>VZRN01004153.1:120692-210698 GCA_013397935.1 Dasyornis broadbenti
TCTTTCTTTCTTTCTTTCTTTCTTTCTTTCTTTCTTTCTTTCTTTCTTTCTTTCTTTCTCTTTCTTTCTTTCTCTCTCTCTCTTTCTCTCTCTCTCTCTCTTTCTCCCTCTTTCTCCCTCTTTCTCCCTCTTTCTCCCTCTCTCCCTCTCTCCCTCTCTTTGTCTCTTTCTCTCTTTCTTCTTCCTTCCTTCCTTCCACGCCTTCCTTCCGTGCCTTCCTGTCCTTCCTGTCCTTCCATCCTTTCTCTATTTTTTACCAACTTGTTCTTATCATAAAGCAATGTATAAATGCCAGGCGTTATATGAATAAGGTTTTCTTCAACATTTCTGTAAAATTTCTGTAAATGTTTATTTGGATTTTGATCTTGAATTGTTTAATTGAAAATAAAATGAAATTATGTGGCTGAAACTGTCCTGCAGAAATAACTGGATTTAAAATTGCTTTCCAAATGCTCCAACTTAGAGGGTGTTTTGACTCATCAATAAGAAAATATAAGTTAAATATAAGAAATAAGTAATTTTTATCAGTTATCAGTGTACTAGGTAGTTCATGTTTTTCCTGAGGTCAGCTAGAATTCACTCTGATATGCAGCTCTCTTACAGAGCAACAGCTTCATAGAAATGATTGGACAAAGCCATTCTTCTCCCTTCTTAAATTTTTTCTTCAGTAATCTCTTTCCACTTTACTAACTTTTTCGGGATCTGCTGGTATTTTCTTTTATTATTCTATTGGAAACATGTGATGTCTTTCTTCCTGGCACACATTCCTACAAGAATGGGTAAAATAGACTATTTCTAGATACATCCCTGAAAGAAAAGAAAAAAAAGTATTTATTATTTTTCTTTCTACAATCCGTTGCATGTATTGGCCTTGATTGTTACATCCCTTTTGAAAATTATGTTCGACTGTGTTACCACTAAGAAAATACAAATAAAGGTATACGAAGCTAAAACCTTAAACACATTGTTCACTTTGAAATAAATACAAGTCTAGTGCTCTTGGAAAGGATGAAAACTAGAATGGGTGTGGAAACATAATGTCCCTCTGTGGACATAAAGAAGTGTTGAAATGTCCCTATTGTGCAAATATACACACAGAAATCCTACTAGCTTCCACCTTACTTCACAGGTATTTTGTATTTTTTCCTTTCAGATAGGCTGTGATATGGGTATGACTAATCTCTTAGAGATTGTTCTTACCTTGTATTTAGTTAAAGTGCAGTATTTTTATTCTAGGTGTAAAGGAGAGCTGGGATCTCTGAATATGTATCTTTTTCTTCTGACTTGACCAATTGATCAAACATGAAATGCTGCCTCTCATACAATCCTTTCTGCTCAGAATTGCATCATCTCTGGTCATGTCACATTTTTTTCTGCAGATCTACGATCTTGCTCTCTGCATTAGATGTTACTTATATATTTTTATTATGATTTCTCTGTTACTGAATATCTCAAATATTGATTTTAACTGGTTATCACTGCTCTTTTCTTTCATTGCATGAAAGCTGTTGGTGTGAGAAGAAAGCACATTCAGTTTTAGAGTTACCTCCACTTCTGATTCCAGTTTTGATAAAATTAATCACCCTCTTTTTAGGGGATACCGTTATCTTTAATGCCGGAGTGGCTACAGTTATTATTGAAGCAAATGATGATCCTAATGGAATTTTCTCCTTAGAACCTCTAGAGAAACCAGTGGAAGAAGGAAAAAGTAATACTTTTTTGTAAGTAACATTTAAATAATATTGTTGTCCCTTCCTTGAATGCATCTGTGTATGCATGTATTGATGTATGTGTTACTTTATGGATAGTACTTTGATCTAATCCCATTTTTGGCACTGCTAAAAATGTATTTAAAAATTGCTCTACCAAATTTTGGATTAAATTATTTGCAAACATATTGAGGACATCAACTCAGACTATCAAGTAGACTGTGCATATTAAAATGTGTACAGAATTCCTGTTAAAATGTAAATAAATAAGATTATAGCATAGGGGGTTTTGTTATATTTTCATGAGAGTGTAGATACATAAGCAGAATATAACCTGGACCAATGGAGCAATAAAAACCTTTTTGAAACGCAGCTAAATACAGCTACGTGGTTGTTAATTTCTTTTTGCACCCTAATTTGAAGTCTTACCCTACAAACAACCTGTAGTACTGTGTTCTTTTTGTTAGTTTGTTTTTCTTTTATCTGTGAATTACAGATGGAAGCCTATACTCAAAGTCCAGATGCAACTTTCTTCTAGGCTGAATATATATTTCCCTAGTCTGACCTGCAGCTACTGGGATGAATTCAAAGAGGGGAAGGGTTAAGAAATTACTTTTAATGGCATCTGACCTTTATATGTTCCTAAAGTCAGCATGTGCTTATAAATGGACAAAAATACTGACTTTCAACAAGAAAACTCTAGACAGGATATAAAGACGTTTGTTCAGTGTTAAAAAAATTTGACAGTGTCAACAGCTAGGGAAGAGGCTTTCTTTACAATTATTTAATTTTCTTTTATATATTTTATTTGATTTTATTGTTTTAAGACATTGACTCAGATGCCTACGCTTGTGAGTTAGGTCTTAATGGTTCTGTTGCACATCTGAAAAATTCAAATCCTTTTAAAAAGAGTATATTAAATATATATGCTGTCGTTGTTTTTGTTATACTGCTCTTTGGGTTTTTTTTGGTCTTTTATAATCTTCTTTACAGGATTTAATGTTTTTTTTTAATCGATAGTATGAAGAGTGATGATTTGAACTAAACACATTTATATACAGGTAGTTTATGGAAGCACATAATACTCAGATCACCAATATTTGAGGACCTTGCTTAGTCCTTATTCATGAAATGTATTTACTAGGAAACTGTCTCTTCCATACCCTTAAAATTATTTGACTTTTGTTTAGTACATAACCAAAGGATCGGAATAGTTTCTAATCTAACCAGTAAGAACACCTACGGCATTACTGAGCTTTAAAGAGAGTAACTGGAGTTACTGCAACAGTGCTGCACAGATGGAATAGAACATCCTGCTTAATGACAGCAAAAGGAAGCCTTTGGAAGCAGTAAAACATAATTGTGTTTCTGTGCCTAGACTGCTTTAATGACTTCATTTTTCAGACTAGTATAATAATGCTTTATACAGTCTTTTTGCTTTTTACTGTGCAAACTCAAGTACTCTTTTGGTATGTAAACACATTTTGTTAATAAAGGAACTATGTTCTTCAGTTTTTAATTATAATGCCTTCTGAAAATTGGTGAAATTATGTTACCAGATAGGTATACAAACAAATAATGGCATTTTAAAATTTATTATATTCCTTATCTGGAATAACCATAGATTTGTGAAGGACCTAGTACAGAACTCAAATTAAATACAAATATAAAAAAGAGTTAAAGGAGCCTTAATGGTTAAGGAAGAAATATTTGTAGTTAAATACATTCTCTTTCTTCTTTAAGAGTTGCCAGCTGTCTCAATTTTTAACGTTAATTTGCTGAACTATACATTCATTTTTATTATTAAATGATTGAAGTGCAAGACAAACTGATGTCCATCTTAACAGTACTACTTTACATGTACTTTCAGTGTCTACTTTCTTTCTAAGGTATTTGTGGTCTTCCTATGTGTAGAATTATATTGTGAAATTGCAGGCTCTCAAAGAGGACTGTATTTATCATTCATGATTCTATTTGTTGTTTGTGTTTATTTAGAACAATATATATTATTTCCCACAGTAGGGATGATTAGTGTAACCTTGTTTTCCCTTGTTGATGGGGAATGCTGATGCATACCTGCCATGACATTCATTCTTTCTGTATCTCTGAACAGGATTTTGAGACATAGAGGACACTTTGGGAATGTCTCATTAACCTGGCAGCTGTTTCATAATGACTCTACACTGAAGCCAGGAGAAGAGTTCTGTGAAACTTATGGGACTGTATACTTCATGGATGGTGAAGGATCAAAGCCAATAGTGCTCCATGCTATTTCAGATAAAATTCCCGAATTCAATGAATTTTACATTTTAAAGTTGGTGAATGTTTCAGGTATTGTCTTCCATATGACCATTCCTTTCCTATCTGGTAGAATATAATTATATTTAATCAATCAAAAAGAAACCAGTCCTGGAAAGAGCTTTGCCTTCAATCATGTTGTCCTGTACTTTTCTGGTGAGATTTTAGGTTTTATTTTTCATTTAATCTTAATTTAGGTATATGAACACACTTTTGGAAATGTGGCCTTTAAAAAGGATGCCTTTTGGTGTTTCCAGAGATGTAGAGCTTTGTGGCAAAATGAGGGTATTAAAGGTTATTCATAGCTACCGTAATAGAGATTGGCTGGTTTGTTTGCTTTTTTCTGGAAATTTCTCTAAAATACAAATAGTTACCAGTTTGTATCACTTAAATTATGACTGCTACAGACAGTGTAGGGTGCCACTGAGTAGAGTTCCAAATCTGCCGGACTCTTTCCACCTCAGTACTGTTTATGGTCTTCTGTGCTGAGATACAACTGGAAGTATGTTGACATTTCCGTAAGTGAATTCCCTGTGCATGTACAGAAGATTTCCTACTTTTTGGTGCATGGAGGTTCCACATTCACACCGTGATCTTTGTATCATGAATTCTTACAATGGAGAAGTAAGTGACTAATGGCAGGACTTTGGAACCGTTTTTGCATAAAACTGATTGCTGATTTTGCGAAGTATCTCTGCTTATTTAGAGGCAATGAGCTAACTGTTGCCATTTCATATGTGTAAATCTTGGAGTAAAATGGGAACTGAATTTAATCATGAAACAAAAGCAACTTATCTCATTATTAATTCAGAAAATCAGGAGCTAATCTTGTTTTAGCTGAAAGATAATTACATTTTGCAGCTGAAAAATAACATGACTTGTTTTCTATGAAAATGTTCTCTATGGTGTTTTAAAACCAATACAGTTAAATTATGTTAATCCTAAATTAGAGAACTTTCTAAGAGTTCAGAGATTCTTTAAAGAAGATTTAGGCCATTAAAAAAGGTATTTTGTTTAAACATTTTAAAATACATAGTAACTTTTTTCAGACCAGTAATGTTTACTCTTAACTTCCATTTTTTAGGTGGATTTCCTGGTCCTGGTGGGCAGTTGTCTGAAACAAACCTTGCTGTAACCGTGATGATCCCTTTCAATGATGACCCTTTTGGAGTCTTTGTTATAGACCCAGAGAGTCAGGACAGAGAGATTGCAGAAGATGTTCTTTCTGAAGATGATCTTTCCTATATTACAGACTTCACCATCTGGAGACAGCAAGGCACTTTTGGTGTTGTCCGTTTAGGTTGGGAAATACTGTCTAGTACATTTCAAGCTGGACTACCATCCATGGTAGACTTCTTGCTGCTGGGATCATTTCCAAGTTCAGTACAATCTCAGCCGCACATGAGACGCCATCACAGTGGAACAGATGCTTTGTATTTCAGTGGAAAAGAGGATGCATTTGGAATTATTGGTCTGGAATACCCATACAATGGAAATACTGCAGTAACTAATTTTACATTTTCAGCATGGTTAATTCCTAATGTTAATACTGATGGTTATATAGTTGAAAAGGATGATGGTAATGGGACCTTATATTACGGTGTGAAAATCCAGACGAATGATTCTCATGTTTCTGTAGTGCTTCATTATACAGCAATAGGATCCAACATGACATACATTGCCAAAGCATCAGTCCTGAAATATGTGGATGAAAGTACTTGGGTTCACCTTCTGATTACTCTGGATGAAAGTATAATTGAATTTTACATGGATGGAATTCCAGTTCTAGGAGGAATCAAAAGCCTTAAAGGAGAAGCAATTGCTGATGGTGAGCCAATAGGTTGTATTATTTTTTTCATATGTAAAATTCTATAAAATATAGAAGAGTCTAGCTTCTTGAAAGGTGTATGCAAGATTCTGAAATTATTTTAATCTGATTAGTTAGTTAAAGGGAATGTATAGAAAATTTTAGGGATTTTCAAAAACCATATGGAAATAAGAGCTGGGGAATTTTCAAAAAACATCAGAACTGTAAGAGAGCTTGGATTGCAATAATTTGAAAATAGTAATTAATAACTATATTTCTATATGTACCCTATTGTGTATACATGTAGTTATTTATGTATTTATAATTAATATTTTTCATTAGATTTACAGTACTGTGACTAAGAAAGAATGTTTTTCCTCTTGATTTCTGAAACAAAATACAATAATGTTTTTGATTCTAGTTGTGTATTATATTACAACTAAGCCAATATTCTGTAAGCAATAGAATTTTTCAGGGTTTAGATTTACTTAAGCATTTATTTACATAGTATGTGAAAATTTTGCTCATATGTTTAATGATGTCCCAAAGAACATTAGATGTGTACTTCAGTTTCTCTAACTGGATATTCCAGGATGTGGCTTTAGTCATAGGTAACCATTATGGACTTTTACACTCAACTAGCATAGCTGTGAGCATCAGAATAATTCCTTTATAAAGTCAGGTATCATATGGTGGTAATACATTTATATTTACTCTTTCTTTTGGAGTTTCTCATTCTCCCATGTGCTTTCTTTTATTTTTTTTCATAGCAGTAATCTCCGTGCTTTTCCTTTCTTTCTCTCCCTATCAGTTTCACAGGTTTTCTTTCATGGGGATAGGCGGTGAATGATTATCAAATTCTTGAATACAATCTCCTCTGTAATCAAAGAAGGAAAATTAAAAAAACATACAGAGAGGTTACATGCATATACATCTACATGCATAAATGTGCACTAACATAAAGTGAGCATACAGAGGAGACGTCATTAATTCTTCAATAGTTTATTTCTGCCTTTAATTTCCTGATAGTTGAAGTCTAAGAAATTTAGCCTCTGTAAAAGAGTAGTGCCTCTGCAACAAAGTAGTGCCTCTGCAATTAATAATTTCCATGAGATGTGCGGTACTGTAGCTGAGAAAGGATTATTTTCCCCTCCGTTTCTAAAATAAAGATGTGTGAAATGCAGTAATACTTTTGTTGCTAGAAGGATATGTCTGAGTCATTGTAAATTTGCCATACTAGTGGAGATGACATGAGCTCTGTCTGGTGATACTACAAGTATAAGGTATGGGTTTAATCTCTCTCCGTTTGGTGTTGTATACTGTGGTGAGCACACTAGCTTGGCTTTTCTCACCATGCTCTGCCTTGTGTCTTGGGACCATTAGCAAATAGCTAGGGTTGCTGGGGTTCCCTGCTAGGGAAGTGACACTCAGTGGCACATTTTTTTCTAAAATCAGAAAACAGCTGAAGAGATATGTCCCATATGTTTTAGAATGGATAGATGGGAATGAGTATGAGCTATAGGCTAGATATATTTGTGAAAAAGGCAGCTGTCATGTGTCTTTCTGAGTAGGATAATTGGAGAGAAAGAAATGTTAATGCAGTTGAAAAAGTGCTTGGAATTTGGTGTACATTTCTGAAGCCCCTCTTCCAGTGCATTAGAGTACAAGCATGTCCAGATTGGCTAATACTCTGATCATCAGAATGGGTTCACTGTCCTAGCACAGGGATAGAAAATGGGCAAATCAAATGTTTGGCATAACAAAAGTATGACAGGCTGCAGCTGGGCTCTGCAAATTTTTAATGGAAAGAGAGAAGTTTCCAAGATTCATTAAGATACGGGATTATGACAATGTGCAGGTAGAATTAGCAGGATGAAGAACATGAACAGTCCAGGAAGGAATCATTTGACCTGTGATGATCTACCTGTAACACTGAGATGAGGACTGAGGAACCTCCCAGTCTGCATTTCTAGATCAATATGATTACTAATAGTAAAAAAATTTACCATTGATTTTTTATTAATTGCATATATTAGCTATTTTGGCAAAAAAACCCCCAATAACATGAGAAAAATTCTGATTTTCTTCTCAGGTCCAGGGATAGTGAGAATTGGAGCAGGAATCAATGGCAGCAGCAGGTACACAGGTCTGATGCAGGATGTAAGGCTTTATGAGAGAAAATTGACGCAAGCAGAGATCTATGAACTCCATGCAACACCCGCAAAGAGTGACGTACACCCAGTCTCTGGGTATTTGGAGTATCGGCAAGGAGAGACCAATAAATCATTCATTGTGTCTGCAAAGGATGACAAAGAGGAAGAAGGAGAGGAGTTATTCATCCTAAAGCTCATTTCTGTGTGTGGTGGAGCTCGAATTTCACAAGAAAACACAACAGCAAGATTAAGAATACAGAAAAGTGATAATGCTAATGGCTTATTTGGCTTCACTGGAGCATGCATTCCTGAGGTATGATGTTCATAAGGAAAACTACAGGAGAAATTTTAGACACAATGAAACTAGTGGCAAGCCTAACTGACCTTTGAAGGGCCTTGATTCAATATTGCTAGTTTTTGTACTTGGGCAAAGTTTTCCAGAATTTGGAATTGTGTAAATTCTGTTAATACAGCCCCAGTCACACCATCATTTGCAATATCACTTTTTTTTTTAAATCCCTTCAAACTGTTTTTATTAAGAAAATTTATTTTATTACATGAACTGAAGACTACGGCCTAAAATATTCTAGAACAGGTTTTTTTTCCTGTACTTCTGTAGTTTCTGAGACTGTAATCTGATGTCATCTGGGAGAGAGTTAATTTTCTTCTTAGTACCTGGTACGGTGCTGTGTTTTGGATTCAGGATGAGAATAATGTTGATAACAAAAGGGTGGTTTGGCTGCTGCCAAGCAGGGATTCCCAAGCCAAAGACTTTTCTGTGTCTCATGCTCTGCTAGTGAGGAGCTGCACAAAAAGCTGGGAAGGATCATGTCCAGGAAAGCTGACCTGAACTGGCCAAAGGGATTCCATACCACAGAATGTCATGTCCAGTATAGAAACTGGGGAAGTTACCTGGAAGGGAGTCAGTCATTGTTTGGGAATGGGTATTGGTCAGCAAGTGGTGAGAAATTGTGCTGCACAGCAGCTGTTTCTCCTGGGTTCTGTTACTGGCTCTCCCTCCCTTATAATGAGATCATCATCATTATCCTCATTGCCATTATCATCATCATCATCATCATCATCATCATCATCATCATCATCATCATCATCATCATCATCTTTTGTTGTTGTTGTCGTTGTAGTAATAGTAGTAGTTTAATCCCTGAGGTTTACCTTCTCTTTCCTGTTTGGCTCCCCATTCCCCACTGGGAGGGAGAGGTGGGGAATGAGCAAGCATTAAACTATAACAGACTGGGTTACCAATTAAAATGTAAGATTTAATTTTCTTTTTTTGAGAATAGATTATTACAAATATTTTTATTTTATTTTTCTGTGTTGCATGATGTACTTGAAAGAATTCTACTACATGTCATTTACTGGCAAGGTGTGATGTATTTTTCCACAATCATTTGCTGTCATAGGCTATAGATATAAATTGATTATATTTGATATCAATTCACTTGATACTGGATGTGAGTTGCTCTTTTTAAACATTAAATTTTCTATGGTAGTGGCCACCATATATGCAGTATATAAACTTGAATCTTCTTTTGAGAGGAATGAAATAAACATAATTTTTAGTTTTTCAATCATTATGAGGGAGAAAGACATGATACCTGTTTCTGTTATTATTATTTTGGAAAACAAATTTCATAAAGCTTTCCAATTTGGGAACTCTTGTGACCTTGTAAGTAGATCCTTTCTAACTGAAGTCCTTATGATGTGTTTGAAGGCAACCATCTTTCCTGAGTGATGTTAGTTTTCAGTTCGGTTCAGTTTGCTTTCCCGGTGCCTACCATCTGCTATCATAATAGATTCCTTCAGTTTCAAATTCCACTGATAATTCTCTGATGCCACAGGTCATCAACCAACCATGAAGCAAAATTAAAAATTTATAAGGCATGTTAATTGTTTCGCCTTTATCTTATGTCCAGAAATTATGCAGATACATAGCATCGTTTTATCGGTAGTTTAATTTCCTTATGTCCATATCTGTCTGTTAGGCAGCTGAAGACACATTCAGTATCTGCACTGTGTTATACAGCAGCTCTGAAATTTATCTAATGCTTAAGATAGCTTTATCCTTTCTGATAATTTTCAAATAAAATTATTTTCTATTTTAGTTTGATTATCATAATTATTTAATATACTTGGCCAGTATCAATACCTGTTTTGTTCCAAATATGTGAAATGGTTGCTGCTGAAGGCATGTTCTTTGTGAAGACAGAATTGTAAAGAGTATTGTAGCACAAAAAGTTTTTCAGTTTTTCCTGAATGATGACAGAATTGTGTAATTTAAATGTATCTATTTTGTTTGTCATAGAGACTTTAGTCAGGAAAAGGGGAATCAAAATATTTATTTAATAAAATTACTAATAAAAATTAAAATAATTGACATTACTCTAAAACAATGGAGTCATCTGCTTTTGACACATACATTTCAAACATATTGGATCTGTCTTTGTGTCCAAAAGAAACAACAGGGTACAGTTACTGGCTTACCTCAGGGAGATGCTAGAAGCTATTGCAATTTCCATTAAGATTGTTCTGACCACCATGAGGTTCAGTTTCAGCTTCCTGTCACTCCAAAAGTGCTGAACATGACAGCAATAAAAGATTGCTGAACATTTGAGTAGCATTAGAGAATTCAATCTTCTACATTTATTCCTTTGATTTACTTTGATTATAACAAATATGTCAATTTCTTGCTTTCTTCCAGATTGCTGATGAGGGTTCCACTATATCCTGTATTGTGGAGCGTACAAGGGGAGCCCTAGACTATGTGTATATAAATTACATTATCTCACAGGTTGATTCCACTGGCATTAATTACTCTGTTAGCGATTTTTCTAACAGCAGTGGCACTATCACATTCCTTCCTTGGCAGAGATCAGAGGTAAACCCTACCTTCCTATTAACTATTCATCCTGTCCTTTCCAAACCTGCTGGAAAACACCTTCTGAGGATGCTTGACTGGTTTTCATACTAAAGAGTCTTTCCTTCACGTGGCTTTTATTATATTTTGCAGGGGATTTTTCATCTTTGGCATCTAACAAGTGATAGGATAGATGCCTCTGTATCTGTGTGCATCTTCCTTCAGGAATTACTGTGCAAGCATGACTGCTTAAATGCACATAATACAAAATATATGTTTACATTTATGTATATATTAAATCTATATATATCTATATGTATACTTCAAGTATAGGTAGTCCTGGGCTCAAATAGTGGATCCAGTTACTTTTGAAACTGGAATATGATTAGTTTTGATTGGAGTTTTGGAGCTCGTTTTGTGTCCACAACAACTGAATAGACAGCAGTCAACTTCACTGCTGTAATCAAGTGTCTTGCAATTGTTTGCCACATTCTGTCTCTTTCAGTTAATCTTTTTCTGTGAATTTGATCCCGACCCACAGCATGGGAATTTCACATTTATTTGAAGAAGAGGTGTGGGACCACTATACTGTAGAAAGTTCTTGAGTATTTTCTATTAGTGCATGTTAAATAGAAAGGGTGGATTTATAGTAGAAAATAATGTCTTTAATTTCACTTCTACCATTCTGCTGAAGTCAGTAGAGACTGAGTGAAACCTACTGACATCATTTGAAAAGATCGCACAGACTCCACTAGAACTGTGGATCTGGTCCCAGTTAAACAATGTAACTGATTACGGCTTGGCAAAAACTTGTGATTTTGGAAAATGGTATGCTCCTGGCACAGTTTATTCAGCTTTTATTCTCTATTGAAACTGTATTACTGCATTACATACAATCATTTAAAGTAAAACTTGCCATGCTTTTCCAGTCTGGCAGCATGGGTGAGACCTGCCTTATTTTATATAGTAGCAGAAGAGGGCTGGTGTACCCTCTTGCTCCACTGCTATGTGGATATTATATATATAAAATATATTGTCTACGCACAGAGGAGCTAATGGTCATGGTCCTAAGACACAGATTGGGAGCAGTTGCTCATCAGGTGAAAAATCTTAAGAGAATTTCAACTGACGTTTGTAAACTACTCATTCCCATGTCTGTAAATATGATCAGCTATACCTTTTCTCCTATATATTTGTCAAATCTTTTCACAATATATAGAAAACTGGAATTGTCTGAGATTAATGTATTAGCCTGTGCAGATCAGGATATGTTACATGGTAGTAAGATCTCTAATCTCAAGAGTCAGGTAGCATAAAAAGCTCACTTCACTTGCTCTCTAATTTGGATTAATCACTGTAATGTCTCTGTCAGCTTAGTTAAGATGTTTTTGGAACGGGTATTCTAAGCTTATTATTGCGGAAGTTAGGTTAAATTACATGGAGGGCACAAAATATTCTCTGCATTACTTTCTGAACTCACAACAGCTACAGCTGATTGACTAAAAACTTGATTGTTTAAAGGGTCATAAAGCTCTTAAGTGATGTATGTTGCATAGTTTGATTTCTCCATGATTTGGTCTTCTCTAGGTCTTAAATTTGCATGTTATTGATGATGACATTCCGGAGCTAAATGAATATTTCCGTGTGACATTAGTCTCTGCAGTGTCTGGAGATGGAAAACTAGGTTCAACTCCTACCAGTGGAGCAAGTATAGATCCAGAAAAGGAAACTACTGATATCAGCATTAAAGCCAGTGACCACCCATATGGTAACAATGTTGAAGATGATACAGTCTTATTGCAGATTTATGTATACTTCTAGCTCAAGAGGTAAAAATTTGCCTAGCCTAGATAGATGAGGAAGCAATGCCAAGTATTACACTTTATATAACTTGAGATTAATTCATAATTTTTATACAAGAATGAAAACCAAATTACTTGTTCTTGAGAATACTACAAAAAAGGCATCAAAACTGCCCCAACCAAACATATGATCATCTCCTTTCACAAGCAAATAAAATTCATGTAGTTGATTTTATGCCAATTTTTGTGAAATGAGAATTCCTAATGGAGAAAGACATTTAAGCATGCTTGTTATTATACTCATAAGTAGCCAATATTATGACTTATTTGTGTTCTTTTAGGAAGAATTGAATTCATTCTTATGATATGGGTTTTTTAAGATTAACATGGATATCAGTGAAAGAGGGTACATAGCATATTCAGGGAAATTGAGTCCTAAAGGCATATTAATAATAACCAAAAATTAATAAACATTAACTATGAATATTATTAATGTTTGTGTTTCAATTTATTGTTATAATTTAAATTTGGTATGAGAAGCCATGTAAATAGTGCTTTTTGTCTTTCAGGCCTACTGCAGTTCTCAGTGGGGCCGCCTCCTCAGCCCAGTGATGAAATGATTCTGCCAGCCTCTGCTGTGCCCCATATCACTGTTAAAGAAGAAATTGGACACGTCAGATTATTGGTAGTTCGTGCACAAGGGCTTCTTGGAACAGTTCTTATGGAATACAGGACAGTGTCACTTACAGCTTTCAGTCCTAAAGATTATCAGGTATGGCCATTGCCAAGGTGTGCAATTATTTCAGAATTTAATTAGAGCTGTTTATCCTGGAGATAGCCATCAGTTTGAGCATTTTAGCTCAGCTATAGTTCTTTTCACAGAAACAGTTTGTTTTATATGGTGTTGTGATAGATGAATGCATAGTACTCAGTATAAAAATATAAATCACTATGTGCTTTTTGCCTCCTTACTGTACAACATGTTGTGTTTCCTAGGAAAAGCCTCTGGTTTTGATTTTGATATCCTTAAGAGAATTGTCAGTGTATCAAGAATAGATATTTCCTATTGTTTCTAAGTATATCATATGACCATGCAGGTGCACGTACAGGTGAAGATGATATTTGTACATATTCAACAACGTAGTATATACGTATCTGTGTTTGCTTGTCCAACTGGAGTTTGTACAGAAAAATGAAGATGAAGATGCTAATAATTCAGTGAATTTAGATTACTGTTTCTTATGACAAAGACTCAACAGAGTCTATTAAAACTACACTGAAGACAAGTAGCTATTTTGATAAAGACAAAAAGAATTGAGGTTGTATTTGTTTTTTCATTTGGATGAAAACATTAAACTTGAACAAAAATGAACTTTCCATATTTCAGGCTGTTTCAGGCACGATGGAATTTCAACCCGGAGAAAGATACAAGTACATTACTGTTAACATCACTGACAATTCTATTCCTGAACTAGAAAAAACTTTTAAAGTAGAGCTTTTGAACCCAGAGGGAGGAGGTAAGGCACATACATCAATCCTCCGGTTGTATTTTTGTGATCTTTACTCAGCTCTTAAAATCTAACCTTGTGAACTATTTCCATGTGATTTCTAAGGACAAACACCTGCACAGCCTCCAGACAGCAGCAGTTATTTTTAGGAAAGGACTGTCCTTCAGATGTTTGGTTAATCGTTGCTGTAAACCATCACATCTCAAAGAAAGTACATTACTACCATGCATTAAGTCATTCAAAGGCAATTGCCGCTTTTTAAGTTATATAATTTCATAGTTTGTAGAGTGAATCAAGGTAATGTAAAAAATATTTTCTTTTTTTTTTAACGTAGTCAATATTTAGGGTTTAAGAGCCAAAGGTGTGTTTTTTATCTACCACTTAAGTGAAATTGGAGAAAATGCAATAAACCTATAACTGATTCAACTGGATTGTAACATTAGAAAATTGTGGGGTTTGAGAGGTCTGAGGAGTTTAGTTGAGTTGGAGAGCTAGCTAGAAAATAGTGTAAATCCTGCTGTGAGGTGTCAGTCTTAAAACAGTTGGCAAACATCAGTGCTTCTGCCACATAAAATCACTTTTGCCTTACAGAATTTATTTCCATTTCAAAATATTTTTAAGGGAGATTATAAAGCTGGTTGGAGGAAAAGAAGTAGTTAAAAATATTGAGAGCCATAAAGTGCCTTTTAAACTGATATTATTTTTCTAAGCTATGCATAATTGCAAAGGTGATGCCTTCTGGAAAATTAACTTGAATGTCTGTGGTGCAGTGTGATACTATGGTGCTATGAAAGTATTCTTTTGACAAAAACTTCAGACCTTTCATGGATGTGGAATTTTTGGTCAAGTAGTTGTTTTAGGTAAATGAACTTTCCTCTTGGAATTTTTTTGGTCAGAAAACTTACAGCAACTTTAGTAATTTAATAGAGGCAGATACCCTCTGAACATAATCTTTTTTGGCTTTCCAACACCACTGAAGTACAAAACTTAGGGTAAAGGCTCCATAACTTAAGCTGCTGATTTTTTCAACTGACACAAGTTTTTGATTTGTGAAAAAATATTAGAATAAGAGAGTTTGACAGGGTCTGGCACCTGCTTCCCTCTCTTCCTGCCCCATTTCTAATTTCTTCATTACAGACCTCAATTAGGAGTGAGAAAGAGGGAACACAGAAGGAAAGGAAAAAAAAAAGATAAAAGAAAGTTATATGTGTTTTCTTTCCTTCTGACTTCCTATTGCTGTTTCCAATGCAATAAATTAAAGAGATGGCATATTCAAATATTTTTCTGGCTTTTATCAGAAATTCTGTATACTTTCATTTTCAAAATTGTCACTTTCCTAGAATACTTCCCTCTCTTTTTGTGTTGTCTAGAAATGTTTAAATTACTTTTCGCTTTCCCTTTATTTATAAATGTATATATGTGTATATATCTGTATGTGTGTCATCTTAAAGTTGCTGAGCTCTTTAGAAATGATGGAAGTGGTAGTGGTGATGGAAACATGGATTTCTTCCTTTCAACTGTCCCTCAACATGGTAAGCATTTTTGATTAATCCTATCTTTTATTTATATTTCTATCTGTCATAAATTACAATGCTTACTACAACTTGTTATAGTGTATCTTTACATGCACTTAGAGCATATTAATTTAGATTTAACATAAAATTTTGTTAAAAACATTATCTTCCATTTTAATTTTGATATAATTTCACTAGCAGTCAGTATTTAGTGTAATGCAGAGAACAACAGGATTTTATATCATCAAAACTATATTGCTGTAAAACACAATATAGAATTAATGTTTGTAAAAGTATCTTTGTCTGAACATTGTCAAATTTTCCTGAGAAAGAAAAGCAAAGGCACTTTTTACATTGAAGGTAATTTTAAAACTACCTGATTGTATGCTTTGATACATTCTGTGTATGACTTTGATCTCTGCATGGCAAAAGTATTCTTAAAGCAAAGTAAGTTGTTATATTTTTTAAATAAATAGTTTGATTGTTTTTCAGTTTTTTTTCTTGCATTTCTTCAAGTTTCTATTTATGTCATGACATGCAAAAAACAATGGTAATTTAATAATGAAAAAAAAATCCCAGATGAAGAAATAACAGGATATGTGGGAAAACCCTATGCATATAGGACTTCAAATGAAAATGTACAGACAGTAAAAATGTTATATGAGCACCCATTTTGCCAATAGAGTAATATTTTTGTTTGGTTGTTTTTTTGTTTTAGTGGGGTTTTTTTTGTGTTTTTGTTTTTGATTTGTGGGGTTTTTTTTTTGATTTTTTTTTTTGGTGGTTTTTGTTGTTGCTGTTGTTGTTTTATTTGACATTCTGTTTGCCTTTTGCTTGTTTCCAGAAATGGTTTTCTTAAGTACCAGGCTCCTTTTGTCTCTGAGTAGCCAGTTGCCTCACCCGAGACAATATCTTTAGTAGTAGGATTTACTAGACTTGTTTTTTTTTTTTTCTTTTGTTTTTTATTCCAGCTTATGTTAGGATGAGACCTTCATTCATCTTGTCTTTGTGCTTTACACTGTGGTTTACCATTTAAGTCCTCACTGTCCTAAATGCTGCTCCATTTTCATTCATTAAACCTGTAATTTTACTTCGGTTCCTCCCTTAAAATTATAAGTTTTTTGTTGCATAATTTCATAAAAGGACTGACAGGACTGCACACTGAAAGTCAGTTACTTTTCCGTACAGAGAGTTACCATGCATTAAAAAAAAAAAAAAAACAAAACCCAAAGACAAAGCAGCATGGATACTCCAGTTATATGCCCTTTTGTATTTTTGTAGCATATTTCTTTAGCTGTTTTCCTTCGTGTAAGAAAACATGCTTGATAAAAAGAACCCTTTTTGGAACTTGCACTTAACAGCTAGCTTGGGAATTGCATCCCACATCCTTGTGACCATTGAAGCTTCTGATGATGCTCACGGTGTGTTTGAGTTCAGTGCTGAGTCCCTCTCGGTGAATGGAACTGAGCCTGAAGATGGAGATAGCAGTGTTGTGCTGCAGGTTAGAAAGCTTTACGTCTCATATTGCTGCATGGTACTCTTCTGTCTGTTTTTTTCTGGTGTTCTGTGATGCTTTTGTCATTAGTCTGTGGGGTTTATAACAACTTTGTCATAAGAATCTGTTTTTCCAGTCATGCAGTGTTTGCTAATGTCTATTATTCAGCTTGAAGCTAAAATAATAATAGAGACTACTATCTTAAAATAAGTGTTGGTAATACAACAAGTTCAGCAAAGCTAAGATAATAAAAAATCCATGTTTTTAAAACACCCATTTATCTTTAACTCATCATGTTATTGTCTTTGCTTAATTGCATTTCACAATTCTATGTTCTTCTTTCTCATAGAACAAAAGTATGCACATCTTTATGTGTTTTGCTTAGGTTGTCAGAACCCACGGGGCCTTATCTCAGGTGACATTGTATTGGATCATAGCCTGTGATTTTACCAACGACCTGATCTCTACAGATGGGAATGTAACATTTGATGTTGGCCAAGTGAGGGCAAATATTACAGTACAGGTTTCTCCTGATGATATTCCTGAATTGGATGAGATGTTTTCAGTTTTGATCATCAATGTCTCCCGTGGTCGTCTTGGAAATTATACCAATGCAACATTAACTGTATTAGCCAATGATGATCCATATGGAGTCTTCATCTTTTCTGAGCGAAACAGGCCGATAAAAGTTGAGGAAGAAGCAAAAAATATTTCTCTGACAATTATAAGAAGCGGTGGTCTCCTTGGTACAGTGATGGTGAAATACAGAACTGTTGGTGATGAGGAAAAGTCACCCTTTTTTCCACCTGATGTTGTCAGAGCAACAGAGGAAAAAGACTATATACCCATTACAGGTTCTGTGATCTTGTCAACCAATGAAAGTGAGGCCACAATATCCTTGCCTATTCTGGATGATGATGATCCTGAGAGGTCAGAATCTGTTTTCGTGGAGCTTAGCAATGTTGTTTTGATCAAGAAAGTTCAGGATCGGCCAAGTAAGTGTCTTACATAAAACCTACTATTAAAGTACAAAGGTTTCTATTTATATGTAACAGAAGAAAATGCAGCAAGATAACTGAAGAACTCTTTATCTCTGCCAAACTCTGTATAGTTATTTCTGAGTTACCTCACTTGTGCCCTGTTG
The DNA here is from genome assembly GCA_013397935.1 of Dasyornis broadbenti. Classification (NCBI taxonomy): domain Eukaryota; kingdom Metazoa; phylum Chordata; class Aves; order Passeriformes; family Dasyornithidae; genus Dasyornis; species Dasyornis broadbenti. Next base: position 138,998 of record VZRN01004153.1, read on the forward strand.
GCATTTGTTTCCTTTGACACAATATTTTATTGGAAGTGCATGAACATTTCTTTATCCCTTTTGCCTTAGCATCATGTCCAAGGTCTTTCAGGCCAAATATGTTACAGTGCTTGTTTGTGCACTAATACCTGCTCATTTAGCATTGTTTCTGAAAGTTTAGTAGTAGGAAATAACTAAGCTAGTTTTTTTTTATTAAAATACAGAAAAGTCTTATTAAAAAAAAAAAAGTGTTGTAGAACTGGTGACATGTGGTACTTTCTTAGTGTTGAAAATTTTTACTTCATTTCTCATTCAGATAAATTCAGGCTATTACAGCCTGATTTGTGCTTCAAAGATTCTTGGCATGTTTAATTGCTGCCCTTAGCCCCAGATTAAAGGAAACTTCAAATATAATTACATTCAGAGTTGAAATCTTACTTATATTTCATCACATCAAGAGTAAAACTGAAATGATTCTGAACTGTATTGATCTTACTATTGGCCTTATGAATAAAACAATAAATAAATTCACAGTACCTCCTCTTCAAAAAAATTGTGGCTTGTATACTCCACAACGTGGTAGAATAATGTTACTAAAAACTGGATTTTTTTGCCAGAATGTAATTCAAACACGTATTTTGATGTGGTTTGTAGTTATGTTTTGTCCAATTGTAGAAAAGTTTTCACGAAAACTAGAGACAAGCAAACTGACATGTATGCCTATGAACTCTATAGCCATGAATAGCAAGCATTTCAGGCATCCCCTCACTATGTTTTCTTTATATTTCAGTTATAAATTCTCCTCGACTTGGATTAGGGGGTGAGACAATAGCTCATGTGATTATCAATGCCAATGATGATGCTTTTGGAACACTTCAGCTTTCAGCTTCAACTGTGCGAGTTGCTGAAAATTATGTTGGACCAATCATTAATGTAACCAGAACTGGGGGAATATTTTCAGATGTTTCTGTGAAATTTAAAGCTATGCCAATAACTGCAACAGCTGGTAAGAAAGCAGAATAGCTAAGTATGCAATGTGTGTTAAAGCTGGAACAAACAAGTGTGTATTGAATGCTCTATTATATAACAAGTATGGAATGTAAAGTAGTAAGGCATTGACTGTGCTTAGCAAACATGAATCTAAGACCTAGGGGAGAGTTTATTTATTGTCACTGGAGAATCTAAAAGTGAAATGAAGGAAGGAATTGGGGTGCTTGTTTACTTAGTAACCCACCACCACTTTAACACCTCCCCCCTAGAAATGCTATGGTAATATATATAACTACTGTATAATCCCATGTACATATTTAAACCCACCATGCATTGCTTAGTTGAGCTTATCGGAGAGGAAATGAGAGCTGGGAGCTCAGCTGTAAAACAAATAGGGAAAAATCAATCAAAACCCAAGGAGACTTGTATTTCTGCAAATGGAGTGTAACCTTCTCTGGTTGGTCCCTGCTGTAGAGGAGGTACATAAAGAAAGGAGAAAACATATGAAGTCTGCAGGATCAAAACCACGTAGTTATAAATCGAGCACACTATATTTCAGCTATGTCCAAATTGAATAGGTGGGTGGGACATGCTCTGAGAACTGGTATTTTCATTTCATTGTTATGCAACAGACTGTTATCAATTAAATGTGTAGCTAAATTTATATCAGAGTATGCTTTCAATCAGCTTCTGAAGCAGAACTGTGATCTAGTGTATCACAGATGTTCCTCTAGACAGTCAAGACGAGTTTGCCTGAAGTGAGGTCGACACACAAACTGTGCCCTTTACTGAAATCTACTTTGACAAAGGTGCTTCTGTTCACTTTTATCTCATGGAAAGCCAGAGAGCAATTATAAATCAAAGACAGAAACATCTTGGTAGTGTGACCTTGTAAAAGCAGACAATAATGGACTTTTTGTAACTACCTCTTAGTCTAACAGTGCACACTCTGCTTTTGGTCAAACCAAGTTTTATTTTGATCCATTCAGATATATAAAAGGTGATGGGAAATGAAAAAAAAAAAAAGAAAAAAGGAAAAAAAAAACCCCAAAAGAAAAAAACAAACTGAAAAAGCAAAAAACAAACCAAAAAAGAAAGAAAGAAAGAAACAAAAACAAACAAAACCCACAAACAATCAAAAAACAACCAACCAAAAAAAAAAATCAGAAAACAAAACAAAACAAAACACAAAAAACCCCAAAACCTTGTTGTCTGGGTCTAAAGATAAAGGAAAAAAGACCATAAAAACACAGAGGAATGCATGTATAAGCAAAATGAGGATGGATATTACTGATAATGTTCACCACACCGAATCATAAAGCATTGATATCTGGGTTTTATTGTTTTGGGTTTTTTCATTTACAAATCTAGGTGAGGACTACAGTGTAGCTTCATCAGATGTTGTCTTACTAGAAGGGGAAACAAGTAAAGCTGTGCCAATTTATATAATTAATGATATCAATCCTGAACTTGAGGAGTCATTTTATGTTCAGCTGCTGAACCAAACAACAGGAGGAGCCTTGCTTGGATCTTTGACGAGGGCGATCATAACTATTGAGGCTTCTGATGACCCATTTGGATCCTTTGGTAAATTAGTACATTTGTTCTTTCTTTCTTCTGTTAACAGTTTTTCTGAGGGTTTGTGGGGTAGGTGCTACTTGGCAACTGAATAAAAACATTCAGACGTGGAAGTGTGGGTGTAGAGAGTAAAGGAAAAGATAAACTGAATTAAAACATGTAATAAAGGAGTAACGGAGCTTTCATAGAACAAAAAAATATTATTTTGTCAGCTGATATAGCAAGATTTTGGAATCTTTTAATGGAGATAGATGAATTTTAGTTTACTTTTCTGATTTGTTATGATTTAAAATTGCCACATTCCAGTGCTAGGTTTAAGCCAAAATCTGCATTCTAGTATCTATTGCTTAAACATTTTGATACCTTTATTTTACTAGATAACCAGCTACAGCAGAGTTAAAAATCTGGGGAAATTGAAAAATATAAAGAGAAAATAAATTACATTCTCTTATTTTCTGTCAAGTACTTTAATTTTTCTTCTGTCTATTATTAATAAAATGAACTTTACCTACTTTACAAAGTAGGTTTCATTATGCAGGTTTTGAGAAGTATTTTGGTGATTTCAAAAATTTAATCATTATTTTAGGAATATATCTCTTTTGTTTGTTGGCTTGGGATTTTTTGCTTTGGTGTGGTTTGGTTTTTTTGGTTTTTGTTTTCCTTACTTTTCCTTTGGCTTATTCTTTTGCCCCTTCAGTACTCTACTTTAATTCTTATTGTTCCATTAGAAGGTGGTAGAGGAAAGAAAGAACACCTAGGAAAAATAAATGATTCTAGATGAATAACTTAATTCTTAAAAACTAAAAGTATAATATAAGAGAGACTTTGTGTGCAATAGGAAGGGCATTGCCTACTGGTGGAGGGAGGTGATCCTGCCCCTCTGCTCAGCCCTGGTGAGGCCACATCTACTGTGCTATGTCTGGTTCTGGGCTCCTCAGTACAAGAGAGACGTGGAGCTCCTGGAGCAAGCAGGTCCAGCGGAGGGCTACAAAGATGGTTGAGGGACTGGAGCATCTCTCTTACGAGAAAGGGCTGAGTTGGGCCTCTGGAGAAGAGACAACTGAGAGGCGACTTACCTATGAATATCTGAACGGAGGGTGTCAAAAGGATTGAGCCTCTTGGAGGCCCTGCTCAGTGGCACCGAGCAGTAGAACAGGAGGGAACCAGCAGAAACTGGTGCACAGGAAGTTCCACCTGAACATGAGGATGAACTTCTTTACTGTGCAGGTGACTAAGGACTGGAACAGGCTGGCCAGAGAGGTTGTGGAGTCTCCTTCAGTGGAAACATCCAAGAAGTGTCTAGACATACTCTTCTGCCATGTGCTCAGGGATGACCCCGCTTGAGCAGGAAGCTTGCACCTAATTATCCACCATGGTCTCTTCCAACCTGACCCTTTCTATGGCTGTGTGATTTCTACTTAACATATTCCATGTTAAATTGTTGTGATTTATTTCTTCAGTAAGTGACGTGAAATCTGGTAAAGAGTTTCTTTGCTGGGAATAATTATCAAATTTTATTCTAAGACCTTAGAAACAATCCTTGATTAGCCTCAAACAATGGGTGTTTTAGAATAGACTTTTTGGATGAGGGCTTAGTTTTCATACTAATTTTCTCTGCAGATGAAAATATGAGTATTGAAAGTTTGCTTTTAGGTTTAAACCTGATTGAAAGGGATTTACCTGTGCAACTAAATGCAATTGAGTAAAATAAAACTCTGTACTTCAGGAACTGATATAGTTACTTTCGATTTTGTTGTTAATGCACTACATCTCCCTGTGGCTTATGTCAGTTTTTCAGAATACCGAATTCACTGTGGAAGAGCCTGAATTTGGATCAGTAACCATAAATCTGCCAATAATCCGCAATGCTGGGACACTGGGTAACGTTACTGTTCAGTGGGCTGCTACCATTAATGGACATCCTGCTGATGATGACTTGCAGATCGCCACGGGGAATATTACTTTTGCCCCTGGGGAAGCCATTCGGCTGTTGCAGTTGGAAATCCTGGCTGATGATGTTCCAGAAGTAGAAGAAGTAAGTAGAGCAATTATGTCTCTCTTGAATAGTATTAGAATTTTAACTTGTTTAAGAAGTATGTGCAGGTCAAAATAAGAAATACAATGGCAGTGAGCTGCAAGAAGTTCAGATTCTACTTTGCTTGTGATTATTTTTAGAAATGGCAAAAATTGTTTAGCTGCATTATTTGTTCTTCTTTTGTTTTTCTTTTTGAGATTGTCCGTGTAGAATTAACTCAGGCCTCCAACGGTGGAGCTATCGGGTTAGATGGCGTGGCAAATATTGTAATACCTGCCAATGATAATCCTTATGGCACAGTTTTCTTTCATCAATCCTCATATCGAATTCAGGAGCCACTAGAAAGAAATTTACTTGCAAATATAACAGTTAGGAGAAGGTCTGTATTAATGTTGGCTGATTTTGAATCTCTTTTTTTGTTGTTGTTTTGGTTTGGTTAAGTTTTTGTTGGGTTTTTTTGGCTATAATTTTAAATGTCATGCCCTTGTATAAGTATTTGCATCAATTTCTTGATCTGTTTTTTTCATACATCTCAATTTTGAACTAGATATCTGCTTGTTAGAAATGTACACAAAGTACTTAAATGTAGTATACATTTGTAGTATAAACCCAGTGTACACAGTGTACTTGAAATTTTATCTTGCCTGTTAAATTATCAAACCATTTAAAGCCACAAAACGACCTGTTCCTGTGATGTGAACCAGAGGATAAAGTGCATCAACTGTTGTGTGATGGAAGACAAAAAGGAGAGCAGGTTTTGCATGTGAGATATACTATATCCTGAGGACACCTAGCAGGAATGATGACTATACTAGACGGCACAGGCTTTTTCTTCCTTGACAGTCCTAGGAAGATTAAGTTAATTCCTAGAGACAACTGTTTGCAAGCATGCACGCTTAACAGACGCTGTCCAAGCTATAAACAGTCTAACTCGCTCTCCAAAAAAACCCTATTACTTAGTAATTCTGGTAGTAGCTTCAAGAGAAGTGACTTTAATTAGTTATTTGTAAATTTTCAGGAATTCAGAAATCGTTAGTTAATTTTGTTCATTTTTATTCTTAACCAAGTAACATAGAGAATATTGGACATGCTTCACCCGGTAACATAACATTTTTTATTTTAATGTCTTCTAGTGGGGGAAGGTTTGGTCAGCTGCAAATATTTTACAGCACTTCTGAGACTGACATTGTAGCTCTTGCCATTGAGCAAGGTGAGGATATCCTGGCATATTATGAGTCTCCCATACAAGGAATTCCTGACCAGCCATCCAAGACCAGAGTGAACGTGTCGGCAGCAAGTGACCCACTCTATGCATGTGCAACTCAGTGCCTAAAAGAACAAGCATGTTCAGCTTTTACATTTTCCAGTGCCTCTGAAATTCCTCTCTGCCTGTGGCTGACAGCAGAGATCAGGCCATTAACTAACATGTCAGGATCATGGACCTACAAGAAAAATATCAGCAGTGCATCCGCTCTGTTTAGCACACAAGCCATTGCTGGTAGTGATTATGAATCTATCACAAGAGAGTGGGCCATCATGCAGGAAGGGGAAGAGTTTGCAAATCTCACAGTTATCATACTCCCTGACAGCCTACCAGAGTTGGATGAAAAATTCACCATATCCCTGTTGAAAGTTGAACTGATGAATATCTCAGCCAGTTTAAAAAATCAGCCAACTATTGGACAGCCAAATACTTCCACAGTTATTATAATGATGAATGGGGATGCCTTTGGAGTATTTAAGATCTACAGTGTAAGTCCCAATGCAACAGAGGAAGGTCGGTATATTGAAGTAGAAGAACGCCCTCAGGCCAACGTGCAGCTAATGATACATCGGACAGAAGGCAGCCTGGGACAGGTGGCAGTGGAATGGCGTGTTGTTGGTGGAACTGCTACCCCAGACTTGGATTTTGTGGGTGTTGGTGAGATGCTGGTGTTTGCTGAAGGTGAGGCAAGGTTTTGCACTAGCTTCTCTTGTGTAAAACTAAAGAAAAACACAAAATGAACACACACACAGAGACTTACAAAAAAATAAAAAAAAGAAGATGAAAGATATAAATACTGAAGTATTTTTAAAGAAATATTGCAGTGTGCACTATAAAGATAACATTTTTACTAAATAAATTAGGAATAACGTTGCTGAAATAGTTGTTATATTGAAGATAATGAAAATCAGGCCTAAGTGGTCTCTTGTTAATCTTCAGTTAGAATAGTACTAATTTTTAATGATGTATCTTTTTAGATTCTGAGATTGTATTGATTTTGCAACATAACAGGATATTTTTAAAAATGCAAAGACAAGACTATGGCGGGCATTACTTAAGTACTATGCAACATGACGGATGTATTTTGTATTTTCAAAGTCTGAGATGATTGAACAGTTGTTTTGAAGACAATCTATGGGAGCATAGTAAAGATTTAAGTGTTCATTTAGCTTGCTAAATCATCTGAACTCAAATGAAGTGATGCCAGGGGTGATTAGGAAGCTGACATGTAATTATATTAACGTCCATAAGTTTACTAAATCTATTTTCAAAATACTTTGAAAGGCAGTGTAACAAAAGGTATTTGCATCTCGTAAACTGATAGAATAATGAGAATAGGTTATGTACATAAAATGACCAACAGGATTGTGTTGCAAATTATAGTGTATTATAGAGACTGGTAATTGATTGTGTTTGCTGCTTACATTGCCATTGTTTGATATTCCAGAAGACAGGTAACTAACACAATGACAGCCCACTTTAATGAATTTCTAGTCCAGTAAATATATAGTCAAATTTAATGTACATATGTCTGTATATGGTTCATCAGAAAATGTATTTACTTGGTAATTTTTTTGGCAAGAATTATAATCCCCTTTCCTAATTAAAATGTGAAAGCCAGAGAACGTATAAAGCAGCTAAGAATTCTAAGCATTCAGAAATTACACCTACGTTGTTAATTTCTACATAGTAGATTTAATAATTTTTAATTACATTGCCTAATATAAATTTTCATTAGTAATGAAATAAATCTTCATAATGACATTCAGTAATTTCCAAACAGATAAATAAGTAAAGATTCTTCATGTCCTTTTTTACGTTATTTAAGTATTTACTACAAGAGTAGATGATTACATCTTTTTAAAAGGTGATTTTCATCTGAACATGGAAGTATGTGTATGTTCTTTTACTTGTAGGTGAAACAAAAAAGATGGTCACACTGACCATTTTAGATGATCCAGAGCCAGAGGACAATGAAAGCATCATAATCAGCCTTGTCCATACGGAAGGAGGGAGTAGGATTCTGCCCAGTTTCGACACTGTCACAGTGGTTATCCTGGCAAGTGACAATGTGGCAGGAATCATTAGCTTCCAGACAGCTGGAAGGTCTGTTATTGGTCGTGAAGGTGGGTTCTGTATGTTGACCATACTGTGTTTAACATGAGCTGCCATCTCTGTGCTTTCTGTGGATAATGATTCAGTGATTGTATCACTGTTCAGAGAATGCCAGCAGAGAATAATAACCCTGTACTTAGCACAGCTTCTTTGGATTCTTAACTCTTGGAAACATAGCACTTAAATGAAATCTATGGAATAGATGAATAGACCATTTCCATTTTATATATCACCATCTGTTCTTTCCTTTATCTGGAGTTTATGCCTTGCTTCTATTAGTATTGCATTTCTAAGCTCCCTTTAATATTTTTCATCTTATTCATTTATACCATATTCCAGAACTGTATATAACTCCCATCATACACACCAATTACTAATCTTAAGAAAATATTAGCTATCACTGACTTCCAATTAATTTTTATGTCATCTAGAAAATATTCCCACAGAAATATAGGATAAAATCTTCCAACTTTCTAAAATTTATTTTTATATTTTTTATGGTAGCTCATTTTACGAGTGTGACAATCTTGATGTCGTCACTCAGTCATGACTAGTGTTTTAAGAGAGCATGTTGCATGTTTTACCTAGGGTTTGGTAGAGTTCTGCATAGGACAGTAACAGTACAAATGGTGTCTGCTTTTGGTAGCCTTTTCTGGAATCTCAGTGTATTGCAGTCTCATATTTTTCTGATGTGTAAACCGACGGGTAGAGAAAATGAAAAAAACCCCAGAAATTTGCTGTCCTGGAATGTGTGCACTGAATCTTCTGTTGGAAGAAAAAGTCTATCTCAAAAGAAGATGGTCTGTTTTTTTTTTTTTCTCATAATGAAAGGACACTAGAAGCTTTTGGGTTTTATTTAGATATGGTTTGTGTTAATTCTAGTGTGCCCAGGTGCCATCCTTTATTACTCCACTTTCATGGTTCTGATCTGCCTGGCAAGCCAGCTGCAGTCTGGCAGTCTAAGAATAGATGTTAATGAGCACAAGGAATTAATACAAACCATCTGATTCCTGAAGGTTATGATGACCTGGTATACTTTCCACTGGTTAAACATATGTATTATTCATAGCATGCTAGAAAATGCTTCCTATTTGAAATACTCTGCTATGTATAGTGTGTATATAGTGCTGTAACTGATTCTAATTTCTTCAACTTGTGAAAAATAGTGCATTGCATTATAGCAAGAAAAACCAGCCAAACTAGTTTCCTTTGATTAAAAAAAGGGAAGACCTGTGGCCATCATATGCTTTCAGTGTTTTTATTTCACTTGCATTATCAAGTTTGTTATGAAAGCAAACATTATCAGGCATAAATCTAAATATTGTTATCTTTTATCTTTATTGTATTATTGAATATCATTGAACAGCTTCTGTTAAGCAACTCAGTACTTTCAAGCTGTGCATATTATTTATCACTGTGATGAGGAAAGGTTTGAAAAACTGAAGATTAATGAGGAAATAGAAAAATAAGCTTGGTTTAGAATTGTTTTCTCTGAAAGACCAACACTGCACCTGGGAGATGTTAGAAAATACTCAGTGTGAGAAAATTCCTGTGTTTGTGTTTGCTCTGGATTGTTGTCTGTCAGCTGAAAAGAAATGGAATTTCCTCACAGAAGATAACAGGATGTTGTTAAAGACTTAAAAGCCTTTCCCTTAGACTTGGACCTCTTTGAAAGCGGGGAAGGGAGTTAAAAGTGTTGGTTAAACACAGCCTTGGTAAAGGATTTGTGCATGGTCCAGGCCCTTTGATCTGTAACGCAGCACTCAGGCCTGGGCACTTTTTGCCGTTCTAATATGGAATAAGCTTAGCAGCGTACGTGTCTCCATTTTGCCAGTTAAATAATGAAATAAATCTTTTCTTCACAGCTGTGGATCATGGCTGTCTTGGTATAACCTGCATATATTCAGTTCACCCAAGCACCATACTGAGGGCAAGGGCAGCCTTTGAGTACAGGCAGAGCATGCAACAGTCATGTGGCTTTGCCTGTATTAGTTGAAAACACACTGCAGTAGCTTGAAATAAGGAACAAGAAGAAAATGGATGAAGTCCCCTTCTTCTCCTTGATAAATGCAGAAATCTAAAGAAATATTTAAAATGGTAAAATATAAAAAAAAAAAAAAAAAAAAAAAAAAAGACAAAATAGTGAAACTAACCTAATAATATTTTTAATCATCAGAACTCAATTAGTATTTGTGTTAGTATTTCTTACCGGATAGGAATAACAAAGATTTTGGCTGAGCTTTACATGGGTCAGTAACTGCTGAAGGATATTTAATCGTGACAAATTGTACTTTAGGTTTCTTATTGGTGGTTGGATTACAGTGTGTTAGGGTTCTGCATCATAAAGTATTGTGTTCCAGTCTTCAGTGAAAATTTTTTGTATTACTTAATGTTGTATTGAAATAACTTTTGTCTAAATTGTGTGTTCTGTGATGATACTGTAGTAATTTTCTGTCAAATATTTATTTGTTTGCAATGGATTTGCAAAACTCTCAAATAGGATAGAATAGATTTCAGGGCAGTGTTAAATGCTATGACAAATTAGCCTTAGGGGAACCTGTAAACCATCAGTCTGTCCTCAGATATTTGACTGTAGAAGCAGAATTCTTGATGTCAATACATTTTGAATTCCTTTGTGCTCTTACAGCTAGCCTGGGACAACTTAAAACAACACTTAACTGAAGTTTGAAGTGATGAGACTGATAACATACTAATTCTATGTACTGGAAAACTGGTGTATACAATTTTTGTATTACTTCTTTGCAATTTTATGTTTTCAGTTTATTATATTAAGATCTCTTGAAATTTGTTGTTCATATCTCTTTCATTGGTAGCCAATATATTGGCATCTCTCATGTATTTCCTTATCAAACAGAGAATCCATCCAGAAAGTGATCAATTTTTTTCTGCCAGTTTTAGATGTACAATACTGTCCTGCAGTATAATATACCAGAATAACCAGATAAACCAGTTTGGTCCCAGTCCCAGTTTGGTGTTCTTTAAGTTACACAGTCAGTGAGAGTAGCTGTGCTGCTCAATTCTGTATGCCATGGACTAAGAACACCACATCTGCTTTTTTCTTTTCACAGATGTATCTCTGTGCTTCTCAATAGGGTAGCGTCTAAGTGTGTACATAACACAAATTAAAAGATGGAATTATTTCCAGTTTTGCAACACCAAAAAAAAAAAATTCAAGTCAATTTATAGCAATACTAAGAAAGTAATTTTCAGTCAGTTGAGAATGGAACTAAGTTTGTATGATTATTTGCAAGCACTCTAAGATTATAAATTTCTGCATATTTCATGTCTTTGAAAACTAATTCCACAGTGTATATACTGGCAAACTTCCATTCTGTGAACTGGAAAAATGCAATACACTTATGTATTATAAATAAACATCTCTCCTCTAAAGTGAAAGTATTGCAAAATTTTACTAATATTGCCAGCTGATCTATTTCATATTAATATGTTAATTTTACATGCCCATATTTAAAATATTTAATGTTACATCAAATAATTATTTTGTATAAATGTACATAAATATTTAATACTTTATAAATTATATACATTTTCTTAATTTTTCTAGTTTTCTAAAGAGTTTACGCTTTTAGTGACCATTTGGTTAATTATTATAAATGTGGAAAAAATACCATAATTACTTCTTATAGATACACATTGCCATTTGATACTTATGACCTCTGAAATTATAATAAATTGTTAAACATGTATTTTAAATTATGAAACTTTAATATTTTGCTTCTAAATATTGTCCTTTTAAAATTATGAATTGTTATTGTTTTTCTGGATGTTCTCTAACACTTATAACTTTTGTAAATTCAAACTCACATAAATGGGACTTGCAGGTAACTACAAGCAGTTTTCTGTATGCATTCTCTAAAGTCACAGGACACTGCAGATGTTAGGAACATTGATATTGCTTGCCTGTTACCTGCTGTAGAAAACTGTGTTAAAGCTGTGTGTACAGCATTTACTCTTTTGTGTAGTTCACAGACAGATATTGCTTTTTGGGCATGTTTTGATAGCAGTTATATGTAACAGGTTCTTTTATATTTTGGTAGTTCTTTACAAGAGTGAACTACAATCAGAAAAACCCAGGAGGAAAGTGTTTAGATTTGTGGGGGTTTTGTTTCAATATTAAAAATGAAGGTGTTACATAACTACTGGGAAGATCACAATTAAAAATATTGAGGTGTTCCAGAAAAAGTATTTTAACTGTGATTCATATTTTTGGCTTTTCATTTTAATAGTTGAATTATAGAAGACCAAACCCGAAAATACTGCATCTTGTTCTTTGTTCCTAGGAGAACAACTGCAATTCCATATTGTAAGAACTTCCCCAGGTCTGGGAAATGTTACTGTTGAGTGGAAGATAGTTGGGCATAATGTACAACAAAATTTTGAAACCTCTTCTGGAATACTTTTTTTTCCTGAGGTGAGTCCATAAGCAAATCTAATGGCTGTAAGAGAATATTATAATTTGAAGTAAGCTGAAGAAGCAAGTTTGCTTTTATAACAGTCTTTTTTCCTTGGTATGATTAAACTGCAGGGAGTTTATAGTTTTCAATATTTTAACTTGACATTTCTTAAAAGTATTGTTCAAAATACATATGATAGAATGGTATTACTTGCACTCTGTACACTAGTGACTAATCAGTTAATCAATAAAATTTATAGGGGACATTGAATACCACATTGTATGTTCACTTGCTGGATGATCATATTCCTGAAGAAAAAGAAGAATACCGGATCATCCTACACAATATCAAAACAGAAGGTAATGCAGAACTACAGCCTGCTATATTTTAAAACTACCATTTAGCAGTGTAATATTTTCATGTGTATTGATCCATTTTGGAAATGTAGGACTATGAATAGTGAAAATGTTGCAAATTATGCAAAATTTTTTCACATTTTATTGAAACAGGCTTAGTACTTCTGTGTATATATGTATACATTATGATACAGCTGCCATAGAATAAATGGATATTTCTATGTTTGCAAAACATCTTTTCTGTCAAGCTGTCTTTCAGATCTGTCTCTGAATTCCAGAAGATCAGAATATTTTACTCTTCCATTGGAATTATGATGAGAAAAGAAGCATGAAACAACATCCTTTCTAAAATACTCCTTGTTAAACTGGAATGAATGTCTAAACATCAAACTAACTTGACATGGGTGCTGTTGCTGCTAGGTGCTTTGCCAACTTGCCTTAATAATTTGTTTACTCTTGTAATCCTTCAGGATGAGTACAAATTAATACAGTTATTCATTAGGGCAACACTTGTAGTAATTTCTTAATGGAATGATTGAGAAGTTTAACATAATTTTAACTTCCGGAATGAATTCCTAGAGAAACTTTCCTTTTACAATAGAAGTAGTTTAGGAAAGTTGATATACAGCACTGTCTCTTTAGGTTTGCATATTTCTTAATACAGTCTTGAACTCTATACTTATTATGCATGTGTGTTCTTTATAGAAGCCGATTACTTACACGTTCAAAACCATCTGTAAACTTTAGTGAGCACATCATGTATTTGGTTTGATTTATTTGCAATGTTACTGGCTGTCATTTGTACCTAATAATAGCAATAATATAAGACAAAACTTTATTTGCATAACACTTTATTATCTGTAGTCTGTTGATTCTTTTGCAGGTGTTTCTCCTTCTGGTGCTGCCGTTTTGGATAGTCAAGGATATGAAGCTGTTCTGACAGTGGAAGCTAGTGATGAACCACATGGAGTACTGAATTTTGCTTCTCCATCCAGGGTAGTTTTGCTTCCAGAGGAAAACAAAACAGTTCAGCTTTTTATTAACAGAGAATTTGGATCTTTAGGTTTGTATAACATCTCCTAGAGAAATTAAATTTTGTTTTTAAAATCATTAGACAAATGAAATCCATGACAGGAAGGCTGGAAATTTTGGAAAATCTTGGATATGTTTGGTATTTTCATAACTTCTAAGTCCCTAACCAAGTTTTAGTTAAAACTGAAGCTATAACCCTTAATTCCACAGCAAGAGGTGGGACCTATGACATAGGTAGTTGGTTCTTAGGGTTGTACTTTCATGTCAAACAAATCTGTGTTGAAGTGTTGGTCTGTCCAGAAGAAATAAAAAAGATGAGAAAAAGAGCTTATATGGAGTTATCATTCCTACATCATCCCCTCAATAAACTTCCAGAATCTGACAGTTTAGGAATATCCCATGGAAAAAGTTTCTTTGATGCTTCTGAATTCAGTGTATGCCTTTAGTAAGAATTCTGTGTTCCTTTTTAAATCAATTTGTCCTTTTAAAATAAAACTAATTGGTAATAACTTCAATAATGCGCAGTGTGCCAAAATATTTTTTTTTGTGTTTTGTTTCCTGAGGATTCCTTCCATTGAGAGACAACATGCATAATAATTTTCTATTTATATTTTTAGACTATATTTAGACGTCAGTGGTAATCTCTCTTAGTTTCTTTTGCTATTTTTGAGGTGAGGTGACCAAGTAAAACAAACATTCAAGATCTGGTCACATCACAGATTTGTAAAGGAATTTTAATGACATATCTGTGTTATCCCATTTCTTTTTAAATGTCAATTGATATCTAAATTACCTTTCGAACACCACTCAAGAAACTACTAATTTATTCTAAGTACCCACTGTAAATGTAAAATCTCTCAATTGAACTACATCATTACTAGTTGAAACTAAGATTCTTTTATACCTTATGTTTTATTTCATACAGAGTAGCTGTGGATTTCATTTGCCATTTTATCTCCAGGATCAGCCTCTTTAAATTTGCAACTTGACTTACTCTGGGAGATTAGTGAGATGTGGCTTTGTTATTTAAAAAAAAAAAAAAAAAAAAAAAAGTCTAGCTTATTCCTTTAGTAAAAATTATCAGTGTGTCCCTTAATTTTTATTATCTATCAACATCTTTCTGGGAAGGAAATTAGATTTACCACTCTCCTTATGGCATTTCTTAGACATCAGTCATTCCTGAAACACTCTACTTCCCTTGGCACCAAACCTGGTATTAATAATACATTAGATGTCCCAGGTATGTAATGTAATATTTGCAGTCCACAGCACCTCAAATATATGAATACATTGGGTCCTAATGCTTTTTGAGTCCTGCAATGTTGGACAAATCACTAAAGACTGGAGTGAAAGCAATAAATCCCAGTGGCTCCAGATTAATGTTTTAATCCTGGTTTACAGTTTTGCTCTTCATTTTATCAATGAGCATTTGATCTCTTTTCTTTGTCTATTCTAATGAGCATTATGTAAGAATTGAAAAAATTGGTTTTTTCCATCCCATTTTGAACAGGTGCTATCAATGTTACATACTCCACAGTTCCAGGACTGGTCCCCTTAAGCAATCAGACAGAGGGAACCTTGGCTGAACCAGGAGCTGATTATGTAGCTGTTTCTGACTCAGTGATTTTGGAAGAAGGAGAAACATCAGCTGCCATAAATGTTACTATTCTAGAGGTAAATGCTATATGCTTTCGCTCTATTCTTACCTGTGTGACAACTGAAAAGCAATATTGTGGAACCTCACGCTTGCAAGCTGTATTACTTGAAGCTGTAGATTTTATTGTAATTTAGAACGACTGTTTTTGCCTTTAATGGTTATATCACAGAAGGACAAATAAGAACAGAAAACAGTGCTACTTACAGTTAAACGAAATTTAGCTCTCTCGTTATTACTTTATCTTCTGATATTCAGACCAGTGTAATTCATTGCTTGCTGCAGGCTCTTACTTTATCAGTGGTTAGTATTTGTGCCTTTAAAATTCAGCAGAAATTTGTTCACATGTCTAGTTCAGTGTCATTGCTAGTCTTTTCCATTAAATATACTGTCTTGCATCTTAATTCATTCAAGATAACATATTTTAAATAAAAGTGTTCCAGGGAAATGGAAACATAAATTAATTCCAGTTTTACTATAAGGTTAGAGATTTCTACTGTGTTGCTTTTTGGCGACTTCTGTCACTGTTACTTAATGAAAATGAAAAGAGGATATACTGGATTTGTGTTTTGCAGGATGATGAACCAGAAGTGCAAGAATTCTTCTTGATTAATTTAACTTCAGTGGAACTTATCATGAACCATTCAACTTCCTCCCCACCTAGGCTGGGTAAAACAATTTACAAATAATTATTTTTGATTTTATTTTGATATCAATTGAATGCACATTATATTTATTCCACTTGCCACTTACCAACTATGCCAATATGAGGCAGGGTATTCTGCTAGAAACATTGCAGAACATCAAATATAGTCATTATTATAATGGCTTCTTACTTTTTAAAGCCTAGTAAAAAACATAAGACAATTTTCATAGATGAGTTATTTAGTAATTAGCAGTTGGAGAACACAGTTATCTCAAAAGTTGCATTAGCAATGTGATTTTAATTTCCAAGTACATAATGGAAAAAAGTATGAACAAAAAATTCCTTCAAGTAATTCCTTTGCTCACTCTTTCAAAAGTACCTTTTTATTCCTCTGTATCAGATTTACTTTTAGGAGGCATGATCTACTGTATTCCTACTCTTCCACAGAACTCCAGTTATTGTTTGCTTATTAGGTTCTCATTCAGCTTCTGTACTCAGTGGCATAGCTGCTGGTTTTAAAGGCTGTTGGGCTATTTTGTGGTACCGGCGACTAATTATGCTCATTATTTCTAACATCTTCTATGGCTCTTTTTCCTTTTCTTTGCATGCGTATTGAAGTGACAGAGTTAATTCGTTACAGACTGAAAGGTAACTTGCAAGACTGATTGCTGATGTATAGACACTGAGCTGTGATTAGTTGAGTCTAAAATTTAAAACATGAAAAGAGTAGCATTAAAGTATAAAAAATTTTCTGAGTTAAATTGTTCTGAGTGCTGTGTAGTCTTACCTTCTGCCACACGGGGTTAGCAGTCTGAGTCATGACCATTTGACTCTGATATACTTAGGATGATCAGATAATAATTTTAATCCATGAGGCAAAAGTTTATCCTCCTTATAAAATGTCACAATTAATTCTGTTTTCAGACTATTTTCTAATCTTGTTTTCCCTGTTTTTAGATTTTCTTTGTTATGATTGAAGATTCAAATCCTTGTTGGTGCAATGCATTCATTTAGAATTTAGCAATCCCATACCCCATAGAAAATCTTTAGTACATTTCTAAGTATCTAATATCAAAAGTAATGGGTGTTCTGCACATGATATTGACATGTGCAGTCAATCCTACACATCTGGAATATATCGTAAATGCTGTCCCTGTCACAGCCATGTGCATCCAGTATGTGGTGTAGGTCTGGGATGTCTGTGCTGCACAATTAAACACATGGAACTTAAATGAGCTTTATTTCTAATCTGACACTTCATGGATATGGAGCAGAAAAACCAAACATAAAGACAGTTCTGTTTTCTCCATGCTCCTCTTTCCCCCTTCCATCCTCTAGAAAAGATGGAAGAAAAGGCGCAACTCTAATACAAAAGTTCAATGAATTAAGAAAAGGGAAAATGTTCAGTACTTGAGAATGATGAAAGAAAAATGAATAAACTTAAAAGACAGAAGAAAGACTTAAACTGGGGTAGAGTGGTAGGAGGGCATCAGGGGAGGGAAGGATGCCATGTTTGAAAGAAGAGGTCTGATGTTGAAAGTGAGGAGTTATAGATCTTGAGTAAGTTGATCAAACTGTGACATGACAAGGAAAAATACCAGTTAGGAAGCCGAAGGATCTATATTCACAGTAATCTCTATGGATTTCTAAACTTCAGTAACGTTTCTGCAGTCTGTGTAGAGGTGTTGCAGCTGCTGCTTGTGTTCATCACTCTCATAGTGTCAGGTTTGGATTCATGGCAGTGATCTTTTACCTTTTTCAGTTTTATCTGATTTGATAGAAATCTTTCTGATGGATCTAAAAATAATATATTTACTAAAGAATCAGTGGAGTCAATTTGTTTTGTAGAAATTGTCGGTCTTCATTTATTTTTAAATTTTTATTAAAAGTAAATTGACATAAACTAAGGTAATCATATGATGCTGTTTTAAAAAATTAAGGGATTATTTTCTCAGAAGAATCAAGTTCTGACTCTCAGGTTCTGGTCCCTGAAATTAGTGGACATTCCTGGCTTTAATATATTATTCAGTATAAAAAGGCAATACATGCAATAATCTTTCAGATTTTTTGTGAAGATACATAGGTTTTTCTGGAGTAATAGAATGTTACAGTACTTAAAGTACCTAAAAGGAAATTAATAATTCTGGTTTTATAGCAGAATCTGAGATGTGTGCCATTAAGGTGTATGAGCAGGCACTGAAACATGAATATGAGATGACATACTGGATCATTTATTATTATTTCTTACTCACTTTCACTCCCACACTCAGAATGGCACAGTCTGCAAAACATTAAATATCATCGTAATAAAAACACACAATGAAGACGAATTAAGACTTGATAACAAATCTTGCTTATAGCTTTTTCTACTTTTTCTGTGCTATGGAGTTTTTTTCTAAATTTTTTTTAGTCTTTTTTTTTTATGTGTTATTAAATGTCACAGTGGTAATTCAAGGCACTGTGTTGCAGTTCTAATAATAAGCTAGTAAGGACAGATTTTCTTTAGGCCCTTCCAAGTATCGTCCCCACTTCATTTTCTCCTCCACGTTTTGGAAATGGAATATTACGTATTTCTTCTACAAAATTAGTAAAGATATAAAGAAATACTTCTGTTATTCTTGAAAATAATGAAAATGGACTATATTGTTCTTACATATTTGTCCTTCTGTTTTCCATTTTAGATGTGGAAGGTTTAGCTTCTCAAATTGTTATTGATGCTAATGACGGAGTAAGTGGAGTAGTTGAATGGGAAAGTACCAAGTAAGTCTTGTGTCCTTGAAGAACTCCCTATGACAGTTAATGATTAGTGTTGCCCAATTATTTTCATTTTCAGTTAACTGTAAAACTGGTATTACCAATAGGATCACATCTTTGAGATGACATCATTCAGTTCAGTGGAACTGGAAAGATAATTTCCACACTGGAAACTAACATTTATAGTATGTTTATTCAGAAATCTTATGCTACCACGTTCTTATTTTCACTTTTGTACTTTGGTATTGTGAACTTCCAACACTTCCCTAGCCTCCATCCAGTGCCCCGGCCTCTGCATCCGTGTTAGCATGCTAATTGGCATCTCCCTGATCTTTTTCTTTGATTTCCAGGAGCTAGGTAGAAGGCATCCATGGCCATAGACTGATTTGCCACTAATAAGCAGGGGAAAAGGATGACATCCTATAGCTCAATTCCATTTTGATAAGAAACAAAGGTATAAGGATTGCATTAGCCAGTGGTAATGATGTTGATACTGTAATGGTGCTTTTTTATTATAAAGTAGAGGGGATGATTTTAAGTGAAAATATAACAATTATCTACCATCTTATTAAAAGAACATGCTCAGTGAGCACTGAGAATTTGTCTTGGTTTTTGTTTTAGTTTTGAAGTTAATGAATCTCATGGGAATCTGACAATAATGGCATACCGAAACAAAGGATCTTATGGCAATGTGTCTGTATTTTTTTATGCCCAAAATTTGGAGGCACAGCTGGGTTTGGATTTTAATGTGATCTCAAGGGTAAGAAGCAAATTCTAAATCTAGTAGTTTTTATTCCTTCAACTTCCTCAAAAGAACGTCTTCTTATTTATTCTGCAGAATAGTCACTAGTACACCTAGATTTCTCAACTTTTTTCAGTTGCTCTGATCATCTGAATAGAATGAGATAGAATTAGCCATCTATTTTAGTCTTTCTTTTTTAGTACTGATGCATTTTTAAATATAAGACACATTGTAAACTTTCAAACATTATTTCAAATACAATTTTGCTTAGAAAAGAGCATATAAGATTTCATGTAAGTTTCAATATTTTTTGTATCAGAACTTTCAAAGTTAATTACTCTTGCTTGTCCTCACTCCGCAATATGCTGAACTATTTAACTGTTTTGCTTCTTTTTCAATCAGTTTATAAGGGACATAGAAATTACTGCTTTTCTTGCCTTCTCTTTCCTCCTTATTTAAGACAATTCTGCTTTACCTTAGTTTAAAATTTCTCTTTGTGTTATCAGCTGTTGAGTATTCAATGCTTTCTGTGTTTCTGTGCTAGACTCTTTTTTTTGCTGATGGAGAAAGGAATAAATCTGTCGTTGTTGTGATTTGTGATGATGACATTCCTGAAGGTGCTGAGAGGTTCCAGTTAATTCTAACAAATCCCTCGTTGGGCCTGGAATTAGGGGAGAAAACAACAGGTAACACTTAGTTCTGATGTTCTCATTCTTCACAATTGTATCTCAGTCACTTTAACTTCATTCTTCTGAATAATCGTATTTCAGAAAACGCTAGTGCCCTGCTATAGTAAATCATTAAACTCCTTTGGAAAGCTCTTAAACATCCCTGTCAAAAATGTAAAACTAACAAAATAATATGTAAAATAAGGACTCAGGAAGTGCAAAAGCTGGATTTTTTAATAAGAGAGTCTAGATTCTTCCTGACTAGAAATCTTCCTAGATAAAGCAAAACACTGACATATCCTCTTAAGTAATATCAATGACATAAAAGTAGTATACATATATTAAAGAAATAAGGGATTTAGGTATATATTTATTTATTTGTAAATGTGTCTTATATTTTACAATGGTAATTAAAGCGTATTTCTATCATTTATTTCTCAAAAGCCACAGTTACTATATTTGCCAATGATGATGGACATGGAGTTTTGTCATTCAATAACAGTGATCACTTCTTCCTAAGAGAGCAAACAGCTCTCCATCTGATGGAAAGTGTTGCAGTATTAAATATTATTAGAGAGCCTCCTCAGGGAATATTTGGAACAGTGTCTGTTCAATACCTTGTAAGTGAAATTAATTCTTCAGAGCCATCAGTGGATTTGACCCCTTCTCAAGGATACATTGTGCTGGAAGAGGGAGTCAGATTCAAGGTAATATGATAGTAATTACTCAAGAAGTGAAGAAAGCTTTTTTAAAATTATTTGAAAGATTTCAGAAATGTTTGGGGTTTTG
This sequence comes from Dasyornis broadbenti, assembly GCA_013397935.1. Lineage (NCBI taxonomy): Eukaryota > Metazoa > Chordata > Aves > Passeriformes > Dasyornithidae > Dasyornis > Dasyornis broadbenti. The sequence goes on from VZRN01004153.1 coordinate 160,036, forward strand.
CATGTATAAATATTTTTCTTACATTTTCCTTAATTCTCAGAGTAAACTGAGTTGTGGAAGTGCATAAAAATTGAATGTGCTTTTCTGTAGATATTTTTCTCTTTGTGATAGTTCAGGTAGAGGGAAAACAATATAATAAGTATATAATATTATGTATCCATAGGACCATTTATTTGTATATGTTTAATATGTAGCTGAAAGACAAACTTTGACATGAAGTCATAATTTACTACCGTAAATAATTAAGATGGAATTAAAAATCCCATTCTGTTATGTGACCTGAACTGAACAGATTACGCTGCAGCAAAAGCAGAAAGTGGACAGCTTTCAGAGTTTTAGAAATAGAAAATTACTTCATTCCCTGTCAGTATAAAGCTCACTGTTTCTGTACTGTCCCCACAAGAATGTCAGCTAAAAAATGAGCTAGCTTAAGTGTGTCAGTAACAGGTTAGTATATTATAGTAAGTGGAATAGACTCTGAAACAAACTTTTCTGGAAACACTGGTTTTAAGTTTTTGAACTTAAAATACATTTGGAACCTCAGTGATGGCCAGTTTAGCAGATCTGTGAGAGGAAGGAAGTAAAAGATTTCTCAATACAGTCTTTAAATATGGTTTATTGCAGATGTAAACAGAGATCAAAAAGGTTGTAATGTCAATTTTAGTTCCAGATCTGTAATTGCCAAATAGTTTTTCTATGGCAAAGCTACATGTACCACTGTAACTTTCATCTCTTTTGGTAATAGGGAGAATGACAGTGAAAACATCTACTTCTTTCTAGACAGTTCTCTGCTGATTTGAGATCACCTTCAGACGGTCCTATTCTTATCCACCATGGTACTGTAGAAGGAAAAAAGCATCAAGAAGACAGTATTTAAAATATTCCTCTATTGCCTTTTTTCCTTCTTTGTTCTCAGTACCAGAAGTGTAACTACCCTATTGCCCATGACCTAGTTCAATTGACAACTAGAGTGAAGTTAACCCAGCTTGACTAAGTTGTGTTAGGGTATCAGGTAGCTGTATGGGGACTGTGAATTGCCAAGCAATGTGTGAAAAAAACACTAAACAGAAGTATGAAAAAAGGATCAAAACCTGTTACATTTCAGAGGATCTTAGGATCAGAGGAAAGTGGAGAAGATAAAATAAAAAAAAAAAAAAAAATTAAAAAAAAGTGGATATGCTCATGATATTGTTGCACTAATGGAGGTCACCAGAGGGATTACTTTAGAACCTCAGCCCGAACTGTTCTTGCCCTACTCCTACCTGCTCCAGTTTCAAGAGCTGCTGTTATGCTGCCCTGCTGTCCAGAGCCATACAGAGAAAGAACAGAAACAGCAGCATGGTCTGAACAGCACCATCATTGTTAGCTGTCAAGTCTCAGCAGCTTTCTATGCTTCTTTCTTGTCAGACACTGCATATTTCTGCAATCCTGGATGAAGAACCAGAAATGGATGAGCACTTTATTGTCACCCTGTTCAATCCAACTGGAGGAGCCAGACTAGGCACCAGAGTACAAACTATGATTACGATATTACAGAACCAGGCTCCACTGGGGCTTTTCAGCATCTACCCAGTTACAGATAGGTACTAAACCCTGATTCAGTTTAAAGAAGGCTTTTCATATTCCGTAGAGATGGTTTCCCTTTAGAAAAATTTAGCAATCCAATAGTAGAATTTGTGATTTTTAAGAAGTACACTGCCTGTCAAATATTATTACTGCAATACAGAAGAACAGAAAAACACTTAAAGTGGACTATTCAACATGAGAAATGTTGATTTCTCCATGCATTTTTTCTTGAAACAGTACTTCATTAGTCCCCAACATTTCACTAATAGTAATCCATACTAAGAATTCCAAACCTTATGCCAGTGCCCAGGGAATCGCAGATTTTGTAGTTTAATTATTTATTTAAGCTTGTGTGAGATACACCCTCACTCAGGGCTGTTTTTTTCAGAACCAAGTGAGCCATCTTACGTAGAAAAGCTCAAGAAGTGGCCCCTGGAAATCTCATGATGTTTAACAAAACCAAATGGAAAGCGCTGCCCCTGGGTCAGAACAGCCCCAACACAGGCTGGGGGATGAAGAGATGGAGAGCAGCCCTGCCCTGAAGGACATGGGGGTGCTGTGGGTGAGCGCTGGACATGACCTGGACATGGGCACTGCCAGCCCAGAGAGCCAAGTGTGTCCTGGGCTGCATCCAAAGCCCCGCGGGCAGCAGGGGAGGGAGGAGATCCTGCCCCTCTGCCCCGCTCTGGTGAGACCCCACCTGCAGAGCTGCCTCCAGCTCTGGGGTCCCAGCACAGGAAGGACATGGAGCTGTTGGAGCGAGTCCAGAGGAGGCCACTGAGTTATCAGAGGGATGGAGCAGCTCTGCTATGAGGACATGCTGAGAGAATTGGGATTGTACAGCTGGGAGAGGAGCCAGCTTTGAGCTGACCCAGTTGCAGCCTTCCAGTACCTAAAGGGAGCCTACCAGAAAGGTGGAGAGGGACTTTTCGCAAGGCCATGTTACTAAGACAAGGGGCAATGGCTTAAAACTGAGAGAGAGTAGGTTTGAATTAGACATTAGGAAGAAATTCTTTACTGTGAGGGTGGTAAGACCTTGGCACAGGTTGCTCAGAGAAGCTGTGGATGCTGCATCCCTGGAGGTATTCCAGGACAGGTTTGATGGAGCTGTGAGCAGCCTGGTCTAATGAAAGATGTCCCTGCTCACAGCAGGAGAGTTGGAACAAGATGATCTTTAAGGTCTCTGGCAACCCAAACCATTCTATAATCATGAGTCTATGATATGGAATGATGTTTTCAGAAATAATTCTGAATCATAATACTTTATCAGTACAGTTGGTGGGTTAAATTTCAGGCTGATTTAAGATTTTGTTGAATTTCCTGTGATTTTGTCAGGGTCTTAGATGAAGAAACATTGGACAATCTAATCAGTGTTAGTCCATCACAGAGCAAACCCAGTATTTTCTTTTTATTGCATATTCTGTGCTGAAAATGTATTGTGAGGATATTATTCTTATACTATAAAAATAATGCTTCTTAAAATTTATTTTCACAATTCCTAAATTTAGGACCAATATCTTCACAGTTGAAGAAGCGAACACTACTGTTTATTTGAAAGTTTCACGGAGTAATGGGCTCAACGTGTCTGTGAGTGTTGAGTGGGAGACATTGTCGGATACTGCGTTCGGCATCAGTACGTTCACTTTATCAAGAACATCCGTCACTGTTTTCAGAGTGGACATAGCCAGAGAGTAACCAAACATACAACAAGATATAACGTTGGGATGAAAATTTACCCGTAATATTTCTATGATATCAAAATTCATTAGATAAAAAAATCTTAGCTGCCTAAGAGTCAGCTTGTCATCAGCTACTGCTGTCAGAGTTTCAGCAATCTGTATTGCTCTTCCTGTTGCTTACACATTTTCACTATATCTTTGATTTATAAAATCTGTTCTTTACTGCCTATAACTCTGGATATTTCTAACATTAATATAAAAGACACTATTTTCTGTAAGTGTTGAATGACTAGTCAGTTTAAGAATCTTAGTGCCATGACTACTTCCTGTGATGAGGGAGAGAATGAGGATAAACACATTTTTAGTATCTTTGTCACTTTTTAATTACTTCCTATCTACTTAATTTTCTCACTACCTAAATTCCAAACTTAGTCACTGTGAATCACACTCAGATTGCCTACACATTTCCGTATGAAGAATGCATTCATTGTTTAACTCTTAGTACAGCCTCGGTGCTATACCATTTCCATGCATTTACATGCACTTATACCAGCTGTTTAGAGACAACTCAGAATATAGTTTAATAATTTAGAGCATGGTGCTAAGAATGCCAAGGTTGTGGGTTTGACCACTGTATGAGCCGTTCATTTAAGAGATGGACTTGACGATCCTTGTGGGTCCCTTTCAACACAGAAAATTCTGATTTCTGATATTAGATTTAGATTTAGCAAATAAATAATGAAAATGGTGTTGTAAAAGACCTCAAGGATAAATAGTTTTTTCTTATACTGTATTGCAGGGGGTAGTATCAGTGTCCTGTCTGTCTTGCAAAGCTTTGTGGAAGAGTCAGCAGCTAGCTGGTGTTTCTTTCCATCGGGAGAAATCCTGTATGGTGTGCTGTTGCGTACACCTCCAGCTGTGTTTTCTACTCTCTACCAGTGGAAAGGAATTTTTGTTGCTGTCGAGGTAAATGCTTGCTTACAAACACCAGTCATGCTGCTTAATAAAACCTTGAAGTCTCAGTTCTACTTTTTTGTTCTTCTCTCAGAATTTCAGTATGTGGAATCCTAAAAGCTGTGTGTCTTTCCAAATCCGTGCCTCTCCCTACCTTGTGATTACTCATGGAGGAGCCAGACAGGGAGCTTCCAACAGCAGTGTGTATGCATTCACGCCTGGACGCAAACTATTGAAGGTAAATCTCTGTTACATATAAAATCAATAACAGGGTTAGAAGGGACTTTGTGAGGCCCTTCTGTCTGGCCATGTTTAGGGAAAAAGCACTCTGTTCTTAGCTACTTTGGCACCTAAACCCTCTGCCTGAGTCAGTGATGTAAGTTATTGTCCTGGTTTAGGCAAGGACAGGGTTAATTTTTGCAGTAGCCCAGAAGGGGGCATGGCTGGGACCCAGAGGTTATTCTCCACCACCTCATGTCATTTTCCGGGGATGGGGCAAGGGATTCCTCCCAGGGGCCGGGGTAGCGTGGGGGCAGTTCACGTATTGATGGGTTCTGCGGAGTGGGCATTTTCACACGTGAATCTTTGCCTCTCTTGTACCCTCTGTTATTATTACTATTGTTGTAACTGCCCATTTTCTCATCACGTTTCTGTTTGCAGTAAATTGTTCTTAACCTGTGATCTTCACCTTTTGTGTCTCCAATTCTCCTCTCCATCCCACTGCAGTGGGGAAAACAAAGAGGCAGCATGGTTTGGAGTGTCTCAGTGGGAACATTAATTGGGAAATACCACTCCTAAGCCACAACAGTTATTACAGCTTGTTGTCTATTCTGTGTTATTGTTATATTTTGAGGGTGTGGTAAGATGACCTCTGAAGTGAAGAAAGAAACTATGGAGCAATGAAGTCATAGAGCAGTTTCTAAAAAATGTATGATAAGTGATATTGATTTTGTAAAATGACGCCACATATATTTTTTAAATTCTAAATTACATCTATGACATTTTTGTACATTATTTTATATATGCTTTTATATGTAATTTTACAGTTTTTGAAAAATATGTGTATATATGTATAAACTTGTTACTTGAACTGACTTCCAAATAACGTTTTTGCCATATTTTCCTTGTAGATACAGACCCTCTCTGTTTTGGATACCACACTTGTCAAACATTTTGCACTGGATGAAGAAGACTATTTGGTTTTTGTGACTGACACCATCAATTCCAGTTCCATCCAGGTTAGAATACACTTGTCTTCCATGGCTTTGATGTGGGTAGTTTGGTTAGTTAAGAGTTTGAAATATGAAGGAAATATAGAAAAAAAGTAAGTATATATTCCTGAAAAATTACTTAATTTCTATTACAAATTTGTGACGTAAAATTCTAGATTTTTTAAAATGTAACAACACTACCTATATTAACATGTAACTTAGACTTGGTTTGATTATATTGCTACTGTTATTTCTGTTCCGAAATCTCTTATGTTAGACAGCTATAAGAATAGAAATAGCTTCTGACCATAAACTGTTCATCTGAAGAACAGGCCCAGGTGTTTGCAGTCAGGTAGTTACTTACCAGCGTGCTTCCACTGTAATGTAGGATCCACCTTAGAAATAAGGAATTCAGTTAATTATAAGTCTTTCCAATTTTTCATCAAAACACTTAATTTCTTTTGTCTTAGTGCTAGTTATAAATATATAATAAAAAATATTTTCTACTTTTACAGGTTTTCCAGTGGAATAAAGATATATTTGTGCTGCATCATCAACTTCCACTTTACGGAGCTCTGAACATTGCCTTGTTTCCCCGAGGAGGCATTATGTACTTACTAGTTTCTTTGTCAAACACCAGCCAGAATGTGCTCTTGTACCAGTGGCTGAATAGTGAGTTTAGGAATCTTCATCAGTTACCAGCAAAAGAAATTAAACATATGGAGACCTGGACTTCTGGATCTGATATCTATTTAATTGTTGCAAAAGGTATTTAGCAGAAAACACTGAGTTAACTAAGTATGTGCTGTCTTGTTTGATAGCAAAGGCATTTGGGATAAAGGGATTTAGATAGAGATTAAAATATTACTGGGGGGTGAAAATTTGCTGATAAGCATCTTAATGAAGTAATCTCTGTTTTGTCCTTCAGAAAATGAAAGCATTGTGTTTGTTCTCAAATATTTATGAAACTAATGGAACATTTTCCCAAGAACAAGAGGAAATAATAACTCCATTCATCTAGCTGATAATTGCACCCTTTCTAAGCTATTCTGAACTTTATTATATGCAAAGATCATTGCCCAGCAAAGTACATTTTTATTACAAGAATGACACTTTAGATGTTTTATGTCTGCATCCCTATGCCTATTTAAAATTGTGCATTCCAGTTTGTAGGCTTCTTTGCAGTTGACTCTTGTCTGAGATTTTTAGTGTTCTTATGTGTGAATGTGTGCAGAAAAGCCCTTAAATAATGTCATTGAATAAATCATCTGATGGGATATCATGCTATGGAGTTATGCAAGTGAAAAAGGGAGATATAATCACTGGTCTCTCTTTGTAATTAAAGCTGCCAATCTCTGCCTCTGAATGGCCACCAGTGTGTGATTTAATTAATTGGCAGCAATGTAATGTAAGTTTTGTCATTTTTCTGCTTTGTAGAATCTGGAAATTCTGAAATTTTCATCTGGGAGACAGGACAGTCTACTTTCAGATACTTTCAATCCCTTCCAATTTCTGCTGAAAGAAACATCCATGTTTTCATGCCTCCTTCAGGTTTAGGTAAGATTGCATTTATAGTACTGGAACTGAAGAAATATATGTATTCATTCTTTCATATTATTTGTCAAATTTTAAGAGGTATTTTAGCAGTTGCACTGCCAAGGGCATTTCTGATATTACAAGAACTTTTAAATATATTGCTGAATATTTCTTTTTTCTCCTCCTTGCTCCACATAGTTCACATCCTCCTCTCTAGTAAGGACACAACAGCACTGTACTCCTGGAACTCAGAAGAGAACCAGTTCTCTCTGGTGCTGGAAGCACCATATGCAGATCATATAACTTCAGCTACTGCAAGGTCCCTGAACTCCAGCAAGAGCTTGATTGCTCTCACTGTGGAGTCCAGCTCCCAGATTTATGAGCTGACCTCTATCTCCAACCAGTCCGATTTTATACCTAGGTAGGTTTTTTGTTTTATATAACTTTTCACCAGCTCTTGCATTCCTTTTTCTGTGGTACTGTTTTTGTTACAGTGAAGACCATTATAGACACCTGTGGTGGTGTGTCTATTAACACTAAAGAGAATTTTTCACAGGTAGCCTTAGGATAACCTGAAGTCAAACTTCTCACAACTTGCTTTAAAATATGGAATAAAAGGACTTGCAGTTAGAATAAAAGCTTCATATTGAAGCTTTTATTAGGATAAATGAAATTACTTTAATAAGCAATATCAGTTACTCTACATTCTATTATAATTAAGAAAAAATACCAAATCCAACACTAACCTCACACTCTTTAAACCACAGTTACTCACTCAGGAATAAAACCAAAAATTTTAGCATCAAAAATGCTCATTAAATTTTCAGTAGTGCTTTCCAAGTTCACTAATCATATACTCAATTTATAATTACTTGATGTGTTTATTTGCATGCTAGTTCAGGTGAATTGATATTTGAGCCTGGGGACATGGAAGCTGTGATAGCAGTCAATATCCTGGATGACATCATCCCAGAGGAGGAAGAACGTTTTAAAGTGTGGCTGAAAAACCCTAAAGGAGGTGCAGAGATTGGTGTTCACAGTTTTGTTGACATCATTATTCCTTCCAATGACAATGCCTATGGAGTCATTGCATTTGCTCAGGTAAAACTTATAAGGTAAATCATTAAAATATGTATATATAATTTCTGAATAATGGAACACAAATACACTAAAAGTGCATGTGGTGGGATTCTTTTTCTAAAGTCTTGTAACAACCTGAGACAGAAGGGCTTTGACTTCCATTTAGCATTGTTACTTGATTATATAGATGCAAGGTGATAGAAACTCAGTTCCAGGCTGTTCCTATTGTGGAATTTCTTTAATCCCCTGACATTTTATCAGTTATAATCCCCATTATGTTATCAGTTTAATTTTAGAGTAACCTAAAAATTTAGTTTTCAGATGGCATATATGATATCATAATAGTCTCTACTAATTAATGAATCAAGGGAATTAAGTAAAGATTCTTTTCCTCTTAAATACATACTGAGTTATGCCACAGGATGAGCCCATCTGCCTGAACAAAAGAGTATCTAAGAGAAAATATCAGACTGAAGGTATTATTTGGAGTTGTTAATGCTTAAGTCATCAAACATTGTAGAACGTATCTAAACAGATATATGTATTAAATATATACTGAAGAGATAAAACACAGAAGAATCATTGCTTAAATGAAATATTCCATCGGGACTCGTGTGAGGAGGATGAATAATAGTAAAGTAACAGCAGTAAAAATATGTCTGTCTTGAAAGACTACAGGTTTGTTATCTGCTTCATATGATTTGGACATAAAATACTTTACTAAAAAAACTAACAAAAAACATTGCTTTTTTTTTTGCCTTAGGATAAAGAGGTCTGACATTTTAAATTCTTATGTTTATGAAATTTGGGTCTGTTGAGCACCTCTGAAAATTAAGATATATAAATTTAATCAATAGACTTGCATTTAGCTGTTTAAAAGTAGATTAACTCATGGATGCCCAATGTCTCTGGCCCCCTTTGAATACCCTGTTCCCTAAAGAAATTTTATAAGAAAGTAATACTTTGGTTCTGCTACTGTATGTTTTCCAGAGTTCTTTATTTAAGCAAGTTGAAGAAATGGAACAGGACAGCCTGATCACTTTGAATATTGAACGTTTAATAGGAACATATGGACGAGTTACAGTAGAGTGGATCGCTAACGGGAGCATAAGTGATGTATTTCCAGCTTCAGGAATGGTATTTAATAATATCACTGTTATTGGGGAAGCACTGACTGTATTGTCTCAGACAATAGGTACACAGGTACTGAGTGAGGAGGGTAGTACCTGTTAGATTGCCACACTTTTCTGTTAATTCCTACTTCCTGGTCCTTTCCTGTGATTCTTGCAGTTTGCACTTCTGGCTGGTACATAATACTGCAATATCACTCCCACACTTCTAGAACCTGATATTGCAATGCTGTCCAGGCACTGGAAATGTGTATCTGTAGTATCCTATTCCCATCTTCTTTTCTTCCTGCTGTGAGATACAGCTACTATGTCAAGCCATTTGCATACATGGGAATCTGGGAGTGTTTGCTCTTTGTCCTGATCTTCTCAAAACAATGGAGACCCAAAGTGACCCAGCAGAATATGACAAGTTCTAGTTTTCTGTGTTTCTGAGATTTTTAGATTCCCAGCCATGTTAAAATCCAGCGTTTCCTCCAGGCCAAAGCTCTTGAAATGCTTTAGGACCGGCAGGAGCCAGTTTCTGTAAGTCAAAGCCCTCCACCTTGTGGCTGTCTGTAGCAGACCCAAAGCCCGAAAAAAAATAAAAAGAGAAATAACGGATGGGAAATCAAAGATGCTAAAACAATCATATTGAAATAGTTAGAGTACTCCTTGAGCATACCAGATGGATGTTACACGATTTCACAGCATAGGTTTGCAGGCAAACAGAGTCAGAAAAGTAAGGTATAATGTTCAGTGGAAATTTCTGTTTATCCAACACAATATGTGTAGACTAAGTGTTTATAGACAAGTCTTCCTTGTTGAGAAAGACCTAATCAAGTGGTGGGCCCTTTGAATTTAACAATAAGACTATAGATAGACCAAGCATGTATCAATTATTTTGTCTGAAAAAGAAAGAAAAGGTTGAGTAGACATTTCTTCACTTAGCAATGATTTTAATAGATATTATATGTTCATCCTTCTTTTGATATGTATATATGTTGTGTGTTGACCTTGGCTGTTTAGCAAACCCCCACTTAGTTCTCTCTTACTCCCCCATCTCAGCAGGAAGAGGAGAAAATAAGAGAAAAGCAGAAGCCATTGTCTACCCAAATTTCTCCAGGGTTTTTGATACAGTTTTCCACAGCCGCCTTCTAAAGAAATGGATGTGTTACTGCTACCTCCAGGAGGTGGTGGTAAATAGCTCCTTTTCAAACTGAGAAGCAGTCAAAAGTGTGATCTCTTAGGGATTAATATTGGGCCCAACAGTGTTTGATAGCTGCATAAATAATGTGCATGATGAGATCAGGTGTACTCTGATAAACTTTGATGATGATACCAAACTGAGTGGGGAAGCGGACATTTTGGAAAGGAGAGCCACCCTGCAGGAAGACCTGGGTAGGCTAGAAAGATTCATAAGGAACAAATGTTGCACAATGGAAAAGATAATCCAGGAGTGCAGCACCCACTGGTATCTATCCTGGCTGGGGAGTAGCTCTGGGGAAAGGGATCTGGGGGTTCTGCTGACCTATAAACTAAATATAAGTGAATTCTGTGTCAATCCACCTGGATCTTTCTGAGTTGCATCAACAAGGCCATCCCCAGCAGAGATAATGCAGACTTTAGCCCATTCAGAGCACTTGTTGGGCTACACCTGTAATTCTGTGTTCACTTTGGTCCCTGCTATGAAAAATAAATATGGACAGGCTGGTGGGGTCCAGTGCTGGCCCCAAGTGTGGTCAGAGGATTGGGAAGGCTGTCATATGAGAAAAGGCTGAGAGAACTGTTCAGCCTTGAGAGAAGAAGGCTATGGGGAGACCTTACATTCAGACCATGTTCCAGTATTTAAAAGGTGGCAACAAAGGAGGAAACTTAGTTTTTACAAGGTGTCACATTGAAAAGACAAGGGATAATGGATGCAAGTTACTCCTGGGGATATTCTGATTGGACATAAGAATTTTCCACCGTGAGAACAAATGTCCATTGGAATGATCCTCCCAGGGAGCTCCCCATAGCTGACACTTTAAAGGCTGAGCTGGATAGGATGCTGGGCCATCTTGTTTAGACTGTGCTACTGCCGAGAAAGATTGGGCCAGATGATCCTTGAAGTCCCTTCCAACCTTGTATTCTGTGATTCTATAAGATATGGATGTATGTACATACATGTATTTTATAACTGATATAGTTTACAGAATAAAACAGTAGGTTTAACAATATCGAGAAGAAATTTGACTTTTTTTTTTCTCCCCCCTCCCTCTAAAACTTTAGATTACATTTTCAGAAGGTCAGGCGCTGTCCACAATCACCCTGACAATTCTTGCGGACAGTGTGGCAGAACTTTCAGAGGCAGTGGAGATCACACTAACCCACGTTACCACTGTGGGTGTTCAAGATACCACAAAAGGAGCCGTCATTGATCCCGAAAGGGCAAGAGCTGTACTTAGCATTTTACCCAGTGACTCTCCACATGGTGTGATTGAGTGGCATATGGAGTCTCTCTTTGTTAAAGTCACAGAGCCAGAAGGTAAGACTGTTTCTTGATTCTTAGGAAAGAATGTATGTTTTTTCAAAGTCAGCATTGTTGAAGTTATAACACTGGTTAGATAGATGGATAGATAGATAGATAGATAATACATACATATACTTATAAATACATATATATATATATATATAAATACAAGCTTATAAATACACATATATAAAATATATATATCACATTTTTTTTAATTGAAGTGTAGCAGAAATATCCCTTAAAATATGTAACTATGCTGTTTTAGTGCATACATTTTATGCTGTATTTCACATTGCATTCATCAATATTTTCCAGCCATTCCTAAGAGGTAAGTTGCAAATCACTAATGCATAAAGTACTTCTGTTTATATAAAAAACAGAACTCACCCATTTAATGGGGTTGATGTACTGTCTAAAATAATTTACATAGAAAGACTTCCCTCTTGAACTGGCTCCAAAAGAGAAGATTTTTGCTCAGAGGGCTAGGGGAAGGAAGGAAGCAAAACAGGAGTGAATTCCACTAGAGGAAAAAAGTGATGTTTTTCTGCTTGCAGCTGCGCATTTGATTTGGTTGTGTCAGTTTTCCTTCCAGGCACAAATTGAAAAGGATCTCCCAGACAGTTGGCTGGAGGAGAATTGCTGTGATGCTAAGGCTTCTGCCCTCTCTTCTGGCTCAGGGAGCTAGCTGGCATTTTCTGGGGCTCTTCCTGCAGCTACCTGATGGACTATTCATACTTTAACAGCCCAATTAAAATTTCTTAATGATTGTATATTCTACCTATATTAGCAAAGTACATATACAAAAAATGCTTTTTCCATCAGCGTATATTACCGCACATTCTTATCAGTTCTATTTTGAGGTGAATTTTGCACCTGGAAGTAATGTAAAGGGATTCTGTTGGTTTCTTACACTAACATACACATTATAAACATTTATACTTTGAAGTTAGGATTCAAGGAACGTTCCTAACTTTCCCTGGTTGCACAGTTTTTTCCCTAGTCTTTAAATGTTGTTTTTTTAATGAATTATACACATGTGATACCTGTGAAATAATATCTAGTTAATACAAGTAACAGAACCTGTTTTGAAGTACAAACCTGTTTACATTTTCTCTGTTTCTTCAGTCCAGTCATAAATGCAACACTTTAAGCCAGATGATGTGTTTTATCATTTATAGGAAAAAATTACAAATTTGCTTTCCCAAAAGGGTGCTGAGACTGTCTGATACAAGTCTATTTAACTTCTTCACTATTTGAGTTTAGGAAATGTGAAGTTTATATCCACAATGACTGCCCTCAATGCCATTTGCTGTGTTAGAATCAATAGTGATGACCTAGGCATAAAAGGCCAGGCAAAGTATTGAGATGGAAGTTTTGAAGGACAACTGAAGAAAACAAGAAGTGTTGAAGTAATAATTTGTGTAACACACACATAAACTGTAGGTATTCCATATTTTATTCTTCTTTGAGATCCACTTTTTAAATGCACAGTACCTCCAGATGTAGGTACTGTTCTGTGTGTTCACACCACTTTTGTGTGCTCATCTCCTTGAGCCCTTGAATTACCCAAGTACTGTTGTGTTGCTGAGCAGAATTGAAGTGGGTTCTAACAAGCAGTTCCAGTAGTTAGGTGAGCTGAAAATCAAGCAGGTAAGGGTTAGAAAGGGGTTCCATAGGGCTTCATCCTAGCCCCAGTTCTTTTCAACATCTTTATAAATGACTTGGATGCAGAACTCTTAGGAATAATAAATACGCTGACAACACTAAATTGGGAGGAGCTGTCGACTCCATTGAGGGAAGAGAGGCTCTGAAGAGAGGCCAACAAATTAGAGAGATCTCGATAAATTAGAGCACTGGGCAATCATCAGCCATATGAAGTTTAAGAAAGTGTTGTATTCTGCACCTGGGTTGGGGCAACTCTGGATGTGTGGACAGACTGGGGAAGGAGATGCTGGAGAGCAATGCCATGAAAAGGGACCTGGGGGTGCTGGTCAGTGGAAAGTTGAACATGAGCCAGCAGTGCCCTGACAGCCAGGAGGGCCACTCGTGTCCTGGGGGGATCAGGCACAGCATCACCAGCCAGGCAAGGGAGGGGATTGTCCCACTCTGCTCTGCACTGAGGCAGCCTCACCTCGAGTGCTGGGGGCAGTTTTGGGCACTGCAATATAAGAAAGATATAAAGGTATTAGCGTCCATAGGAGGCCTTGAGGATGTTGAAGGCCCTTGAGGAGAAGGCGTATGAGGAGCTTGGTCTGTTCAGCCTGGAGAAGAGGAGACTGAGGGGAGACCTCACTGCAGTCTGCAACTTCCTTGTGAGAGAAAGAGGAGGGGCAGACACTGATCTCTTCAATCTCATGACCAGTGACAGGACTTGAGTAAATGGCATGAAGCTGAGTCCAGGCAGATTTAGGTTGGATATCAGGAAAAAAGTTTTTCACCCAGAGTGTGGCTGAGCATTGGAACAGGCTCTGCAGGGAAGTGGTCACAGCACCAAGCCTGACAGAGTTCAAGAAATGTTTGGACAATGCTCTCAGGCCCATGCTGGGATTCTTAGGGTCCTGTGTAGGGCCAAGAGTTGAATTCTGATGATTCTGATGAGTGCCTTGCAACTCAGCATATTCTGTGATTCTAAAACAATCATGCCTTGAATTTTTTTCCCCTCCTTACTATAGGGCAGGAGAATTCAACTACTGTTACTCTACAAATTGTTCGAGAACAAGGATTTGTCGGAGATCTTGCAGTTCAGTTGAGCACTGCACCGAACTTTGAACTCCCCCCCTCCAACCGAGCAACAGAGAATGAGGATTATATACTGGAAAATAAAACAGTCATTATGCCAGAGAATGCAAGAACAACTTCTGTCATAGTCACTATTTTGCCAGTGAGTAGCATAACAACTTCTTTAGCTATTAATATCTTTTAAGGAAAAGGTACTGATTTTACACTAGAAGTATGCTTTAACATTCTAGAAATGGCTGTGCTGGGATTCTTGCAGCCACCTCTTTCAAAAAAGTTTGAATACTCATCACTGGGAATGAGCTAAATTCTTTGTTTTATTATAGTCCCAAAATTTGCTTATAATAATGACAAAGGAAAAAAAAAATGAGTGTCCTAGTTTGCCAGCTTGTTGCAGTTTTAAAGATTTATTTTACTTTATATGTTTCTTAACAGTTTTGTTCTACAGTTTCTAAAATGTTAATTTTTCACCAAGATTATGTATATTCTTTAAATATATTTAGAATGGAGATACAGATTTTCAAGTTATGGTTTGTTTTCTGAGATCTAGCCGACTTTCTTCTAGGTAGCAGTAACAGGTGACAGCCAGCACTGCTTTCCACTGTTCTTGCAGGTCTGGAATCTGACTGTCAACTTTGATTTCAAAAACTCAGCCAAAGTAGACTTTTTCACTTTTCATATGGTATGATGCAAGGGAGTGGTTGTGTGGTCCCAAAGGCTGAGAAGTTTAGAACAGTAAACAACCTACAAGTCGTCATCTTCCTGCATGTATTATAAACTTGCAAAGTTTCATTAAAAAATAAATGACATGTAAATTTCTTTTTCAGGATGATATTCCAGAATTACAGGAGGGATTTATAATCAATATTACAGATGTGCGGCTGATCACTTCTTCCTCTGGAGGTCAGCCAAGTGTGAAGAGGCTTGGATTAGAAATAGCTGAAATAACAATTGAAGAAAATGACGATGCCAGAGGAATATTTAATTTTAATGTTACAAAGGTAAATAAGTCTGAATGAAAAAATGGCATTCCAGCAGAACAGTCTGATTTCTCAGACCACTTCTGAAAGTGATCTGATAGGCTATATGAAACTAAATTGTTCTGGATAAAACAGCCAGATATCAGGCAAACAATTCTTAAGAGGTTCATCACAAATAATACACAAAATTTATTATGGAGCTGGTAGTGCTGAAACCAGTGTTATAAAAGGGACCTCAGGAGGTCCTAATCCAGGCTTTTGCAGTTTTACAAGTAGCTGTGTATTTCTTAATTTATTTTTAACTGCAAGTTAACTTGGGAAAAAGAAAAAGTTTGCTGAGACACTGAGCAGTTTAATTTTGAATGTACAGGATATCACTGGAGCTGTTTCTGGTTATGAGGTGCCACCACCAGAGAATGTACTGAAACTCCCAGTTGTTCGACAGGCTGGGAGGTTTGGGTCAGCAACTCTGTACTGGGAAGCCATTCATTTAACTGCCAGCTTTGAAGACTTCACACCATCATTTGGAAACCTTACATTTGCAGATGGGCAGGTATGCACTTACTGAAAGTTCAGCTGACTTTGGTTTACCAGCTTAAGACTTTTGTGTGTTTTCTTCTAGCAGAATTTTCACTTAAAACGTTTTATTTATGGTCTTATGGATGTGAATGATGCTCTCAGCTTCAATTCTTTAACATGGAAAACCAAAATACTCATAAGCATCGGCCAAATAGGCTTGTGTGTCTTTGATACTTTGGCAAGTGAACACATAACTTCTAATAATAAACCCTGTTATACTGAAAATTTGTAGCGTAGTCCATCTTTGATATAAATTCTCAGAATAAGCCTATACATTTTCTTAGTTGTGTCCTACACATAGTTTTAAATTTCATGCTGCACCTGAGAATACTTAGTGTACACAAGGGATTTTGATTTTAAGTGAATATAACCAGTCTTTGGCAAAAGGAAGACTATACATAGTGTGTAGAATTTTGAATGAATATTGACAATATTGTCAACTTTCACTTTCTACTGAGTACCAAAACAGAGCAGTCTGCTAGTTTTAGCAAACAAGATTTACATTCATGGACTTAAAAACCACTCCTGAAGTTATGTCTTCTTATTATAAATATACAAGAATAAGAAAAAAAATGAACAATGAGCAATGTCAGTTTATCTATTATTAGATGCCGTTTGCCTATTTTAAATTTAAATTTTTTTTCAAACAATTCACAGAATATTATAAATGAAACCTTGTTGTGTTTTTTTTTTTCTTTTTAACATTTCTCAGGCTACAGGAGAAATAGAAATTACAATCATAGATGACAATGAAGTTGAGTTCCTTGAGATATTCAAAATTGCCCTGATGAGGGTAACAGGTGGTGCAAGACTTGGGAATGACACCCTTGTAACTGTCGCTATTCCTCCAAATGATTCCCCTGCTGGGGTATTTGGGTTTGAACAAAAGAATGTAAGTTTGGTTTGAGTTGCACTCTTTTCTGCTAAAGTTTGATAGTGGGCTTGTGTCACTAGCACATAACTGATTTTTGTAAGTCTTTACCACAGTAGAAACCATGAATTCATTGAAAAGATAGTGCTTGTCTTCTAGCTATGTAGGATGGAAGTAACAATGAAAGTGCTGCTGCATAAATATAGATTTCTGCATGACTGAATCAATTTAATTCACTATACTAACAATTCAGGACAGTGTAGATAGGATTTTTGGTGGTCTGTATAATAATATGCATTACTTAAAGTTTGGAATGAAATTACAAAGCATATCTCCTCTTAGTTCTTGCAGTGCTTCTGCTCTTCATTTTGCTGGTGCTAAGCCTGCTGGTGACATAGTCTGTAATGGTTTTGAATCACAAAGCATACAGAAATCACTTGAGTGACTAATCCTTGCTAGCAGAATTCAACACATTCCTTACACCTGTTATCTTCCTGTTCACTTTCACTAGTGTTCAGCATTGTCATTGATAATGTTTTTTATTGTTTATCAAACTGATATCCATATATTTTGACTTTATCAATACAACCTTTCCCACATTCTCTTTCTCCATCAGGTAACAGTGAAGGAACCTCAGACACCTGATGACTCTGCTGCAGTTGTTTTGCTCAATGTAAGTCGAAGTCAGGGAGGACAAGGAGAAGTTAAACTGTTATGGATTCTTGAGGAAGCAGCCAGATATGATCTGACCCCTCTAAATGGTACCCTTCATTTCAATGAGGTATTTCAAACATTGCATTAACTTATTTCCTACTAGATTTATAAATACTTTCTTCTACTTGTCTGTGTTCATATACTTGTTGTTACATGTTTATAGAAGTAGGTAGTTACTAGATATCATACATTAGAAAAATGGTGTTGGTGGGTTTAGCAGTATTCAGTCTTCTTTCAAGCTGTAAAGAAAAGCTAACATGCTCTTTTAAGGCAGCATAATGTAACCTTCAGGAAGGCAGCTCTTCAAATCTGTATTGTTTTTACAATTAAAAAAAGAGGAATTGAAATCTACTGAATGTGAATAATGATTACAGAAACATTTATTCCACTACAGCATCAAGCATTTTAAAAAGAAAATTTATACTGAAAGGGTGAGAAAGATAAATGAATGCTCAAAATCTGCAGATTTAACAAAAAAAACCCCAAAAACATCTTAGTAGCTTCGAAACTGCATAGTGTTATTTGACTTGTATTTTATAGCAAGTTAGAACTCAGAAGTCAGAGTCAAAATATTGTATACCAATACTATATCAGTATTGATCTTTTACTGTCTACTCAAAATGTTTAATGAAGGAAAGTATTTTCCTTCATTATATGAGCATAAACTATTTTCTTTCAGTACGAGCTTGTTTCTCATTAAATAAATAGTCATGCTGGTTGTTTTACTTTGAATTAGATGGAAAATAGATTTTTTTTTTTTTTTCCTTTTTTTTTTTTTTCTGGAAATACCATCAGTATTTGGCAAAGTTTTGCTATCCTTTCTCTGCTGGTAGGCTTTGACATTATTTCTTTTCCTCCTGAACTTTCATGTATACCTACGTATAAGCATACAACTGTATATACATGCTATAGTAAATTTATAAAATGTGTATGCCACTTCCTACTGACAAAAATGTGGATTAGACAGAAATTGACATGACCTAATATATCTAATCTCAATAATGTGTTAGTCCTTAGAATGTGTGTGTACTATTGAGTATGTAGTTTTTGATAGAATAGATTTTGTATAGAAAGTTTCCTCTATGTTGAAAACATCTATGTGAATTCAATTGCAAAGCAATTTCAATCTTTATTCAGTTGAAAATAGTGAGGGTATTTTTAGGGTGACACACAATGTTTGTGATACAATCTTTACTATTATATTAATCAGAAATTTGGTATTTAAAAATTACTAAAGAATATGTCAGACACTCTTAGCACTTGATATGTTAAAAAAATGTTGGTTTTAGTACTGTATCTTGTTTAGTTTCATTTAATATTTATTCATGTCTTTCTGGCCTTTACATGAATCAGACTGAGTTCCAGAAGCTGATTATTTTACACGCAATACAAGATGGTCTGCTGGAGGGGAATGAAACATTTACCATTCAGCTAGTCTCTACTGGTGATGCAGAGATATCCCCTGTACATGGTAAAGAATTAATTCAGTATCTTCTATTTTTCAATACTTTATATAAGAACTCTTCTAAGTATATTCATATTATTTTAGTCTGCAGTGCTTAAATATTTTGTGTGCACCTAGTTGGTTGCAATTTTGAATGTCAGTCTTTTTCCCCAGGTCCCTTGTCTGAAGAAATCAGAGAGTTCCACAGGCCCTCCATGAAGCTGATGCTTTATGTCACAAAATTTACCAAAGACAGCTCACTGCTTAGTTTTCATTTACCATGAGATGCATTGTTGTCTTCATAGGTGTTGCAACCATCATTATTGTGGGAGATGAAGGAGCTGCTGGAGTGGTTGGGATAGCCCATTCATCCCAGCATGTTTTGATTGGAGAACCTTCAGGAAATTATAATGGAACTGCTCTTATTAGGTGGGTACATCTATCATTTTTTTCAAAGGAAGGACAGCAGCCCAGATTCAAAAGCTGTAAGACTCCATATCTAGCAAGAATTTATTGAGTGCTACATTTTATCATCACTTCTATAATCAGAAGTATTTAAAAACTAGGTGATTGGTTTAAAAGTAGTGCAGAATATACCATGTGTATGTCATTTCAGTTTTACTGGGGAGGTTCAAATATTCCTCTCTGTCTTCAAATTATTTACAACATTGATGCACTAAAAGAAAGATCTTAATGAAAGGAAAGAGGTAAGGAAATCAGTGATGTTTAAAGGTTCTCTGTGCTTTCCAGAATTTGATTCAGGATTTGTCCCTCAATAGTATTTCATTAAATTGCTATGTTCTAGCATAAGCAATATGGGAACTGGGTTTTTGGTGGAAACAAGACGGAATTGTTTTATTCAGTCAACTGAAAACAGAATGAGGAAATTAAGATATCTACTAAGAGCATTGGAAAAAGGGATAATGACACTTTCCTTTGGTTAACCAGCAAATATAAGCAACAGGACAGCTTCTGGTACTAACCCAAGGAGCCCAAAAGGCAAAAGGATGCTTAGTGCAAGCAGTAGTTTTAGATCATGTTATGTGCAGACAAATCTTTGCTGTGACTTATTTCACCAAGCCTGATGTTATTAATAGGGTTTTAGACAAGTATCAGACAGAATATATCTCAGAAAATCTCACAGCGGTATTCTAGTATCCTTCTGCCTTATAGACTAAATTGCCCCTAGTATTACCCTAATGTCCAATTTCCCTTCTGTTTTGCATATCTATCTCTGGAAAAGTAGAATAGAATCAAGAGAAATCAAGTTTTCAGACCCCATCTTTGGGCTATAGATGCAAAGAAACTTGAAAAGACCTCATAGTAAAAATACAGCTTGAGATGCCTTCCAACACAGAGAAATAAAAGAGAATTTCAGAGATGTTCTGAAAATGCCTGAAAAGGGAATTCTCATGTTCTTAATAGTGATAAGTATATTAAAACTCAAACTTTCATAGTGCTGATGACATTTCTTCCATGCACAACAGTGTGGTATACTCTGTATTGGATATTAAATACTACAGGTAAAAATAAAATCTGTGTCTCTCTCTGTGCCTTGCAGCCTGATACGTGGCCCAGGGATTTTTGGGGAAATCGTAATATACTGGAATATAACACCTCCTCATCAGACAGAATTTGTTGAGGTATCCGGGACCTTGTCCATGCGAGACAGGCAGTCTGCAGCAGTTGTTCTAATACAGGTATATAACAGACCTGACACCAGTAGCTGTGTCAAGTATTTTCTTTCATTTTTTTAGGGTCTTAGTTAGAAATTAGTTATATCTCTCTCCCTGGAAATGGTTTAAATTCTTTTAGCTGTTGTTGGTTCTTTTCCTTAGGCTGTAGATGACAACCATCCTGAGGAGAAGCATTACTACCAGTTTCAACTAACCAGAATCAGTGATGGAGGACTCATCAATGAGTCTAGCAGCACAGCAAATATTACCATGGCTGCCAGTGACTACCCATATGGAGAGTTTGCATTTTCCCGTGAACTACTGCAAACAACAGAAGATGAAAAATGGGTATTGGATTAAAATTCTTTCTTATGTAAAATTACTGATATCAATATTTTTGCTAGAATTATACTCAACTTTAGAAAGAAAAGAAATCAGTCTTTAGAATGACTGAGGCTCTCTGCTAAATTATGTGTATTCTGTACTTGATAAATCAAATTATTATTACCTGACAGAACCATTGAAAAGGTGCCTTTAGAACATCTCCTAGAGGCAACTGTAACAGAAAACAAAGCCATTTTTAAAAGAAAATATTCTCTTTCCTTCAGGTTAACATCACTGTTGTGCGTTCCAGGGGATCCTATGGCAAAGTGCGTCTTTGCTTTCAGATAATAAATGGGACTGCGGAGGAAGGAATGGATTTTACTGTCACAGTAAGGGAATTGGTATTTGAACCAGAGGAGGAAAGTAAAATTATTTTGATTGAAATTCATGATGATGACTTTCCTGAAGGTCCTGAAAACTTTTCATTGATGATTACTGAAGTAGAACTCCAAGGAAGGTAAAGTTAAAATTCCCAGTTGATCTGTTACAAGCAGAAAAACAAACTATATTTGGATTATGATCTACCTGCATAAAGTCACTGCTAGACATCTCATCTGTTTTACTGTCAAATTTTGTAAGGCAGCTACAGTTGTAATCATAATAGAAATTGGATATATGGGAAACACAATTATTTTAACATTAGTATAAAGATGTTGCTGATTAAGATTTAATAAAGCTAAAAGTACATGCATTAGATACAAATTGTCAAGTTGCGAAAAATCTCAATAAAAAGATAAAATGAGAAAGAACAAATGAAAGATACACATTTCTGTGAATAAACTACTATTTTTGCAGACATAATAATATGAAAAAATGTCATTAAAAAATCTTCAGTAATAACTGTCAGAAAATAAAAGTATTTGCAGTATTTAACAAATTGTTGCACACATGTCTTAATACTTTCACAAGAATTTTAAAATGCATTTTTATGTTTTGGTTTCTTTATGTTCTTGCAAGTGGATATGATTTTACTGTAAGAGAAAATGGTCTACAAGTGGATCAACCTCCAATAATAGGAAATATGTCCACAGTATGGGTCACTATTGCAAAAAATGACAATGCTGAAGGTGTCATAGAATTTGATCCACAGTATATCCTTCTACAGGGTAAGTTTGCCTTAAGTTCTCACTGTGGTTTAGAAGATAAGGCTATGGCATAAATCTTGAAATAAAGTAACTTTTTTTCAATGATTTTTTTAGTGGAAGAGGATGCTGGATTAATCATGATTCCTGTTTTGAGAAAGCGTGGAACTTATGGCAATGTCACAGCTGATTTTCTTTCTCGAAGTATTTCTGCACTTCCTGATGGTGTTGATTATATCATCCATAATAATTCTGTAATTTTTTATCATGGACAGAACCAGTCTTTTATTTATATCTCTATTATAAATGATGAAGAAAGGTAATTAAATTTTCAGATATTTATTCACCAATTAATTTCTGATAAATTCTTTTCTACTATGCACTAAAAAATCTGCATGTGTGTCTGTGTATAGAACTGGAACTGAAAAACAAATTTCTGCAGTGCTAAAAAATCACCTAAGGGAGAAATTCACCTAAAGGGGGAAAAAGAAAGTGTTCTATTAAAGTGTCATAGTTGCTGTTAAATAATGTAATCATATACAGGTTTTAATTACATTATAAGAATTTTTGGTGTCAACAATACTGCATTGAAGAATAAAATATTTTTCCATATTTTTGTTTAACAGCACTAGCAGAAAATAGAACATTATTTTTATTTCAGATATCACCATTCTATGCAAATAGAAGGAGTCTTCTACATTGCACCTACAGAGATGATTTCTATATTTCTTTAAACAGATCCAGTTGTATGCATGATTGAATTGCTAAGTATAGTTTCAATATTTTTTTTCTCTCAGATATCTCAGAATGTCTGTTTTTTTCCATGCAGTGAATTTGAAGAGCAATTTGAAATCCAGCTGACAGGAGCCACGGGTGGAGCAGTCCTGGGGCTCCACCTGGTGAGCCAGGTCACCATTGCAAAAAGTGACGCTCCCCAGGGCATGGTCCGATTTCTCAACCAAAGCCAAATAATTCTTCCCAACCCCGATGCACCCACAACAGTGTCCCTGGTGTTGGAAAGGACTGGGCAGTTGGTGGAGGCACAGGTGGGCCTTGGGTGTCTCAGACTGAAAGTTTTCCAGTGACTAGGTCAAAAATCTGCATCTTGCTTTCAGAGCTTTCTTCGCGGCTGATTTCTAATAGGATAATTACAGCTTTTTATTAAACCTAAATTGCATATAGTTGTAGTATAACAGAAAATGTTTTTACCTTTTTAAACTTCTCTTTCTCCTGCTTGCTTTCTTTTATTGTGGTACTGTGTACATTGTTCTGAACTAACTCATAATCCCATCAAAATTACGGTTAACTTCATGAACTACCATGAGTTTCATTTAATTCATGAAATTGCTTACTATGAGTTTTCTAGAGTATTTTTTTCCTCCATACAGACCTCTTATAAAGTAAAGGTATAAATATGAGACATGGCAGGCCTTTCACAGTCTTGTCAAATAACTGGAAAATTTGCACTAGAAGCCATGAGCTCCTCTTCTCCACATATAAAAATTGCCTCAGTCTTTGACTTTTTCTAGAAATCATTGGAGAAAAGTGGAAAACAATTAAATTACTGAAATAATAATTGTAAAGTGCTCAATATGACCTCCTTAAAAGCAATCTAATTTGTGGGAATTGCTGGAAATGCTGTAGCTTTTAATTAGGCTGAAGAAATATGAAGGATTCATAATTTCCTTCATAACCTGAAAGATTAAAAACTTTCATGATAGAAAATATTTGTAATTTTCAGAATTTATATCACACTTCAAAGGGAAATTATTTTGATCATGAGTACTCGTGGGAAGTTTTGTAAAACAAATCATGAAAGAGAAGAGAAATAGTTACTCACCTATGTGATTCCTGCTACATGCTGAAGAAATCTTAATTTCTTTTCTATTACTAACATCTAGAATTTAATAAACTGGCATTGTGACTAACACTTCAAAATTTGCATTTGTAAATTGTTGTGTTTGTTTTTCCAAAGGCTTCTATATTTTGCCCCATAGAATTAATTATGAGTGTCTTGTATGCTGTATTAACAGCAAAGACTTAAACATAGATAAGTACTTTTGGTACTCTGTCATTTCTCCCCTTTGGGTTGCTATTACACTATATCACCCCTCTAAATCTGAAACTGCTGTCTTCCACAGATTAACTGGGACATTTTGGGACCCAATTCAGAAGAGATTTTGCCTCCCCTGAATAGTGACATTGGTGACCCTGTGAATGGATCATTCTATTTTGAAGAAGGAGAAGGAGGTCTGAGAACAATTAATCTACAAATCTATCCTCATGAAGATGTTGAAGTTCAGGAAACCTTCATTATTCGACTGAGCCTTGTGAAAGGTGAAACAGAAATAGATCCTAAGGCAAACAGTATTAGACTAATAGTAAGTTATTATTACTTCTCTTTCTTCAGATATTTCTGTTGATATTGGTACTTATCTTGCAAAACTTTTAAAAATTAATCACAGTGATTATATAGTCATTTTGCTTTTTTGACCTTTGTATTATTGCGGTGTATTGTGTTCAATTCTGAATGAAAAAGGACAGAGAATCCATCAGTAAAAACTGGTATAAAAGCCCTGAGCTGGCTCTCTTATTTGAGGTTTTCTATAGTTCTCTTCGGAGAGGGCACGGTTTGAGCCCACATTTCTATATGTCAATATGTTTGTCATCTGTTGTGGTTTAAACTCATATGGAAATTAGGCCCCACTCTAATGGTTCCCTTCCCCCACCCCCTCTGGTGAGAGGGAGACAAAAAGCAGGGTTTCCGAGTCAAGATAAAAATTTGCTTGAAAACACCAACAAGACAAGAAACAAACAGTAACAGCAACAATATTAATGACAAAGGCATATAATAGAGGGAGTGATTGTGATTTACACACAAAAACGTGCTCACCACCATGACCCAGCTCTATCGAGACAAAGACAAAATTTTCTTTTTCCCAAGCCAACAAAAAACAATGATGGACAAATCATCCATACACACACACTCCTCCTCAGATCCTGAGACAGTGAAAAATAGGGATGGACAAACTCTTCAGGCTGGACTGCTTTGCCTGCACTGAGCACCATCGTGTCTGCGGTAGATAACAGCGATCTGGACACACCCACGCAGCTCCAGCTCCAACCCCACAGCAGCTGCAAGAAAAGTAGGACATCATCCCTCTTGACATCTTCTTCAGGGGAAAGCAGGAAATCTGACTTCTCACAGTGCAAGAAAAATGCAGATATTTTTGAGAGAAGGCAGAGGGAGTTACCAAAGATAAATTAGTGCTCTAGGGATGCTGCAACTAAGGAAATATTTATAAGGCTGCTATAGGAAGCCTGAAAAAAAAGAATTCCTAGAAACTGTATTTTTATTTTATTATCTGGTTTCTAAAGTGTTGATGGAATTACTTCTTTCCACAGTCCCCTCAGGAAGTCAAGTCACCCCAAATTCTTGTTGCAGTTGGTGGTTCATGCAGATGGATGTGGATGAGCCCTCTCCAATAGCGCTGAATTTTCAAACTGATAGTGTTA
Organism: Dasyornis broadbenti; assembly: GCA_013397935.1. Classification (NCBI taxonomy): domain Eukaryota; kingdom Metazoa; phylum Chordata; class Aves; order Passeriformes; family Dasyornithidae; genus Dasyornis; species Dasyornis broadbenti. The sequence continues at coordinate 185,665 of VZRN01004153.1, forward strand.
GGAGAGTTTCTGTATACCAGCTCAAGGTGCTTGAGCATTTCCTGCTTAAGTATCAAAATATTCAGATGCAGCATTTGAAATAAAACTCTATTCTTTTCTTCCTTGGACAGGGGAACTGAAAACTGAAAAGGGGACATTCAAAACTTTCTCCTCTGTGCCCTTCGAGCACCTAGCAGTGAAAATCTCAGTGGTTTGAACAAGAATACAACTCACACTACATTTCTAATTTTTTAAATGTTTGTTTACCTTTTTGCAGATAGAGAAGTTTGGTGATCCCAATGGAATTGTACAGTTTGCTCCTGAATCATTAATTGAGAGTAACTATGTAGAACCCTCAGGAGACGAAGGGCCACAAAGTATTACACTGTTTGTCAAACGAATTCAAGGCGTTCTGGGAAACATAACGGTATTCTCACCCTTTTCCTAATAAATAGTATAATCTGAAAGCTTTCACAGTGTCAATGTATGGAAAAATATTTATTCTGTGCCTTTCAATTGCTTGTTTGCCAAATTAATTTTTTTTAAATGTTGCCTTTTGGACTGAATTTAATAAGGGCTTAGCCCTAGTGTTTGTGGTTTGGAAAGTACAGTTCAGTTTTCCCTGGCCAGGAGAATTAAAAGAAAAACAATAAATACTGCTGTGCTGCTTTCACTTTCTTCTTCTTCCCCTTTGCTTTTGATGGGAGAACAGAAGAGACCATACTTTTCATAGTGAGCTTTCTTTGAGATCATCACAATTTGCTTTTTTTAGACAGAATCAGACTTTTTTGAACCATCATGCACATTGTTTTTTACCTAAAGTTGTTTAGAGGTCAGTGTTTTAACAGGAGCTTATTTAATTTAAAATAAATGGATGAATTAATAGAAACATCTGCTGTGTTTAATGAGTGTTCTTCATTCCTTTCTGATGTGAAGAATATTGGAAACAGGAAAAACAACAAGGATATTTTGATGTAAAAAATAGAAATACTTTTTGAAAAATGTTCATAGATTCCATATAGTTTTATGTAAATCTTCTGAAACAAGACAAAGGAAATCTTTATATTCATAGTACTGTTAGTGGAATAACATACTCTTTTGTAAGATGGTGTGTGTGCTTCTTCCTATGCATACCTAAACCGATGTTAATTTTACCCATTTAAAAGCAGTCTGTTCCATGTCCTGTCTATTCTGAATCATGAATATGCAAGTTTCTGACATTGCAGGTAATTTTCTGTTTTTTTATGTTTTGCATTTTCTATACTCATTTCAGGTGTACTGGGAAATATGTAGTGAATCTGACATCACGGGTGACTTTCTTGAGACGGAGGGATCTGTTGTCATTGCTGACCAGCAGAGTACAGCTGAGATAATTATCTACCTGTTACCTGATGATGTTCCAGAACTGGATGAAAACTATGAGGTGCATCTGGTTTCAGTGGAAGGTGGAGCAGATTTAGACCACGAGAAAGGAATTTCAAAGATCACAGTGTTTGCAAACGACGATCCTTTTGGAGTGTTTGCCCTGTACTCTGATCAGCAATCAGTACTGGTAGAAAGAACCCTGGATCGATATGTTCAGATTAATGTAACTCGGCATGCTGGGGCGTTTGGAGAAGTGATGGTTGAGTACCGTGTCATATCTCTTCATGAAGAAGCACTAATTGAACCCGAGAATGAAGTGGGATTCCTCACAATAAAGGATGGTGCCAGCTTTGGAGTAAAAAGAGTGCCAATAAGCAACCAGGTGTGTACTGCTCTTTTACCTCTTATAATATCTATTGTTTCCATTTGTTTCATCACAATACAAATAAGATACAAAAGTCTCACAGGTATTCACAGTGAAGAAACAGAAAAGAGTTTTGGTGTTATGACTTTCCTATTTATGTAGTAGAACTGGGTTCGAAAATCATATTTTGTGGTAATAATTGCAAAATCACCGCTATGCATGTGTTCAAATATTTAATGTTTCCTTACATCATTGTTTTGTATTATTATAAACTCAATATCTTATTATTATATGTATGCAAATATTTTCTCAAGTTTCCCTTTTGGATTGTAAATAATGATCTGTCATTTGTGACTCATGAAGCAGAAGATAAATGTACCTGCAGTCCTCTGTATTTCCTGGTTGTTTGTCATTATTATCACAATCTTACATCCACACTTACATGCTCTTACAACCATCTTACATACTTTTAACCCTAGGGATTAAAATCGAGCTAAGGCCCACTGTGTTAGACACAACTTTTTAAAATGACGATAGTTGCTTTACAAACTCATATTCCTGAAAACTGATGGCATATTACTTTCACAATATTGATGGCTTAACTATAATTCTTTTGAGAAACATAATCAGCAAAATACTTGTCTTGAAAATGCTGCTTTTTTTTGTATGTAAGCAGAACAAAATATGCAGATTAATTATTTGAGCCGTTGAATAGCGTGTTTTTAGTGGAATTAAATTTCTACCTTTTTAATTAAATTCTCTCTCTCAAAGGTATTTATTTTACTGGGCTGGAATTTTACTCTGGAACTGACTAATGTAAGCCTGGTTAGGGAAAGTGCCAAGGATGTGCCTAAAATATTAGGAATAGCAAAGTCTGCTGTGCTGCTTATTCCTGAGGAAGCTGCCAATTCACAGGTCAGTAGCCTCGTTGCAGTGCCACGTTCCTACTGCAGAAGAAAGGTACACTTCTTTACAGAAGATATCTGCTATAAGAACTCAGTAAAGTTTTCATTGCAATCAATATGACTGAACATATTTTTCCAGTTATTATTCGCACTCTATGTTATTCTTTCCTGTGGTACAAATTCTTATAGAAATGTTTTGATACAGTTGGAAAAGGCTTCTTCATCTATAAAATGCAAGTAGTGTAAATATTTATGTGAAATGGAAGTTCTAAGACTTAAAGGAAAATAACTAAATCTGGACAATGTAATTTCTCTAAGTTCAGCACCCCAAAGCAAATAACAGCATGCATGCAGTGTTATGTTCAAAAAGAGATGGAGCTTATGCTGCGGTTTAATGCAGATGTCAGTAAATTTGGTAATCATTGAGTGATAAATTTTCCATTCGTCTGTTTTGTATGAGAATGAAAAAAAATTGCCTATTTTAATATGGCATATGTACTACTGTTCCACATTTTTATGCCAGGCAAAGGCAAGAGCATGCTGAGGTTTTAACTCTTAATTTTTATTGAAGTTTTTACTTAATGATTTTAATTATCTTGAAGCATTGATCTGTCTTTTAATTTGCAGTAAGACTTAATTCAAATGGTCTTTCTGTATACGCTGTTCAGAGAACAACAGTTATATACAATCTACTACCATATATCCATTTATCATTGCTTTTAGAAAATGCAAATTGTCTTCATTCCTAATTGTTGTCAAAGAAAAAGAAAAGTAGATCACAGTAGCAAGAATAATTTTGTGAACAATGTCATGTGGCAACAACTTACTTTTGACTGGATACACAATTAATAACTTATTTTAGACCTTTGTGTATATATGTATATATTTAGAGAGAGAGTAGTACAGTTATTACTGTGAGCATTGAGGGCTTGATTTATTTTTTTTCCAAACTACAGACACAGAATGCTATATTCACTGAAATGTCACTCATACTCGTTAATTTTCCCTGCAATCTAATAGTCAGAAATATAAAATTTAAAAGTATTATTAAAGAGCTGTGAAAGAAATATACATATTCTCATGGACATCAATACATGTAGATACATTTATGTGTATGCATGCATCCTTATTGTAAGGTTTTACAAAATGTAGTATGCTTTCAGATATGTTGTTGTCCATTTTTATTCCATTTTCTGAACAAAATCTACTATATTTCCACAGGTTGGCTTTGAATCTGTGATATTACGACTTACAAACATTGTAGCAGGGACCGGCCATGCTGTCATAACCAGAAGAGGGGTTTATGGCTCTGTAATAGTTAGCTGGATTTCAGGATACCCACCAGACCTAGTCACTGACTCTGTTATGCTGGGCAATATTACCCCTCCATTTGGTGAGTAGTTGCCTCAACAAACTCTGTACAGCCACAGGGACAACAGCTATGACAGTGGTATAAGTGATGATACCACCTTTTAGTTATTTATACCGCTACATGTTTCTTTTATTGTTGAAGAGTCATTAGAATGAAATTGTGTGATCCAATTTTTATCTGTAAGGGACATATTTATTTTATAAGCAAAAATATAACTAATCTCCGTAGACACAATGCTGTGCCTCTGAAAGGCAGATTTATATAAGCATGCAAGGGTATTTATAAGCAAATACACTTATCATGAAGATTTCTTCACCCTCAGTGGAGTGGAATTTTGACTAAGGTCCCTATCTCAGTATATTCCCAGGTAAAAAGAGAATTCCTATTTAGTAGTTTTGACTTTCTCAATCATTCTCCTTTCAGGTACTGTTGTGTTTTCCTCTGGGGAGAAAAGTAAAGTGATTTCATTTCAGGCTACTCCAAGCGTCAATAAACCTGAGACATTTGCCATCACTTTAACAGCAGTGCACAGCAATGTGTCTGGTGGGGCTCGCCTGAGGTAAGGATATTGCTTACACTTTTGAGTTACACTATGCTGTAAGAATTATGACATGTATAGAGGTATATACTTCATACAAATCCATATTAAATTGCCTTCTTTCATAAATTTGTATGTCTTGTCTCAGGTGGAAACAAATGTCAGTATTGCAGATCTGATCTGATCGGAACTGAGGCTTTTCTGCAATTGCAGTCTGTTTCCTGGCATTGGGATCCAAGATGCCTAGAATGTGTCTAGAATGATGGAGACAGTTAGGAAATTGAAGTACCAAGATCAACAGCTTTAACCAGGAAGCTGAAGAAGGAAATAAACTCTGTCAATTTTCCCTAAAAATTCCTATTTAGAAAATCTTAGATGACAAACATTATTTAAAATAAATCAAATGAAATAAGAAATGCTCTAAAAAAACCTAGTTTATACTAAAGGCCATTTTTATTCTTAAAATTTAAAACATTACATTCAATGTAGATTTTCACCTCACTTTTTATCTCTTCTTCAAAATATTTTCACTCTTCTTTTTTGAAGATAAAAGTGTATAAAAAAGTGGTCATAGAGTGACACTGTATGGAGAAGAGTATTGGCTTCACCATCTTACAATTGCACTGGCAAATCTGAAGGAAGTTAGGAGTGAGCCAGATGCCTCAATTCCTCAAACTGACCCTTTCTCCTAGGCTTGTCCATCCTATGGACTCGAATCCTCAGAGCACATGTTTACTGTGCGAATCAAATACCTTGCAAGTACAAGAATAACCTTTCCTAGGAAACTTAAGACTGAATCTCACAAGAGGTAAAGCTCACAATTACTTTGAAGATTTTTTTTCTTCCTTCATGGTGGAAGGGTCTCGTCTGTTAGCCAAAACTCTCACTGTAATTGTAGTGCCGTTTGGTAGCCTCCGGCATTGAGTAATGGGTCAGTTCTAGAGAGAAGGGGATGATACAAGATTTAGCAGAGTCAGTCTAATATTGTCTAATAAGAAGAGGATATATTTAATATTAACAAAGTAAAGCTTAAACTGATATTGATAGCAAGGCTCAGATCTGGAAAAAAACATACTTTGAGTAATATTGTAAGAAGGCAATGTTTTAAAGTGTTACTGTATATTTTAAAATAACTTCCTGACCTTCTCTAGCTTCCAGGCTAAAACTGTAGACCTGCTACCAGATGTCTACTTCACAGCTTTCCCTTGTAATAGGAGGTTGTTCAGTGATTAAAACTGGTATTACTCATAGCAGCTGTATTATATTGCTGCATTATATCCACAACAGGAAGACATAGTTTCCTTTGCCTCTCCATTTTCTCAGGAAGACCATAATTTATTTGTCATTTACTTAGTATCGTTTGCTGACTTAGGATGCATTAAGCCTGTGGAGGACTGTTCAATCCATTCATTACAATCAAAGCACAAATTCATCACAAATCAAAGCATTTTTTAGGGAACCTCTTTATATCTTGCTTTCTGTGGTTGCTATTTCTTCCCTCTACTGTTACACATTTTTAAATCCCCTTTCTTACAGCCATCATTGATTGCTCACTGAAAATTATTCTGCTTGACTGTTTTACTTTTCCTTATTCATATTTCCTTTCTCTCAGTGTTGATATCATTTCTGTTTCAGATCAGGATTTACAGTAGCTGAAATTGAGCCAATGGGGATCTTCCAGTTTGATCTTAACTCAAGATCAGTTTCAGTTGAAGAAGACGTCCAGGCAGTCAGACTATATGTCCAGAGATTGTTTGGTTTTAAAAGTAATCTCACTAAATTGACGTATCAGACCATTCCAGGAAGTGCCAAACCACTAGAAGACTTTATACCCATCTACAATGGAGAGCTTATGTTTCTACATTTTCAGACGAGTGCTGTGATAGAAATATCAATAATTGATGACACTGTGTCTGAAATACAAGAATTTTTTTTTGTAAATTTGACTTCTGTTGAAATTCTGGATGTTCAACCTGTGAACCTTGACTGGAGTCCCCGTTTGAATCCAGCTTTCAGTGTTGCAACAGTTAATATCCTGGCTAATGATGTTTTTAATGGAATACTAAGTTTAGGGCCAGAGTTTGTTTATGTTGAAGAAGATACAAACAACAATATCTCCAACACAGCAGTGCTTCAAATCCGACGGACCAAGGGATTTTCCGGTGATATTAAAGTAACTGTTAAAACTTTTGGGGGATTGAGTGCACAGAGTGGAGTAGATTTGTATCCTTTTGGAAATGTTTATGGAAAGTCAAACTTCACATGGGCAATGGAAGGAGAAGATTTTGAAGAACAGTCAGTCTCACTGACTTTGCTGGATGGAGAAAGGGAAAGCCAGGTGTCCATAAAAATTTTTGATGATGATGAGCCTGAAGGACAGGAATTGTTTTTTGTTTTTCTCTCTAATCCTGAATATGGAGCTCAGATTGTGGAAGGAAAGGATGAATATGGATTTGCTGCTTTTGCAACAGTAATTATTGCAGGTAATATTATTTCCCCCAGGAAATGAGTAAATATATTTGAATTAAATAACAGTAAATAACTATATGTTCTCATAGCAATTTTCATGTAAATATTGGAATTATATGATAAAAACCAGGGTATTCTATTCCCAAATCTAATGTTTTCCAGATCAAAGGATGCATCTGATGCATGAAGCCCACTTAGCATCCCTTAACAATGTAACTCAGAATACATCTGTAGGTGCTGTTTATCTCTTCTGGTCCTCATGAAGGGAGAATGCTGAACTTAAGTGTAGTGACGTAGTAGCATTGCGGGCTCACTTTTCTCTGACATTTTCCTTGTTCCAACCTTTCCTCCTGAGACATGAGGTTCTCATCTCTGTAGCTTTATGACTTCCAAATTCAGAGAATAAGTGGGATACTTTATGATACAGACCTGTGACTATGAGAAGAACTACCAATTAATTACGGTATGAAAATAATGTTCAGGAGGAACCTGTTATAGAATGGCTGGGCTTCCATTATTTGTTATCAGTTTTGTGCAAATGATCCTTTCTCATAGTACTGCAGCGCTGCATTCAGACCAAAATATTTTGTATGGTAACTGTGAATTCTGACCACTTCTTGACAGTTTATGGCACAAAAAGATCACTGCCTTTTTGCGTGGCTTGTTTCTAAAGACCAGATGATTTGTATTTTGACACTTGAGGTACTTTGCTTTCTGAGTTCCAGAACGCTTTAAGCTTCTTTCACTTTTTCTTATATCTGTTTTTTTTTCCCTTTTCCTAACTTAGTCTATAAAATATGATTTTGTAAAAGAAAATGCCATGGGGCATTGGAATACAGGAAGACTTAGTTCCTACTGACACCATAAGATTACCTAAAAGAGGAGAGCCATAAAAATTTACTGATCCATTATTTAAATAATGCATTATGGCAGCAGTGCTTGATGGGAGACAGTCAGTATAAGCTGAAATGAGATTTAGCCTCCATATTTTTTTCTGTTGAGTACAGAGAGGCAGTGGCACGAGTTGCTTGGGGAGTTTGTTATGGTCTCTCTCCATCCCTGGAATTTTTTCAAGCCCCAACTAGACACACCTCTGAGCCATCTGGTCTGGTTTCAGAGCTGATTCAGCTTTGAGAAGGGTATTGGACTAGAGACTTGAGGGCCCTCTTAACATGAATTAGGTTGGCATTCTGTCAGCTGTATTTCACATACTTTGTATTTAAATTGTCTTTCACTTTTGCAGTGTATGGACTTCGTACAAAGTACAAAAAACCATTTATATTCTTTACTAGTATGTAGTTCATATCTGTAGTGTAGACATCCTCTGCTTCTGGGGATGGAGGACAGGAATGGGCCTACTTAGTCACCAAGGAAGAGTTTTTCTTTTAGTCCCCATGCTACTGTGAGAAAGTGATGTCAGAGCTCCAATTTCCCTTAGCTTTTAGACATCTGTTAGGCTTAACTTGCATATTCAGGCTTAACTGAATATAACCAATCTTAACTGCAATATAGGTGGAGTTTTAGACATGAGTTGGGAATTAGAACTAATTTTAGGCTAGCTCAGTTTAGGCTAATCAAGATAGTAAGGTCCAACATTACTGGGAATTTTGTGTATTTAGTAGTCTTAAGAAATCAGGATGGGTATTGAGAACCAGTGCTGCTGGATGAGTGTATAAAGCAGCCAAGACCATATACAAAAACAGATCATATGAAACACACGTTCCCTTCATGTGCATGTTTTCTAGAATTTACCATGGAAGTAACCAGTTCCCTGGGTATGCACGTTAACGGCAGAAGTATGTGTATATGCACAGATTGGAATTTGAGCTTGTATTGAACCTCACAGAAGTGTATTCATGTGCTCACACCCTCACAGTCATACCCTCAGTACAAATCCATAAAGCTGGAACATGAGACAACACATTCAGAAGGGTCAAAGCATATACCTGCATTTAAATGTATAGATAAATACCACAGGTTAAATACTTGTGCATACACATAGGCATGCACACAGTATCTGTTCATCTTATATATATTGACATTTAGTAAGTACTGGGGTGGAAGCAGATTGCCTTTTCAATTACAGAGTAAAGCCATCACTACCTGCAAGGAGAAATCCTTTAGAAGCAAGATTTAATGGGGCACTGTAAAGACATTAGTTTCCCCTCATTAATACTGGGATTTTTTTTTTTTTTTATCTTCCACTGCTGTTTTTTTGAAGTTACTTACATTCCCCTGAGAAAAATGTGGTGTTTTGCAGCTCACAAGTTCCACACATGGAATTAAAGACGCAAGAGGAAAGCTGATGTAATAACCTGTTAAAATGAGTGGGTTCAACAACATAATGGGTAGGATGAATAAGAAAGCTTAAGTTACATCATTGGAAGCCCGTCTTTATTCCATTACCTACTTTTTCAATGTTGTTCACCTAGGCATACGTTGAGGCCTATTTCTGTTCAGACAGAATGTTTTAAGATTTATGATAAACATAGCTGGAGTGATGATCTCATAAGGGCATTATAAGCAAGGCTTTTGACACTGCTCTGGAGACTACTGTAACACTTAGTCTCTCGAAATCAAGGGACACAGAATTCAGTCAGTTTGTTAAATGTTGCTGAAAACACAAGCTTATGTGTAAAAATGGTGCCAGGACTCTCATAAGGAATTTACTTTCAAAAATAGTTATTATTCTGCTGATTAAAATAAAATTTAGAAAAGGTTCTAGAGTGTAAATTAAGAATAGAAATATTAAGAGAATTGAGGTGTCCCCAAATAGTAATTTGCAGCATGCTTTTGATACCTCACTGGATTTTTAGCAGTTGTGCATATTAAAATTATAATTTACTCTCAGATTAGCTTTCTTGCTTACTACTTTCATGGACTGTTTCCTAAACAGGGAGCGATCTCCACAATGGCATTTTGGGATTCATTCCAGAAGTACAAAGTGGCCTGGTACTTGATGAAGACTCAGAAAACAGAGAGGTGCTGCTGACTGTGACACGGCAACCAAACAGGTGCAGGCAGCAGCTGATTCCAGTGCTCTTTCTGCTCTCCGTAATATGTTCTCTTGAATCACAGGAGCTACTGTTAGTGGAGGAGGTGTTCATCAAAGAGTTTTATAATAAGTGTTTGCCTTTCAGCTCCTTTAATAGCTTCACAGATTTTGGCAAAAGGCATTTAAGTTGTGAATATAATCAGGTCTGTCACTGTATTGGTATAAAGCAGAAGTAGGAGAAAACTCAAATGCTTGCCAATTTGTTCTGTAAGGCAGCAGGTGTGAAGGTGTTGCTTAGGTAAAGTATTTGCACTGCTAAAGGTGTAGCTCCAATCCTCATCTCTCTGTGTAATGTAAGTAGCAATGAATACTACAAGGAGCAGTCAAGAAGTTACGTAAGCGGCAATATGCTTACATCTTCACTTTTTTCCCCAATTAATACATATATATGTTGTACAGTTATGTGTACATTAAACAAATATGCTCAGCTACTGTAAGTTCCTTAAACTTACAGAAAAGACAAATTCTACCTGGCCTTCCAGAAGGCCAATAGTTAATACAGTATTAATGAGAGTACTGGGCACATCCCTGTTTTCCAAGCACCAGTGTCTCTTACTCAGATAATTGCATGTTATCTGAAACAAAAACTGAGAAGAATCTGAGTTCCCATACTCCCTTTATTTTCTTCTTCTGTTACTTTTTTTAATAATCTAAATATATTTTAGCGGAAGAAATTTAAATAAGAAGAGCTATTTTTTTCATTGAAAAGCAGTTGATTCCCTAAAGATAAGTTTTGAGTAATAACATAAAATGTATGTTACATGTGTGGTTTACGTTTCCTAAATCAGTTGTGCTCTCCTTTGGCATATGCATATTCTTCTGTTTTGCTTATAGGGCTTTTGAAGATGTGAAGATCTTCTGGCGTGTGACCTTTAATAAAACAGCTGTTGTCCTTCTGAAGGATGGTGTGAACTTGGAGAATGAACTTGTATCTGTGCTGGGAGCCACGACTTGCATGGCAGGTCAAACAATGTGCAACATCTCCATTGAAATAAAACCCGATCATGTAAGTAATTTTTGCTCATTTATGTATGGCATTGAATTGCAATTTATCAAGATGAAAAAACTCCTCTGATCCAGATCAACTGATGCATAGTTTGAAGACAGTAACTGAAATCTGCTCAGTTTCTCTGCAACATGTTTATTTATCGGCTTGTGCTGCCTCCATTGTGACTGGTAAAAATTTGGGAAGGAGATAAGTATTTAGTTTGAAGAATAAATTACAGATGTCAGGTTTTTATATAACAGCAAGAAAAAATGAATGGAGTTTGTTCATATACTTTTACCCTTCACACAGTAATTTTTTCATCTATCAAACCACTTCTTAGAGTGGTTTATGGAAAACATATTCTATTAAGTAATATCTCATCCCACAAAAAAGACCTTTGATTCTAACTTGTGTATAGTTTTATATGCCTAAATCTAGCACAGTGATATGTGAAAATTCATAAAACCGCATAAGAATCTCTGAGTGTCTTAAAATCAGTTGCTGTTCATATCCGCCTTGTGAGTAGTGAGCCATCATCCACTAAACTGCATTTGTCAGTTGGGTATGTCTAAGTCTAGGAGCCTTGTGAGACCCCCCCGGCACTCTAAAATACAGACATGATTTTATTGACACAAAGCACAGTATTCCATCATTTTTATTGAAAAGAGAAGGAAAAAAAATTAGTATGAACACCTAGAGGCTAGAGTAATCCCTTAAGAAAGGAGGGATTAATGCTTGCCATTCTTTCAAAGTTGGAGAGTTTTAAACTTTCTAAGAAATTATCCTAGCACCCTGACTAGTGGCAAAGCTGAGATCTGGGTGGTGGAAAAGGACTAGATGAGAAGGTTTCTGTGTTTTTTTCTGAGTCAGTTCCAGAAAATATTGCAAGATGCTGTATGTGGGAAATAGGGATTTCCCATTAGGAAATAGGATGCATTTTCTTAGTTGAGAAAGAGGGCCATTTCCCTTCTCCATCTTCAGATGTTATTCAGATGTTACATTACAGAGGCAGTGAATAGATGTATAGGCCGCAGGCCAGCTTGCTGGCTTAATTGGGAGTATGAACTTTAGGCCAAAGAAGTGATATCAGTGTTTAATGACAGCAGTGCAGAAGCTACAGAGACATGCATTTGTCCCACGCAAAGTACATGCCTGTGCCTGTCTAGCAAGTGCTAATGGAAGGCTAAAGCTCCCCATTCATTCCAGTAAAATTGTGCCTGTCATTAGTCAAGAACATTTCATTTAGACAATGACTTAGCAATTTAATTGGAAATACATGGTATTTATCCCTCCAAATATTTCCTAATTTTTCTTCCAGTTCATCTTTCATAAGTTAGCTTATAAATTAGTAGTAAATGCATTAAAAAATATTAAGTATTAAACACATTAAAGAAGTGCTTTACATTTTTGTAGGATGCCTTCTAGCTTCTGTAAGTTTTACTTAGTCAGCTGTACTGATTTTGTTAGCTAAAATCCTAGAATTAAAGTAGCATTTCCAAAAATTCAGAGCTGAAACAAAAGGCTTTTTTTATGTACTGGGTTGACCCTGGCTGGGTGCCAGGCACCCACCAAAGCTTCTCTCTCACTCCCCTCTGCAGCTGGACAGGGAGAGAAAATATGACAGAGTTCATGAGTTGAGATACGGACTGGGAGAGATCACTCATCAAATACCATCACAGGCAAAGCAGGCTCAAATTAGAGATATTAATTGAATTTATTACTCACAAAATCAGAGCAGGATAATGAGAATTAAACTAAGACCTTAAAACACCTTCCACCCTCCTTTCCCTCCTTTCAGCTGTACCTCCTCCCCTCCAGCAGCACAGAGAGCTGGGAAATGGAGGTTATGTTCATTTCATCACACATTGTTCTTGCTGCTGCTCAGGGACAGGAGTCTTTCCCCTGCTTTACCATGGGGTCCCCCCAGTGAGAAACTTCTTCAGCATGACTCCATCCCATAGGCAGCAGTTTTCCATGAACTACTGCAGCGTGATCATCCTTCCATAGGGTGCAGTCCTTCAAGGACAGGCTGCTCCAGTGTGGATCCCCACAGGGTCACAAATCCTACTAGGAAACCTGCTCCAGTGTGGGCTTCTCTCTCCACGGGTCTGCAGGTCCTTGCCAGGAGACTGCTCAAGTGTGGGCCACCCATGGGGTCACAGTCTCCTCTCAGGCATCCACCTGCTCTAGCATGGGCTTTTCCATGGGCTGCGTGTGGATCTCTGCATCCCTGTGGTCCTCGATGATCTGCAGGGGCACAGCTGCTTCACCATGGGCTGCACCATGGGCTGCAGAGGAATCTTGGCTCTGGTGCATGGAGCACTTCTCCTCCTCTTTCTCCCCTGACCTTGTCAATGTCTGCAGAGTTGTTTCTCTCACATGTTCTCACCCTGCTTTTCTCTAGCCACAGTTACATCTGCGTAATAATGCATTTTTTCCTTCTTAAATATGTTGTCACAGAGGCGTTACCACCATTTGTGATGGGCTCAGCCATGGCCAGTGGCAAGCCCATCTTGGAGCTGTCTGGCATTGCCTTGGCCAGACATGGGGCAAACTTCTGGTATCTTCTCACAGAAATCACCCCTGTAATCCCACCACAACCAAAAGCTGGCCATACAAACTCAAGACAAAAAATAGTACAAAAAAAAAATTGTCTTCAAAGGTCACCATATTTTATAGTGCTATTTTCTTGTAAAGAACTACTTTTTTTTTTGTCCAAGCCTGCTACTTGACAAGTGCATGAAGTAGGTACAAATAACATCTGTCAAATGATTTCTGCAATCTTTGTAATCAGATGTCTATTTTTAAACATCTTACCTTTGTGTTGTAGATACAAAATCAAAGATGAATCAGAATGTCACATTGTAAAATGAACACTGCTACCTCATTTTCAATAAGGAAACAAAGTTCCATAGCCTGTATTTTCAGAGTGATGTATTTCTCTATATGTGAGACATCACAAAAGTCTTTCAAATAGTATTCTCCAAACTCTGGGGTTTTCAGTAAATTTAGTTAAGTGTGCAAATCTACTGAGAGTTTCTTGTAAAAATGTGCATAAACATATTAGTGTTTAAACGCTAAGGTTGTATGTAAAATGTTTTTCAGAACTTTAACTGAGTTCAGTACTTGAATGCCGGCAAGTTAATTAATTGCAGTTTCAAAACTGCATACTTAATTCACTGCGGTTTTTCCATAAGCGACTAGGTAGGTACAGGCCTTTTTGTAAGGTAAAAAGATAATGAAAGAGCAAATTCCTCATAAATTGTACATCTGTGTAAATCCATACTCTGGAATACGGCACTCTTAGAGAGTTTACTGTCATGTATGTCCAAGTTACAGCCACAATGCCTGTACTATTTAAATAGCTACTTTAATGCACTAAGTTCCACATGAAAATCTGGGATTTAATTATTGTACCTGACAGAGTGGTGCCCATTGCAGTATTGTTTTTAGGATGTATTTTATTGTACTTTTTGCACATTTCAGGAAGCGTGCTTGGAGTAAATGTTATTAAAATGATCCATTGTGCATACAAACTAATATAATAACATTTTTTTAAAGCTGAAAGTTGTAAGTAGATCTTATAATGATATGAAAATCATCCCTCATTTACAGGTACCAGAATTTGAAACGTATATTTTTGTTGAGCTGTATGCTGTAAGCGCAGGAGCTGCTTTGAACAACAGTGCCAGATTTGCTTTAATAACAGTCCTGGAAAGTGATTCTCCTCATGGTTTAGTGTATTTTGCTGTGGGATCTCGATTTGCTGTGGCTTATAAGAAGACAGCTTTAATCAGTCTGCAAGTTCTTAGAGATTCTAGTACATCAGTAACCACAATGGTTAGCTACAGCATGCAGGTAAGACTTATTATTATTTAATTTATTTTTATATCTTTTTCTGACCTTTAGGAAAGCAGACTTCCAAGTCTTCAGGGAGATAGTCAGTGGATGCCCCTGGGAGACTGCCCTCAGGGACAAGGGAGTGGAACAGAGCTGACAGATCTTTAAGAAAGTCTTCCATAGAATACAGGAGCTAGTAGTCCCCAGGAGCAAGAAATCAGGCAGAGAAGGCAGGAGACTGACATGGCTGAGTCAGAACCTGCTTGTCAAACTAAAGAGAAAGATGCAAATGCACAGGCAGTTGAAGCAAGGACAGGTGAGCTGGTAAAAGAATAGAGATGGAGTGCAAATATGTAAGGAAGGTCAAGGTGAAGCTGGAAGTGAAGATTGCAAGGGACACAAAAAATAACAGGAAGGGCTTCTAGAGGTGTATTAACCAGAAAGGGAAGGTCAAAGAAGGTGTTTCCCCTGCTATGAGCAAGGCTGGAAAACTGGTAACAACAGACAAGCAAAAGCCTGATATAACTCAACAACTTTTTTACCAGTCTTCACTGGCAACATTTTTTCCTACACCTTTTAAGTGGATGGACAGCAGCATGGGGGATGGGGGGAGCAAAGTCCCTCCCACGGTAAGGGAAAACGATGTTTATGACCACCTGAGGAACCTGAATGTACACAAGTCTATGGGACCCAAAGAGATGTAGCCAGAGTCCTGAGGGAACAGGCTGATGTAGTTGCCAAGACACTCTCCCTTGTTATTTGAAAAGTCCTGGCAGTCATGTGAAGTCCCTGGTGTCTGGAAAAGGGGAATTACTGTATGTATCTTTATAAAGGGAAGGCTAGAAAGGAGGACCCTGGGAACTACCAACCTGTCAGCCTCACCTCTGTGCCTGGGAAGATCATGGAACAGATCCTCCTAGGAGCTCTGCTAAGGCACATGGAGGACAGGGAGGAGACTGGGGACAGCCAGCACAGCTTCACCAAGGGCGAGTCCTGCCTGACCGACCTAGTGGGCTTGTGTGATGGGGTGACTACATCAGTGTTCAAGGGAGGGGTACAGGTGTCACTGATCTCGACTTCTGTAAAGCCTTTGACAGTCCCCCACAACATCCTTCACTCTGAATTGGAGAGAGACAGATTTGATGAGTGGACTTTAGACAGATAAGAAAGTGGTTGGATGGTAACATCCAGAGGGCCACAGTCAACAGCTCAGATGGACATCAGAAACAAGTGGTGACCTTCAGGGGTCTGTATTGGGGCCAGTGTTGTTTAATGTCTTCTTTAATGGCATAGACAGGGATCAGGTGCACCCCCAGGGAATTTGCAGATGACACCAAGCTGAGAGGTGCAGTTGACACTTCTGAAGGATGAGATGCCATCCAGAGGCACCTGGACAGGCTTGAGAAGTGGCCCCTGGAAATCTCATGATGTTTAACAAAACCAAATGGAAAGCGCTGCCCCTGGGCCAGAACAGCCCCAATACAGGCTGGGGGATGAAGAGATGGAGAGCAGCCCTGCCCTGAAGGACATGGGGGTGCTGTGGGTGAGCGCTGGACATGACCTGGACATGGGCACTGCCAGCCCAGAGAGCCAAGTGTGTCCTGGGCTGCATCCAAAGCCCCGCGGGCAGCAGGGGAGGGAGGAGATCCTGCCCCTCTGCCCCGCTCTGGTGAGACCCCACCTGCAGAGCTGCCTCCAGCTCTGGGGTCCCAGCACAGGAAGGACATGGAGCTGTTGGAGCGAGTCCAGAGGAGGCCACTGAGTTATCCGAGGGATGGAGCAGCTCTGCTATGAGGACATGCTGAGAGAATTGGGATTGTACAGCTGGGAGAGGAGCCAGCTTTGAGCTGACCCAGTTGCAGCCTTCCAGTACCTAAAGGGAGCCTACCAGAAAGGTGGAGAGGGACTTTTCGCAAGGCCATGTTACTAAGACAAGGGGCAATGGCTTAAAACTGAGAGAGAGTAGGTTTGGATTAGATATTAGGAGGAAACTCTTTACTGTGAGGGTGGTAAGGCACTGTCAGGAGAAGGTTGTGGATGCCCCATCCCTGGAGGTGTTCAACACCAGGCTTAATGGAGCTCTGAGCCACTGGTCTGGTGAAAGTTGTCCCTGCCCACTGCAGAGGCTTTGGAACCACATGGTCTTTAAGATCCTTTTTGATACAAGCCATTCATAGAATCACAGATTTTATGATTCATTTTATAATTAAATAATTGGTCATTTTGGTCATTCTTTAAAGTAAATATGACTGTAATTAGCTTTTTTTTCAGGAAACAGTCAAACATTAGCTTTGGTTTTCCATTTGTAAAAGACCTTTTTCTCATTACATTGTCAAGAATGGGATTTTTTAGCAGTATCTTCCAGTGGTATCAAAGAATATGGTTAGCAAAGCATCTCATGTATCTATTTCTTTGTTCCAAGGTTCTTGAAGGCCTCCAGTTTTTGAGGCTTTTTCATCTGAAATTATGTTTTTATAATGATGGATATGTATGTAAGAACTACACACCAGGACACTTGTTGTGTTAGGGCACAAATTTATTAATACCAGAACACACTTAGGAAAATAGACAGAAATTTCATAAAATTTTATTCAGTGTTCTTGGAGTACTAAACAAGAAAAATAGTTCTTCTGATTGAAAACAGCATATGCTAAAGTAATTTTTATCATCCCTGTTTATTTTTGAGATGTTTATATCTGTAGCACGAGACTCTTCTAACTGTTGACACTTTTCTCTCTTAAATGCATACCTCACTCATTATTATTGCAACTGATGAAGTTTCTCCTTTAGCAGAGCTGTGAAAATCATGATTCCTGCCACTTCCTTAGCATCTGTGAATCCCGCAGCAGGGCACAGGCTACAAGTGAAGTTCTTCCAAATTAGCCATCACATTGGAATAGTACTTGGCCTGATCTACTTTGAATATGTGTGATTTTATGCCTAAAATCATTATCTTGGGTGTGGATTACTATATTCTTAATCTTATAATAAAATGTTTTGTATTCTATTGTTATATTGAATGCATATCTGTTTTAACAACATAGGTTTGCATGGTGTTTCCATGCATTTATTATATAGTAGTTGGCCAGTGTTTCAGTCAGATTGTGTGCAAACAAATTTTCACATTTATTCCACCTAAGAGTTCACTATAATTTAGCTGTTAAATAGAAAGGAGATTGATACTGTCCAGTGTATATTTAAGTTAAAATATAGGGGGCAATCCCTTATCCATTTGTAATGTTTATAACCAACTTTCTTTGGACATTTTTAGGTTTTGAGGGTGCGTGGCCATGTACTAAAGTGCTGGTATTATTAGTAGCCTTGAAATAAGAGGCCACAGCACACAGGAAGGCAGTAACTGGAAACTTATGTTTATTTCATCCCTACAAAGTTTTCTTACACATTCTTCTTCTCACTAGTGTTTTTGTTACTACTTATTTCCATTTCCTAGTTCTCAGTGGGAAGGGAGAAAACAAAAAGGAGACTTCTCCCAGAAATTTTCACAGGTGATGTGATCATGTCTAGAACAATTTCAAACAGTTACACGCTGCATTGATTTATCATGTTCTCCAGTGAACTCAGAAAATGTCTCATTTATTCCATAAATAAACTCTACTAATAAAAGCTAAATATTTTCAAAAGGGCTCTAGTATTTCACAAATAAAAATCCTCATTTTATTCAGTAGGAGACCTTTACTTAGGAGTCAGTATACAAGCTGCATTTATTAAATTGATACTTTTGAAAAATCATAAAGTTGAATAATAGCTCAGAAAGTTAGTTTCCACTTAAGGAAAGTTTATTATATTGCCAGATAAAATGTCAAGGTTATGGCAACTGACAAAAAGAGCAAGACTTTGAAGAATGAAACAGTAACTGCAACCTCATGGAAGGTAAAAATAGGGTTGCTTCGTAAGGAAATGAGGCCATGTAGCATTCCTGAATAAATTCATCTATCTACCTTGCATGCGTATTCTGTAGTGTTTGCTTTGCCTTTGAACTAAATGGATTATTCATGTTTTAAGGATTATTCTGGGACTGAACATAATCATGAGTTGATATTAGTTTGGATACAGATTTCTAAAACCTTTGCTTTGCTTTTGTTTAGTTTTCTATGTATTTGTAATGCTATTCTCTACCCTAAAGTGAGGGACTCTGTGCTGCAGTTATACTCTTATATCAACCCTTCTGGAATTTACATGTGCTAACATTTCTGTAGTATTTTTCACACAGAAAAGTTTTTTGGGTTTTGTTCTAGAAAAGAAAGAGTGGGACCCTGTTTACTATTGACAACATATGTAATTCTTCACCTAGGTTTGGTGGATTACTAAATCAGGGGGATAATTAATTTTATGTAATTGTTTCATCACTCATAACGCTTTTTGAAAGAGGGCTTCTTTTTCACACATTTCATTTTTATCCATTTGAATTCTGTTCTACAGCAGGTGGTTTTGAACAATTATGTCTATCATAATGTTACCTAAAACTCTTCTGCTTTGTTTTAAGGAGCTACAAAAACCTGAACCTATTGGACGGACTTTCATTTCTCCAGCTGTGGCAGGACAAGATTTTGCCAGATCTGATGGTTTATTGACTTTTGGACATGGACAGAGAAATGCATTCCTGGATGTGACTTTGACTCCAAAGACAGGATCTTTAAACCCATTTCCTAAACGTTTCCAGGTTGTACTTTCTAATCCCACTGGCGGTGCCAGGGTAGATGATGTGTACGGTATTTCTAATATCACCATTGTCTCAGATTTGGACTCCTTGCCAGTTTGGGGACTGATTGACCAACTGCATCAGCCTCTTGATGACACCATTTTACACAAAATTCTTCAGAATCTGAATGTCAAAGTGGCTACAGAAACTACAGAAGAGCAGCTTACTGCTGTGGTGCATATAATAGATAAGGTAAACACTTCCTGTTCTTTCTTAAATGACCAATGACATTAATTAGAGCATAATAACACAAGGCATATATAGATGTATGTATGTATGTATGTATGTATGTATAACAAGGCAGACCACATCAACAGCATGTGGCAGAAGCATAGACTGCAAAAGTAAAGGTAGAAATTGTGAATTCCCACAGTCAAAGAAGGAGTTTTGCCACAATCAAAGAAGGAGTTTGTCTAACAATAGTTAGGATGGTGGCAAGCAATCAGAAATCAAATAGGTTGAAATGAGCAACCAGTATTAATTTTGCATACATACCTGTAGCTCTAGATTTTCTACTGTGCAAAATTTTCCCTTTGGTACTATAGTTTCATGAAACTTATTATGGTTTCTTGACTCTTAGGCCACATCTTTGTTGCTTTTAGGCCTGGCACAACCCCTGCTCATATCTTCACAGCAGACTGTAGTGAGCACACAAGCAAATCCCAGCAGGGCCAGCTGGAGTCTGCTGTAGTTTTAACCAAACACCAGCCTTTTTTCTTGCAGTGGCTCTGGGAACTGGGTTGTCAGGGTAGCTGTGTGCTTCAGCATTGCCCTAAGTTCTATGAAAATTATGGACTAGTTTGATGGTGTTCGCTCTCTTCTGGACTCCTGGAATAATGCACAGAAGCTGGAAAATGCCTAGATACAAAGCATTATAACAATATCAATTCATTTTTGATTGCTGCCACACAGAAAACAGAGAAAATAATGTAAAATATTCTCAGGACGTGGCATTGTTTGGTTTATGAAAGAATGAAAAATGCCACATCCTTTCTTTAATAATCAAATCCCCTAGTAAGCATATCTTTATGTAGTTTTGACAGACTGTGTCTTATGCCTTGTGAGCAGTGATCAGGAGTTGGGAAGAATATTCTGGACTTTCAGAATGAACACTGGAAACACAACGAAGATATCACTAAACCATTGAACATGAGGAAATGTTACAAGCAGATTCCTTTGCATAAAATGTTGTTTGATTTCTTCTCCTCTCGCTAGGTTACAGGTGTAGGTGAAAAACTGTTACTCTCTGGTAAAAGTAGAAGTCTTTTCTATGAGATACTCTGTGCTCTGGCTAGCCCAAAACGCGAGGACACACAAGGATATAGCTTGCTTGCTGAGGTGACTGAGAAGTTTGCTTTTTCTCTGTTGACTGGGATAAAGTGTGGATCACAAGGAGAAAGGTTAGTAAGCTGGAATTCGTAGTATTTTTTTTTTTAAATACATGACAACTTACCAATACAGAAAATTTAAACTACATTTTCAGGAAAGGGACTTGTCTACCACCTAGTATGTGACCCATATGTGAATGTGTTACTCTGTCAGGATCTTATGAAACACTGTGTCATAGTGCCAATATATAGTGCTTTGTCAGATTGTGTGTCACATGTAACTGGTACATTGGTATGGGGTAGCTGTGGGAACATGAGTCAGGAGATCTGGTGTGTATTAACTCACCCTTAGCTCAAATATTCCCTGGAAAAGTATTCATTATTCTTGCTAAGAAAAGAATATGTAATTGTATGATGCAGAGCTGTGTTCTAAGCCTCAGATGAAAGTTAACAAGCCAAAATTTCTACCTGCATTTTGTAATGTGTATGTGCTTGGTTTTGCTCACTTGAACATTGTTTTAAATTTTTTATAGCTACTCATACTTTCAAATTGCTAATTTTGTCTCCAAGGGCATAATACCCTTGTCAAGCTAATGGGAAGGGGAAATAGGTGACTGAAGAAAGAGATTATTCTCCTTTGTGAGACATATGGTTTTAAACACGGTGTCTCCCACTGGCAATCGATTAAACAACTGGTTGTTGAATGTATGTTCACTGTTTAGAACTTAAAAGTTAAAATTCTTTATTCTGAGGGTTTTTTGCATCATCCATTGCAAAAAAAAAAAAAAAAAAATAAAGCAAGATCATCTATTGTAATGCCTTTCGTTTTTTTTTAGACTCAGGTCTACATTAAGTTATAAAGATGAGTGTTTTGATAACCTAGTTTACCATGAATGGGTTTTAGTTGCAGGTCATAAGGAGCAAATTCCAGAGGGCAAATGGAGAAACTGAAATATGTAACAATTCAGCCCTCTTTTTTTTTTTTTTTTTCCCCCACAGAAACTGAAACAATCTGCCAATTAAACATCATAAGTCTAAAAATGATGAATTAATGAAGTACTAACAAATCACAAATACCTTTTAGAGTCATTATGTGATAAACAGTGAAACTTGGTTCCACTTACCAGCCCTTTTCTTTCCCATTTCCACAGAGGCAAAAATATCCTTGACAGCTGCCCATACATTGCAATAATGGCTCACAACTGGTTTCCTCAGCAAATCAATGGTCACAGATTTAATGGAAAAGATGGGGATTCTATTCAAGCACCTGAACATTTACTAGAGGTCTCAGTAGTATTATCACCTCCTCAAGAAGAGAGCTGTGAATCCGTACAGTTCACAGAATACAGCAGTCAACAGTGGTTCCTTACTAGAGATAAAGAACTTGCCCTGAGGAACAAGGTTTGAAGATAATGCAATTTGTTTTTTCAAGAATTTATTTTAATCTAGGTATTGCTTAAAACATCATAAATGTATTTCAAGTAATGTGAACATTTTTATGGTTGCCTCTGATTAAAATGAGCACTAATATTAAATTTATCTCTACATTGTACATGTTGTTTCAGGTTTTTTCAATGAGCTTGAAGGGTCAGAGTTCACAACCTTTGAAAGATAACAATGAAGTCATTTATCGCATTTATGCTAAAGGAAGTCGGATTGTTCCACAGAAGTCTCTTTGTCTCCTCTGGAATCAAGCTGCTGAAAGGTTATTTTATTATTGTGTTTAGTTTTCCAATTTCTACCATGAATCTGTGCATTTGTGTAAGATGTGATAATTCCAGTTAAATCATTTGCAAGTATAAAACTGACCCATTTCCTGTCTTTTTTCCTGAATTTTTCTGGCCATTTTACCGGTACATAAAACTTTGCTTGTAATAAAATGAGTAGTTATTCTAGCTCAGATATTTCTGAGATTTCTTCCCTTGGCTTTTTTCATCAAAATACCAATTACATTGTGTAATGATGCATTAGGTTACAGTGGTGGGCCATAAATCCCAGAATTGCATCGTGAATGTTAGAAATGAGAAAATTATGTTCTGTATCCTGTTGAAGTCTAGTTGGTTTAGATTCAATTTCATTAGACCAACTGGATGATATCAGTCTGATGTTGATATAAACTATTTCTCTTCAGGAGGAGATGCACTAGAATTTACCTGTATGGTCTCCTTTTATCTATATGTAGTTTTCAGTAGAAATGTCTTAGGGTATCACTTGTTGTATCCTTCATCCTTTTTCAAAACCACTTAGACAATACTGAAAAAAAATCCAAAAGAAAACATGAATTTCAGTTTCAAACCAACAAATAGCAGTATAAAATGTTCTTCATACCACAGTAACATATCGAGCAAAGTTAAGTAATAAACTATTTAGAAAGTCAGACAGACCTAAAAATCTAGCAGAAATTTTAAAAACATGGCCACAAAAATTCTCTAGTGGAAAAAAAAAAAATTAATATATTTACACATATTTCTTTAAAAATGTGAAAAAGCTATAAACAATATTTTAATCTCACGTAAATGTGCTATTCTGAGCACTGCACATGAAAGATGACAGAAAACACCTATGCAATAGTTTAGGGAACTTGGTATTTCAGGAATACAACAAAAATTTTCAAGCTTGCTTACCGTGTGAATTACAGAAGTCCATTTCCAACTCTGTGAAACTGTTGTTTTGCAGCTGGCTGTCTAATAGCGGGTTCTGCAAAGTGGTTGATGACACATCAGATTATGTGGAATGCTCCTGTTCTCATATGTCCATTTATGCAGTTTATGCCCAAACAGATAACTTGGCTTCCTACAATGAGGCTTTTTTCTCTTCTGGATTCATCTGCATTTCAGGTCAGTTGATTTAAGACAGTTTTCTCATTAGTAAAAACTGATGACTAGTAAAATTGATTGATTATTAACATTTTTGGTAGCTGATGACAATCTTTTTATTTAGTGGAATACTGAAGGAATGTTAACTAACTTCATGTTATTAAAGGTGCCATCTTTTCTAGTATTTGCACACTGACAAATTTTGCCACTGGAAAAAAGTCTCAAGCAGTTATATCAAAGAATCAACAAGGCTGGAAAAGAATTCTGAGACCATCCAGTCTAAGCTATGACCTAACACCACCTTGCCAATTACACCATGGCACTAAGTGCCACATCCAGTCTTTCCTTAAACAGTCTTTCCTTAAACACCTCCAGGGACGGTGACTCCACCACCTCCCTGGGCAGCCCGTTCCAATCCCCGCTGGCTCATCTTTTGGCACACAGGGGCAGCCTGCTCCTGTGCCTTCAAGATTTCTTTCTTGAAGTATGTCCATCCTTCCAGGACCCCTTTGTGTTTGAGGACTGTTTCCTGAGCTTCTCTCTAAACAGCATCCTGAATTCTGCCTTCTGGAAGTCCAGTGAAGTTTCAATATCCTTGTTTCACTGAGTATTGAGAACTCTGTTATTTCATGGTCACTATACCCCAGACAGCCTCTGACCACCACATGTCCCAGCAGCCCCTCTCTGTTTGCAAACAGCAGGTCAAGCACAGCCTCACCACTGGCAGTCTCTCTAACCAGCNCTAGACTGCCTCATTTACGCTGTGTTGAGTTCCCAGCAGATACCTGCCAGGTTAAAGTCTCCTACAAGAGCAACGATCTTGAAACATCCTCCGGCTGCTCACTGATCCATCTCTTCATCCTGTAACAGATTCCCATCAGGATGTTGGCCTTGTTGGCCTGCCCCCGATTCTTACCCATAGGCACTCAACCTTATGGTCATTAACCTCAAGTGCCATGGTGTCAAGAGCCTCCCTAAAATCCTGAGCCAGCCCTCCACCTCTCCTACCTCACCTGTCTCTTGTGAAGAGCTTGTAGCCATCCATTGCAGCGCTCCAGTCACATGAGCCATCCCACCACGTTTCCGTGACAATGACTACGCCATAGCTTTCCTGCTGTACCATGGCTTCCAGCTCCCCATGTTTGTTGCCCATGCTGCATGCATCAGTGTACATGCACTTCAGCTGGGCTGCTGGCTTCACCCCTGACTCTGGCATACCACCCTTGGGCTCATCTCTGAGGACACTGGTTTCATCCCCTTCCCCCTTCAAATTTAATTTAAAGCCCTCTCAATCA
>VZRN01004156.1:0-43690 GCA_013397935.1 Dasyornis broadbenti
CTGAAATACGATGATTGTTTGGAGAATTCTTCATCGAGACTACCAAGTTTTAGGTGAAAAATAAGGGATTATGAGAAGTGTCACTGATCCACCTCTCCACTTACGGCCCTCAGTAATGCCCACCAGGCCTCAGAGCCACCCTGGCCCTCAAATAGCCAAACCCGCTCTTTTTATGTCCCTGAAATGAGTGTAAGTTAGATTAGAGATGTCTGGACGGGCAACCTTTGCCAGCATAGTGTGATGTCCATGTTGTTAATGAGCAACTGACCACACACCTCACTACACAGTAAAAATATCGGTTCATTTTCTTGGTCACTGTAACTCACACCATACAGAAAGTGGGGACTACAGATGAAAAGCTTTAAATTGCATTACTGGTTATCAGTTAATTTCTCACTTGTAACACCTCCGCAGGACGGGGAGGATAAGGCTCCAAATCCGTGAGCAGATGAATATTTCATTCGCCACAAGTAAATGAAGACTTAATTTGAGCATGCTCTCCTGAAAGCTAAAAAGCCTAACGAATTTCTTCCTTTCCACTTTTATTAAATGCATAATGCCTCCAGTTGATTTGGGGTGCCTGTCTAGATCTTGTCATGTCTTTGCATTCTGGAGGAGGCTTGGAGTATCTTGCACCCATGAATTAAGTGAAGGATTCAACAACTGCACTGACACAATACTCAGGATGTCTCAGCATTTGGCCTCAGCGGGAATTTAGAACCCCAGTCACCTGTAGATCACCATGTATAAATCAGCCATCAGCTGGAGACTTCAGTGCGCTGTCTGACAAGTGGTGGTCACAAAAAGCTGTTTGGAATGCGTAGTGTGCTGTGCAGGTTGGCAGTCAACACTCTCGGAGAGTTGTGGTTCTTCCCCAGCACAGGCTCCTTATGTGTGTTGATAGATGCTGAAAGCTTTGTTCAGGGGAGTGGAATTGAGGCTCCAAACTAACAAGCGGTTTTGAGATGATCATGGAAGTTAACTGGCATAAAGTCAAGGCATTAATTTTAGAATATTCAGCTGGTTTTCTAGGCCCTGCTGTAGCTTTTAATATCCAGAGAGCACTCTAAAAGGATACACAGACATTTCAAGCCCGTTACATTGAAGACATCTCTAAGTCTTATGGCTTTATAAAGATACATTGAGTAATTTGAAAGTGACAGATACATGAACCCACTGTTTCTGTATATAGTAGAAAAGGTGTTTTCTCCCTGCATAAGTGCTGAAGTTGGTGGCAACTTTATTGCTTTGGCAGAAATGGCAATTGTATAACGGGTTGAATGTCAACTTAATGTGGACAAGAGCTGCACTAATCCTTTTCATAACAGGATCACTCTCATGGGCTGAAAAGGAAGCAATGGGCAAGTTCTATGAAAGCAATTTTGAGTATAATTACTGCAACAGTGAAAAAGGAGATAAAAAGGCCTAAAATAAAAACCTGAGTTAAATACTACAGTCCTGCAGTTTATGGTGGAGCCAAGCACTGTACTTGTACTATGTTTGTGTGATACCTGTCACTGTCATGACTGCTGCCAATGTGTGCTGTTTTCTCCACCGTGAGGCCTTACTGTAGGTAAGATGAACAGCGTGCGGCAGGCTAGAGCTCTGCCACAGTAGCTCTGCTGTGAACAGCTCTGGCTTACCTGAGCTTGGTTCTGAACAGCCCCGCCTCGGAACACTTTGCTCCACTTGGATAGTGTCTTCTCACCATAGCCACGGGTGAATGCAACAGCAGAAACACACTGAAAATGCTGAGGCCATGTAAGCTGCCTGTCTGGAGAGTATGAGAAGGTGACCTACAGTGTACTCACTGCTAGATGCATAGCCATGAAACCTTGGAGAACTTGGGATGTATGAAAAAACAAACACACACACAGATTATATTTAATAATTGCTTATTTCTTTACACAAATGTTGCTGGTGTCATTTTACAAATGAAATGGCAACAAATACTTTTTACAGAGTAATGTCTACAGCTAAAAAGTGCTTGTCTTGGCAGCTGAATTCAGGCCAAGGATCCTTTTCTAATATAGTCACTTATTTCAAGAGCTCTTGGTCAATGACAAGAATAGGACTGTATAAATAGACTGTTGAACCAAAAAATTATGCATTTTGACTGCTTATTGTGGCTATTAAATAATTAATACTAAGTAGCAACACTAACATGTTTAAAGGCACTTTTCTTCTTTACTGAGGCTTAACCTTCCTTTTGAGTGTTTTTGGCTTTCTTTGAAACACTAATTTTTTTTTAATACAGCTTTTCAAGTTTGGCAAAGCTCAAACCTCACAATCAGAGGCATTGGTCCTAAAGAGACAGAGAGACTGATGAAGTATCTGAGGTAAACAGCTGTTCCAAAGGCTCTGGCTTTCCAAATTCTACCTTCAATATTGGTATTAGTAAAGGCTTGTTTTTCAAAGCAGTGACCATTGAATAAATCAGACATGGGAGAGGAGGTCACTGTAATAGAACTGGTATTAAACAAGAGGCTTTATAGCACCACAAGTAACCTTTGGTTAATGTGTCAACTGTCTCACAGTTGATCTGCCACTGAAATTTTGAGGGACAGATTTTTCTGAGTTGTGTTGGGAATATTCCAGTTAGAAAATGTACTAAATAAAGCCTATCCTGTGCAATTTTGAAAATGTAATTAAATAGTATGCTAAACTAACTGCTGCCCCCAAGAGGACAGAATTGTACCATAATAGTGTGGCATCTGCCGAAGGTGGCAAAAGGATTGTTTGATGACTGTTCTTCCTGTGGTCCCTATTGTTGTTATACTTACTCAAGTCCAGTTATAAAACGGAGGCATTTCTGTATCCTGATAACCGTGGCTGTGGAAGGGCTCCTAGAGCTCTGCTTCTGCAGAAAGTAACACTTGTCCCTTCTAGCAAAAAAGGGATTTACTTTACAGAGATTTGCTTCACAGGAAGGACTCTGAAATCCTTCAAACTGAACTACATGTTTACTGCCAATCTGATTCAACGCTATGTCCTCACTTAGAAAAAGAAGTGTTTTGTCTTTTTTCCTCCTCTGTAGAGATTCTGATCATCTTCCCCAGCTCTGGTACAACCTGTGACTAGCAAAAGGAGTAATTAAGAGTTTTCTAAATTGTCTTTTAAAGAAATGTATACCATATATGCTCTTAAGCACTGGCAGTCTGAAATCTGGCATTTTATGTAGAGAAAGAGTCAGGACTCCCAGAAGATTAATACCTGAGTGCAGAACTTCCTACTCTACAGCTCAAGAAGTAAGCAAAATACTCAGGGAGAGGTGGGATCAAATCAAACAGTACAAGAAGAGCACAGAACAGCATCAGTAAAGCACAGCAGAAGGCCTCGGTCTGATGGAACTGTGGGCCAGCCTTCAGGCACCAAAAACTGTCCCTCCTGCAAAGGCAAAAAGGAACTGAACATTTTACTTGAGTTGCCTTAACTGAGCAGCTGGGTGATCTCTCTGTGAATGCACACGAGGAAATCCATGTACGAAGCTCCTCCATAAATACTCTTGTCTTCTACTAGGAACTGGCGGAAAAGCATCTCTGGCTGCTCCCGTTGCTTCACTATCATCAGCTGGAAAGATGAGAGATAGTTTTAGGATACTGTCACACTAGATGGCAGCACAGTTTTCCCATGTCTCAGTGAATGCTCTTGAGGTGGGGAAAAGCCCCAAAACGAATAAACCTCCACATTGCAGAAGCTGGAGAGACTAATGGGAATTGAGGATTGCAGAATAGAACAGTTACCTTTTAGACTTGACTACTTTGAAAATCAGTTTTGATTGAGAATTAAGCACATTTGAGATGCCTGTGCCTGCAGATCATACCGGGACTCCCGATACCTAAAAAACCTTTTACAGTCACTGGTAAGTTTTGGCAAAGCCTGGAGTGTTCCTTTGAACAAGTATGAGGAATGAGTTGAGGCACAAAGCAGTTACCTTCATAGTGCGGGGCTTTTGGCTCTGGATTTGCTCCAGGATATGCTTCAGTTTCTTAGACAATGGATTGTCCAGGTTAGGCAGGAATGTCTGTCAGAATGAAAGCAAGTTGTTATATTCCAGTTGTTATATTCCAGTCACATCTCTAATCAAAACTAACTGCTGATAGTTATATTTTAAGGCACTGTGGATTTCATACTAAACAAGGAAACGCCATCTCCTTCACTCAAAGATCTCATCTTGGGGACTCATTTTTCAGTTTAAAATAACCACTATATGAAAGTGCATTGTGAGAAGAAATTTTAGCATTGCAAGGTGTTTTGTCCTAATTTTAGCAATACACAGTCGAAAGTACTTTAATATCTGCAACAGTCAAAGTTTACGATTAAATGGTTGTGAAAGCTTCTGTCCTCTTAGTGTTCAGAGTGCCAAAGTGTTAAGTTCTATGTTACTTAAAGCACATCTGGTGTCTAAACACCTTCTGCTGGTCACCTGTTCCAACTGCAGGATGAAAAAAGACCTCACTTGTTTCTCCGATTAGCATCTGGTCTTGCAAAATCCTCAATTCTTAGTCTGCATCTACTCACAGCCTCGGTGCTGATGTGTGCGAAGGACGGCACGTTGAAAAGCCCTTGGATGAGCTCTGGGGACACGCTGGCTCCCAGCCACAGGAACATGTTCAGCCCATTGGCCAGCAGGAAGGCTCCTCCCTCAGAGAGACGGTCCTCGGAGCAGCGGACAGCAGCTGGGACAGCATCACTCTTCAGATCCAGGCTGTGCTGTGGGGCAAAAGACACAAGAGCTGTAGAATTGACTTGAAAAACAACTATTGAAAGGCTTTAGTGGTTCCTTTCCAGGTAAGAGGGGTTAGAAATTAAAAGTGAAAAAAATCCACCCGACTCACAATTGGCAGCAGCAGGGGGTAGAAGAAGAGCTGTGTGTCGGCCACCCCCATGGCCATGACCAGCTGGCGGTGGAAAGCTCTCTCATCCACTGGAATTTCAGGCCTGCCCACCAGCACAGAGCTCTTCAACAGGCAGTTCATGTACACGGGCAGCACCTTCATTGTGTCTGGCAGGATCAGCTGAGAAAACAAGACTTATAGTGAGAATCCAACGGAAATTATTTGCTCTATAAGCTGTAGTCGCTGTTTTCGCTGTTGTCATCTCCCTGCAGCCCTGCTCATTTTTGGAGCACTCTCTGAAAAATTAAGGAGAGGAATAAAGATCCACAGTAAGTGGCTCTGGTTTTGTTTGACATATTTGGGCCTCACCAACAATGAACAATTCACTGCCCAGGCTTGTGATTACTGCCAGCACTGCTGGGATGGAAAAGCCCGAGTCATTCCTTGAACTCAATCGCCAGAACATAAGCGAATAAATTAAACAGAAACAAATCAGTCAGTCAGTCTGATTCGTCAAAAATTAGAATACTACAACCATTTTTAACAACATAACACTTAAAAATCAAAGTTTTGCAAGCCAGTGTATAATTCCAGCAGGAAGGAAAAGGCTGGCTGAGCTCTTTTGTGTGAATATAGGCATCCATTTCATCAACAGCATTGCTTTTGGTTTCAAAACAACAATTTCTGTGTGCTGTGCCACCACTGAATCCCACCTCTCATTAATTGTACTTGAACGAAAAGGACAAGTCTATCCTGAAATTTTCCTTTCTGGCTCTGCTGATGTTGCAGGGTGATTGTTCACTGGTGGCAAAGCCTGGCTGGGTAGGACCGGGTGTGTGTTTCACCTGGCTGACGGCTGCTGGGCTGGCACAGTTCTTCTTGTAGCAGGCCAGCATGTGAGCAGTCTGGTTCATCAGGATGTCCCTGACTGTCTTCAGGGGCTGGTTCAGAATGGCTTTAAAAGCTACAGACACAAAATAAAAAAGTGTGTGTTAAAAATGACACCCTCTCAAAGTATCTTTGTCTGCTGCTAGCTTCTGATTTTACACACCTGAGGGCTGGGGCTGGTTTTTAGTTTTTTTTACAGACAGCCAAAAACCCCACCAAACCCCCAACACTATGGCAGCATGTCCACTGCCACTTACTGTGCCTGCCCAGTTCTGTGCATTACCTACACAAAAGTATTACTTTTTTGACAGTTTGTCTAAAATAGGCAATTGTCTTTTCAATTTTATACTTCAGGAATTGCTCAGGCGTGGAGCAGCAAGTTACATTTTTTATAAATGATTTCCCACTAGGTAATCACTTCAGCCCCCTTTCCTTCCCCTTCATCCACACCAAAGTAAAAATGGAAACAAAATTGGTCCATTACAACTGTACCTGACTTAGCAAAGAAGTTGATAAGTGCATCAGTCTCACAACTCCTGTACAAGTCAGCTACCTGGGAGCTGCAGTTCAAACCTATGTTGTGTATGCGGATTCGCCTCTGCCCGCTCATCGATGTGTACAGGACAGCACACTGCAACAGAGACACAAACTGTCACCACTGGAGCCACCCACGCTGCACAAAAGGCAGATGATTCCTTCTGCAGCTGGTGCAGCCTGGCAGTGCTGCTGGCAGCTGTAGCACCAACATACCTTACGGTGGTTCTTAGGGATGTGTATCAGGCACTAGAGAGTGAGTTACTCATCTTAACATTATAAAAAGCCCCACAGTCCATAGAGTTGGGAGGGAGGTTTAGTAATAGAGAACTGCTCTTGGACAGAGCGGTCACAAGGAATGCCACAAAGAGTAACAATTGCCACAGAAGTAGCAACGAATCTCCTATTCCAAATAAACGTACTTACACAGAACAGGAAAAAATAAACAGATGATGAGGTCTCAGGGAGTGTTTAGAAAGCATTTGGGTACCCCTGAATAGAACATGCAGCACAGAGGTAGGAATATACTTTTTATTAGTGGTGTTATGGCACAAGAATCTGTGCAGGTTATCATCACTCCTACACCATCAGTTCTTCTCTGCTGTAGCTGCAGGTAGTCTTGCTCACAATTTTATGATATTACATGAATTAGGGTTTTTTACCTGAATTAAGGCCCCTGCATCTTCATTCAGTTTGTCATCATGTTTGAATTCCACTGTCACTGCCTTGTCACCATCAACCGCTGCCATCTCCACATCGGTGGTGTTGTTCATATAAATGGCCCCAAAGAAGTCTGTAGCCCTGAAGCCTAAAACCAGATTAAAACAGAGAATTTCATTTAAAAATGGCAAATTAATTTGACATTACTTACATGGCAGGAGCCATTTCCCTCAGGGCTTTACAGCCTCAGGAGTCCCAACAACTGTCCTTGCTGATGGCAGTTGTGAGAGCTGGTGAGAGGGAAAAGCTGCGACTCAGACACCCAGAGCTGCAGCACTGCTGGCTTGGCCTCTTTGGGTGTGTCCCTTTCTCTAATACTTGCATTTGAGCTAAGAATGAATGAAAGAAGCTGGAAAAGTAGACAGAGTAATGTCATTTGAGTACAAAAATGAAGGTACAGGTCAGTGTCAAGCAGCAACACCTTTTTATACAATTTCTTTGCAGTCTGAACTGTGTGCAGAGTGAGCAGAGGCCTTATCCAGATTTGAAAAGCAGTTGGTAAGGAGGCATATACAGGAAGTATGTGTGAGTGCACATATCTATATATCTATAAGAGTATATATAAACACTCATCTCCCTGAATTTTATCCCTACAGTCAATTAATTTTCAAGAGGTACATAATGAAAAGAAAACAAGCCGTTCTTACAAGTGATTTGCACTGCACTGTATTATTTAAAATTCATTCCCATGGGTCCCATTACCTGTACTTGTCCGAACCCTCATTGTTGCATCAAATCCCATCTTTTTTTGGATGTCCTTCCTGAGGTCACTTAAGAACTGGGGGCTGTCAGCATCGAGCTGTGAACACAAAGCAGAAGGATCAGATGTTCAGCACCGAAGGGGCAGCAGCACAGCCGTGACCCAGCATTCCCTCCATGATCCCCATCTCCCCCAGCAAATCTGTTCACATTTAACAGCTCTTTAGTCCTTCAAAAAGGATTTCAAATGTTGGTTGTTGTTAGCAGAAGCAGGTATCTGTAAGTGTCCCCCCCTCATCACTAGGCCTGGACATCCAGAATCTCTGTTCAACCAAATTATCTCCAGTAACATCCATTCCTGCACTTAACCTTTCAGCCTAGGCAGGATTTTAGGATGTCAACCAGCTATTACTACTTCAAGATACAAACTTGACCCTGATCTGCCATTTCTGTTTGAATTTTATCCCCTGGAATTGATAACAAGATTTCCAGACTCACTCTGGTTTTAAGTTAAATATCCAAGCACACACTGAAAGGAGATTAAAAACAACAACCCCCCAGCTGTTATTATCTGAAAGGCAGGAAAGCTGCACCACTTACCTGGAAATTGTTGTACTTGTACAGTGTTCCTCCAGTGTACATTGTGACAAGGCCCATGGAGGCTACATCCACGTACTGATTTGGGAAGAGGAACAAATTCACACAGCAGCCATTGGCCACACAATCCTTGGCTAAGGCCTCATAATTTCCCTGGGGCTGGAAGAGTGTCTGCACAGGAATAAAAAAATAGAAGTGTCACCACATTAGATCCAAAGGGCCAGATGAAGACAAAAGGATGAAGTGTAAGTTTGAAGTGAGGCATGGCTACCATCAAAACCATGCTTCCCCTGCCCATGGATGCAGGGAACACCTCAGTATGTTCTTGCAGAACCCATCGCTACAGAGGCATCATATAACCAAACACTTCTGTGTAAAAGAAAATCAACGGAAAAAGGTAATTGCCCTATTAGACAAATGCAGTGTAACAGCAGTCCCCTCTCAGCTCAGAGCAGAAAGTACCTTTTCTTTATCTGTATTGAGCAGTTTTTTGTCATCTCTGTTTTTCAGCTTCCCTGGCGCTTCTGCAGTTGGCAACGAAGAGTGGAAGATGAACAATTTCCCAGCACATTCTGCAGCCTGTTCCAAAGACACCACATTGGCACGTTTATTACTGCAGGGTTAACGAGCCCATGTTCATAGCCTGTGGGGTCTCACAGAACAGTGCACACTTTCTGCAAGCTCCTCAGAGGTAAAGAATTCATTTCCAGACTCAGAACCTGACGGAATAAGCCCCCAAACAAACTGGAGCTTTTATGTCAGTAAGTACCAGCCCAGCACACAGGTTTGCTGGCTGATGCATTCTGACAGCACTTTCTACAGAGGCAGAAGCAGGAGTGCCTCTCTTGGAGACTTTCCAATTGGATGCAATGTATGCAACAGGCACTCAAATTGGATCAAATTGAAAGGAAATGCCATTTAACAGAAAAATTCAGTTCAGGCACACTGGCGTTCCACACATTTTTACAAATGGGTGACTATTCCATCCCTGTGGCAAATACCGCGTTCAAATCTACGCTGCCAAGATGCAGACACAAATCACCATTGGTACGATTTCTTCTCCAGGTCTCACAAAGTTCACAGGCCATTTCACATTTCCAAGTAATCTGTGGTATTGTTCTGGGAAACCAGAAATTTCTCTGCTATGGCAGAAACACAGTTGAAGGCAGCACCTGACTTTTCAAAGAGCTGAAATTTCACCCCTGATATTTCAAGAAGAGTTACTTTGGATCACAAATGCCAATTTCTCCAATTCCTTTGAAAGAAGCATTCTGCTGAAGGCTGAAAGGCTCGCCAAGTACCTGTTTGTCCTGATATGCATCAGGAATTACTGATATTGGTTTGAGAAAATTTGTAAAATATACATATTATTAACACAATCCATTTATTCTTTTTAGACAAGAACTGTTTTCTTGAGCAAAGGTATATGCAGATGAATAATTCACAGTGAAAATCCTAAGAAATTATAGCTTGAAAATATTGAGCTAAATAAAAAGCTTAATTAAGAGGTTACGACTTCTTTTATAGCCATTATTAAAGGAAATTTACAATTTGGCCCTTAAATTTGTTTTGTAGAGGTCGAGTATCAGAAAAACATTTAGATGTGCTTTGCACAAATACCTGCTGGCAGTATGAACAAATAACAAGAAAGCAGGTATTAAATCAATATGTAAGAAACACATTTGAGAAATGCTTATTTTTTTCTCGATAAAATTATCTACTCAAAGTTCATGCTTTACTCATACAAAGCTCACAGATAAATCAACCATTTTAAAGCACCACTGGGTATGTTCTGCCCCTACAAATCTTGTGAACAAGGATGGAGTGCATTTAACTGGCAATGATCCATGGGAATGTCAGCACTTCAGGGGATGTCCTGGACATACAGAAGGCAACTGGGCAGCACCTTGGCCTGTGGATTCCCTGCCCGCTGTATCCAAGCTGTGAGAACTTGTCTGTTACACGGAAACCCTCCAGCCCCTGCCTGATTCGGTCACAGATGGATTGTCCTAAATATCCTGTTCCGCACAAGAACTTTTGAAGAAGCAAGAGAATAACCAGAGCAAAGTCTGATATTATTATACTGACTTTCCCTGCCCCTCACACAGGCAAGGATTGGATATCTGCGCAAACACAGGAGTACTGATTTGTTCCGCTGTAGTAACTAAACACTTTCTCTTAAGCATTGAACAAAAAACTGACTCCTGCTCCTCATCTTCTCCCCACTACATGGAATAGATTCTAGAGGCTGGTTTACCTCAATAAGAACACCTGGAAACAGATGTTATGTTTGACAGTTCTTATTTTGATTAAAGCAGCTCAAAGGTACTGTTATTCTAACGGAACATCAGCGCTGGAAACAATCAACGACTATTTATTCTCTAATTTCCCATTGTGATGGGACTGGCTTTTACCAAACCCGATTTCAAGCTGCTTCTCTGACAGAGAGGAATGTTCTAACCTTCAGTGCCTCCATGCCAGCCTGGATAACAGGAGCGAAGATAGTCTCACTCTCGTTAGTGTCTGCAAACAACTCTGGAATCTGGTCCAATAAGCTATGAAAGAGAAAGGATCAGTGTCTCAACTGGTCAGTGTAAGGTAACCCCCAAACACACCTCGTAATGTACTAAGTCTTCATACAGGAAGATGTTTCTCATGCAAATTCATAGTGCAAAAAATAATACAAATTTTGCTTGCTCAATTTCTTAGAATTTCAGCCAGAATGAAAACAAAATATACATTTTTTAATTCTATGAGATGCATTATTTCAAAGCTTGTAATGTAAAAGAACGTGCAGTAAGTAAAAAATAACTAGCCATTAAGTAGTTCTGGTGTGCTGTAAGGACTTCAAAGTCCTAAGATCATATCCAGGTGCACGTGATGTGCATTGCAGGAGGGAAAACACAACCTGGCTCACAGCCACACCCTCCTCCCAGTTCTGAGGCAGCATAGCTGAAGGTGGTTTACACCTGGCCTACACAAGCTTTCAGGTTCAGCACTGAGGGGTTGTGCCTATCACTTTTTCTTCGCCTCAGAGGTGGAAACACAGGGCTTGAAGCATCTGCTGGCTTCTGAAGTATTTCAGTAGATACATATATGGCCCAAAACCCAACTGACTAAAAGGCATAATGTATATCCTTACATTCACATCTTATCCTCATGGAGTATAATTATACTTTACTTGTTAACAACTGATCGGGATTCCTCAAAGTCAACAAGGAAACCATCCAGCAAAGGAACAAAAACTTCTGCAACATCCGTGACCACCATCATCTGAGGCTGAGCTAGGCTGCTTTTTACATTGAAGAAGTGAAGGACCTTGTTGTAAGTGACAAAACCAACTCGAATTGCTGAGGATTCTTCTTGCTCTTCTCTGTAAGAAAAGCAAAACCCAACTCGTTATAATTCTGAAATCCTGACCTTGCAATAAAAGCATTCATTTGACATGCAAGGCTGCTCTGTGATCATTATTTGTACTGGGAGCAACAAAGCGAACAATAACCAAGCAGATGTAATGGCCTCTAACTTCACCTTAGGTCAAATTCTAACACCACAATAAAATCAACTGCTCTGTTGTTTACTTTTTAAAAAAAAAATTAAAAGTTACATCAACCCTATCAATGGTGCAGCCCATTCAAACAGTCAAAAATCCCAAAGATAAAGAATAAACCGTGTTGACATCATAACACGGCCACAAGAGAACAGGACAACTAGTTATGGAGCTTGATGAGGAGAAAGCACTATTCCATTTCTATATACACAGCACTTTCCTACTTCAAAGAGAAGCATCCACATCATCCCAGTCCCAAAGGCGTTCCATAGCAGGTATTTGGGACCTTTATTTCAGATATTGCTCTTACTAGTATCAATCTGCACTGCCGCACTCCAACCAAGTTCTATCACTGTTTTAAAGATTAGTTTTAAACAGCCCATTGCCCCTGTAGCTCACACAATGTTTAGTTCTTTTTAAAGTCTCGCAAGGAGAAACCTGCATCACACGCACAGAAATGCATTCAAAATGGTTTCTTGTTGGTTTTTTAATTATGTACCTAAAAATCGTAATTGCACAACTCATCAGACTGATTTTCTGAGCTCATAAGCACAATTTCTATAAACACGTGCCTCGGTATTTCTCAAAATACAATCAGGGAGGGGGTTCTGGTTTGCAACACAGGTTTGAAAACATCTGCTCTAAAATTTGAGCACGCAAGGCCTTTTTGTGACCCAGATTTCTTTACCATCCCAAGTCCTTCCTTCCGAAGATACAAGCACAGGGTATTCCCTGCAGAGGGCTTTTCCCTCATGTGGGAATAGCAGAACATTTCTGCAGATGTCCTTGCCCAGCAACAGAAGATGAATACACAGTGACCTCTGTGTCTAAGCAACACAACAAACTTTTCACCACAAATGTTGGTGGAATGCCTTATGTTTGTCTTCTTTTAAATTAATATTGTTTAAGACAACAGACAAGTCTGAGCAAACTGAAGGGCTTAGCTTTCTCTACATTTTTTATTGCTTTTTTCAATGGACACAAAACCTTGGCTCAAATTATTTCACAGTACATCTCAGAAGAGTGCTGGTGAGAAGGATGAGTATGTCTCTTTTGTGACATAGAAACACTTGCTTTCATTCCCCCTCAACTTTCCCTATTCAAGCATAGGTGTTTCTGAACTGCCAACTGCTTTTTGTTACTCCACTCATGCCTCTTACTATCTTCAGAGTCATCAACAGACTCGACAGAAATCTCTGAGATATGTTCAGGATAATATCAAACACTTTTGTCTCCAGTGTAATCTTCAGGGAAAAACTACTTGAGAGATGGCCTTACATGGGCATCTGATAAACTACACCCCCACCCTGGACTGGAATTTCTTTCCGGCACAGAGATCTCACAAGGACAGAAGAAAAAAAGGATTTTTAACATATGCCAGATTAACCCAAGGATCTCATCTCCTACCCTTCCTCACATTGCTCTCTCAATTTCTTAAGTCTGTTCTCCCTCTGCAAGCATTGTTATTTAGAATGCATTGTCTTTTTGGATGTTCTTTTTTTATATGCTTTTATATGTAGACAAGACACATCTTGTCCTTAATTTTTCAGTCTTTCATTGCTGTCATTTTACTGTGAGTGTCTGCTTGATTTAAACTCTATTGAAAACTACACTAATACACTCAAAACTATACTAAATTTCACTAAAATAACATGCTATCAATAATACTGACAAGTAGTGATACTACTGCTGTGTGTTTCATACTCACAAAGCAGATGTGCTCCACTTCATAAAATGGTTGTTGCCTACAAGATTTGTTCTCCCAGACACAAACCGGGACAGAGAAGTCCCACAGTGCAGCAGGAAGCTTTAAAACTTTTGCTAATTAACAGTAAGAGCTAAAGATACAGCCCACCAGCATGATGGCTTTAGAGAGCCTGGCCTCTCCCAAGGATTCTGTTTTGGGTATTTCCCTGTTTAATTCAATGAGAAAAGCAGGATTGCAGTGAACACGACTACAGCAAGTGCAGTCGAAGCTACAAGCTGTGACTGAACTGATACCACCACTAGAGTTCACCACAAGAAAGGAAAAGAATGCAAGCTACATGGGCAGTAGTGTGGCAGATTCTTTCTGTTCACACAGTAAGCCCAGACACCAAAGTGTAAGAGCTGCCAGCAGTGTTAAAAATTAACATCTGGTCACTACCCCACAAAAAATTTCTGTACAGTAAATTTTGACATTTTCCATAGCTTGGTTTTGCCTTTCAACATGTGAAGCTGCTTGAAAACTGCAGTGTAGTTAAGCCAAGCACACTTCTGTTTCTTCACCTTGGAAG
Organism: Dasyornis broadbenti; assembly: GCA_013397935.1. NCBI lineage: Eukaryota > Metazoa > Chordata > Aves > Passeriformes > Dasyornithidae > Dasyornis > Dasyornis broadbenti. Next base: position 14,103 of record VZRN01004156.1, read on the forward strand.
TTTATCTAGCAGAGTCTTCAGTTCATCACATATGAGTTTTACTAGGCCGCTCTTTACGTTTCTGTATGATACATCAATCATGAAGATAAAAGCTGGTGGATTTGGAGGCTTCTTGTCCTACACAAAAAAAACCAAAACAAAATTAAAAAACCAACCAACCAAAAAAACAAACAAACAAACAAAAAACCAAAACAAAAAATAAGAAAACATCACTCACAGGGAGAACTAGACAGTGTCCTGTTATGGGGAAAAAATTTAGAGGTGGTACCATAAGGCAAGGTAAATACAGTGTTGAGTTGTGTGAAAAATGCTGTGAATCATAAATGGTAGCTATTGCAGAAAGCTGACATGTATTGGGTAAAGTCCAGCCCTAGAATAAAACATTATCACTGGAAAACAGTGTCACAGTGGAATAAAATATCTAAAGGGTAACAGTTCATCAGATAAGATGAAACCCAAACGTTTTCTGCTGAAACTCAAATGTTTAAACAAATTTGCCTTTTGGCTTTTTTCTGTACCCGTTATTCTCCTTTGGGAGTTCCTTTTATCCATAGTGTAAGCGGCATACAAATCGTGCATACACCACTGACACAAATTTCTGTAAGTAAGAGAAAGAATTTTTTGTTTAAAAAAAGATTAATGCCAAGAGATGTACCCAGGAAGTTCATTTCAAATGAACAGAGTGATCATCACACTACCTAAAGTGAGTTTTTCTTATTCCCATTAAATGAGAAGTAGTCATTACTTGGTGTCAAATTCAGGATGGCTTTTTCATTACACTGTTTCACTGCCTTCACAGAGAGTTCTCACCTCTTAAACAATTATACTTGTTAAACTAAACCTTAGAAAAAAATCAATGTAAGAAAAATTCATCTAACCCTTGAATTATTACTTATCCTTAGTACCTGGCACACTTTAAACTAAACTAAACATTAGACCCTTGATCTCACTCATTTGACTCATGTAAATCAGGATTAATTCCAGCAAACCGAAACCAGGCAGCACTTTTCAAAGCTGTTCTGTTTACTGTACTTGGATTCTCGTTTCAGAAACTGCACCAAAAAATGCCTCTAAACTCTCATACCAGATCACCATTTAGAAACAATCTCTGCCTAAGTTCTGACAAATATATGGTAGAAACGAGGACTTGTGCTCTCACCACATCCGCTTAGCAGGAGTGCAGTAATGCAAACCAGCTGGGATTTGTTAACAATTTTTGTAGCTCTTCATCCTTGTCATTTGATAAGCACAAAAGGAAATGACTTCTCAGTGCTGGTCTTGAACTGGATTTCTAAAAGAAGTGAACCTCTACAACTTGGAGCCAAATGAAAAGTGAATTACAAAATAATGCTAACTCCTGTAAGATTTAATGACTTAGCATTTCCAGTGCAGAGTGTTATTTTGTATGAGATTTCTTTTTTGAAACATTCCAGTAAGTCTGTGGATGCATCTTTGTAGCAAGCAGGCAGACCATACTGGATGACTTCTCAAGGAAATTCCCTAATTTACGTGGCAAAAGTTACTGCATTGAAAGCTGCACTGTGATGATGAGTGCATCACACAGGGCTACACTCTGGAGCAGAGGAAGAGAGCTGTGAAAATGGCACGCAGCAATTGAGTACTCAGGAGGCCTCAGGATTTGATGGAGCAGCTACACTGGATGGACACTGCGCATCCCACACCGTATTTCTGTAATGCCTCACTCCAATTCTTTCCTGGGGTTTAAGCCAGGCTTCAATCAAAGATCTCAGAGATCTCACTGGATTTTGGAGCAGTGACCTAGTGGGACAGCAGAATCGAACCTGTTCATTTTCTTCATACTAGCAATAATTTGATGGTCTGAAGAAGTTACTGGAAGCTACTTCAAGACCTTGTAGGACCCAGGTGCCTTTTCTAATATTATCATGGCCTCAACTCCACTTACAGGAAGAAAATTCTGCCTGATTTCAGCAGGAACCAAAAAATATGTCTGTGTTGCGCTCAGAAGTAGTCACACTTGCAATTTTGTAAAATGAGCTCAAGTTTGAAAAGATTAAGTAATTTATGCTTTCAGAAGTATCTGAGCTCTGTAATAAAACCAACTACAAATATTAACAGTAACATGAGTGGGCTCTGGATTGAGTCCTTCAGTGAGTTGATATTAGGAGAGAGAACCATTCCATTGTAACTTACTGGTCCAAATACCAAGACTACAGGAACAGATTGCAAGGTCAATTCCCTTGCTAAGGTTTTGGGTATTGGGAAGGCTATTTAGGCATGTGTCTGTCTTCAAAATCCGTAGAAGACAGATCTAAAATGCAGCAATGCACCAGAATTTCAAAGATATCCCCTAAACATACTGGGTAGAACCAAACTAATGCCCCACTTAAAGACTGGTGATCCATGATTTTGCTGCACTGCTGGTTACTTTTATTTGCTTGTCTCACACTCTGCAGCGCAAAAACCCAAAACATTATATTCTCCACACCTATCCGTATTTCCTAGAATGTTCCTGGAAACATTCCTGATATCCAGTTTACAAGTGCATTTACTGTAGATATTGAAAGAAGCTTGCTTATTTTGCCATCACACTGCCCACTGGTTTGCCCACTGGCAGTACTCACTCGGCAGTAATCCAAAGTAGCCACATATTCGTAAGATCCCAGGGACAGCTCTGGCCTTTCGTAGTGGTCTATCCGTCGGCCCATGTGGTCCAGGTGTTGAAAGAAGAATGGGGGGACTACAAGCCAACACAAGAGCAGGGAAAAAGCATTTATAATTTGGAGAAGGAGGGGAACAACACAACAAATTCCTTCAGCAGATGCAATGTACTCCAAAGCAGTAGGAAATGAAGTGGGTTTGCACCAACAATTTACAAAGAGCCAGTCTTATGTTTGCTCAATGAATACATACTCTGAACGCTTTTTTTCCCATCCTTTTGCCTGTAAAAGTGCATGGGTGTGTGAGCGAGAGGAATATCAACTTAGTTTCTTGGCCATTTTTAGTCCTTATCAAAGATTTATTTTTTTTTTAAGTGCTTTCTGACTTGGATAAAAGACACTGTAGTGATACCAGCATGATTTAAAATGATACTGCAACCTAAACGTCTTCCTTAAAGTGTTCCCAGTGCATTTAAATTTCCCTTTATGAGAGTTTAAATTGTTAAAAAACTATGAAATTTATTATCTGCTATGCCTGCACAAACATTAGAGCTCCAGGCAGAAAAGCAGTTGGACTGAGTCTGACAAGGTTCACGTTTCAGAGTTGAAAAGATGACTGTATTAGGGAAAGCACTACACCCCTGTGATCCAGCTGAGGAAATCCAGCTTGATACAAATGTCTAGAAAGGCTAGTTCTGGCAAAGATTTGGGATTTAGCCAAGAGCACAAGAACAGTTATGAGTCACATGCAGCACACTTGAACAAATATGGCATGGTATCTTCTGTGAAAACCAACACTTGTCACAGTAAGATTAATTGCTTATTTAACCATTGCATCCACAGTCATGCACAGGACGGGGCTAACATGGGTCTAAATATTTGCTTCTTCCTGTACATTTGCATTTCTTACAGAAATTGATGTTTTCTTTCAACACAAAAATTGCTTTCAATTAACAACACATGCAATTTTGTATTCTATGTTGTCATTAATTTTTTTAAATAAAGTTTTGATCATACCAGATTGGATTTCATGAGTCAGCATTATTTTTCATACTTTTTTTTTAAACTGTACTGAACAAATGTTTCCTTCCACTATTCTTGGGAAGTGATTTTTTTTCTTTTTCATTTGTGAAATAAGCCTAGTTACTGCATCTCCCTAAATTATTTTATCATCAAGTCAGCAAGTCAAAAAAATAATTTTAGGAATACAGTTTCTTTTTGGTCTTACAGAATTTGTATGAATCCCAGATTAGAGAAACATCACTTACCATCATTTATACAGTTACAAAATGCACACTGGTACCTCCTCCCACCTTCAATGAACTGCATGAAGGGACACATGTAGGCTTTGCAGCGGTTGCACCGGATGGGTCCGGTCTCCCCATGGTTTACAAGATAAAGAGGTGTCTATAGATGAAGAGGTACAGAGAGAGCAACGTAAACATGAAACCAAGGAGAGCCTGAAAGAGTTAATTCAGATTTAACTCTTGTTAGAGATCACCTGATTAAGAGATCATTTATTGTTCAGAATTCATACAAAAACTGTTGAGCCCCAGAGATCCCCTCAGGGGCTACATTTACAAGTACGCAGCCTGAATTCTGATGTTTATCAGAAACAAAATAAGGATTCAGATGAAAACCCTACGAAATTCTGAAAGCATTGGAAGTTTAGGGCTCCAGGCTGATTTTCCTGCAGCAAAGGGTAATTTTTACAGCTCACTAAGAGAAATCTGCTGGAGTCAGGTCTTTTGCCTTCTCTGTCAGACTGAGCTTTTCCTGAAGAAATCTACTGCTGCTCGTCTATTGCAAAAGGGTATTTGCTGAGAAAGCCTCTAATATTTTGTCCTAAACGCCGCCCCCCCGTGCTGCCTTGTTACGTGCTACACTACAGTTCCAATGATGCCAGGGTCACCAGCTAGAGGGGGAGATATAGGAGAAACACTAATATTTATTGAAAGAAAGTACATACAGCAAGCAAGTACAGTACCTCAAGCGCTTGTCAGTTTAATTACACTGACCACGTTTACTTGCAGCCCCTGCCAAAACGCACAGCAAAGGGAAGACATTTCCCAGATGCCTCTTTCCATAAAAACTGCAGCAATTGAAAGATTCCTGTGATTATTCTTAATGTTAGAAAAGTCATACTTGAAACCACTACAGAAATGGAAGTTTGCTCAATTATTTGTGAAACACTATTTTAAATTTTTTTTTTCTTACGCCATTCATCTCCAGCTAAAAAAAATCTCAAAAGGTAAAATAAGACGTCCAGAGTCTGGACAGAGCAGATCCTTACAAGAAGAGAAATGTTGACAATGCCTTTCAATGCTAGCACATCACACCAGCACATTTTTTTTTCCTTTTTTTTCATTATACTGTCTCTTTTTAAGGAATGGCTGTATTTCATCACTTTATCTTTCACTGGTGCGTAAGGATGCATTTTGCCAAGGATTTTCTACATAAAAGTGGATTTTTACTATACGGGTTTTAAGTGCTCCCTCCTGCTCCACTGAGATATTCTTTTACTTTGTGTTCTCTGCTCTACACAAATTGTATTTAACCCAAATTAACCAATAATGCCAGCTGGCAAATACCACGGTAATTTTTCAGACATGAAAGCCTTGGCTATGAAACTTGCTCATCAGCCACTGTGACTTAATAAGGTTTAAAAGTTCTGGGTTTTGCTCATTACTTGGCAATTTTCTGATTATCATTCTGCTGTATTAGTTTAATGAGACCTGGATCTGGCTTGCAGTTAATATTATTATAATATCTGACTTGGTAGCGGAAAAACCCAAGACTAAACCAGCTCCTGATGCATTTATATACATTGATTCAGTAACCTTAAACCTTGGTTTGATACATTTAACGATATCCAAGAAAAAGTACCCTCAAAATGTTCACATTATGATATACCAAAATTACAACTTTTACATAAAAGGCATAAAGAAGAACAATAACAAAATAAACGCCACGAAGTTCAGAGCCTAAGCATCTACATTCTTACACATATGTAATAAATTACTTTCTTGAAGACAAAAAAATCCAGAGGAAAAAAAACTAAACCAAGAAATAAGCCAACCAAAAATGTATGTGACAGAATTAAGAAGTCTATCTAATAAAGAAAATTCTTTTTAAAAGCCCTATTTGTCTCCTTACAGATTTTTAAATTGGAATTTTTTGAAAAGAAATGGAATTTACATTTCAGTGTTTTCTTTAAATACTTAAAACATTTGCTCAATAATGAACACATTTAATGAAAAAGCTACCTGTATGATATCTTCAGAACAAGAACTCAGACCAAAAACATCAAAAATGCACTTCTTGATGTGAACAATACAGTTGTGAAAGAAATTTTATCTCCAAAAATCTGCAATTTTACAATGCATTGCACTGTATAACCAGACATCCCATCACCCCATCAAAAAAAAAGGAATTTCTATTTCAGTGTGTAAACTGCTATTGCATTTCCAAACATCCAAGTAATTTCTGTCAGGGTAAAATAACTTTAAAAAAATAAAAAAGATTTCGGTGGGAGTTTGCAAAGGTAAGTAATACTGTACATGCATTAAAATGCAAAAAGTCACAAGTTTAAATTAAGGATGCATAAAAGCAAAACATAAAAGTAAAAAAATAATAAAAAAAAAAGACATGGCACTGAATGGGAAAGTCTTGATGGCTGTGCTCCACTCTCTGTAGATGTCACTGTACACCAGAAGAAAAAGCAGAGGGATCTCTTTACGTTCCCATTGAAATCAGTTGCAAACTCTCATATAAACAGGAGAATGAGATAAAACTATGAATTGCTTTTTTCATTTTGGTGGTTTTTGTTTTGTTTCTTTAAGTAAATGTAATACTCCTGTTTCTTTTTGCCTTTCCACCTACAAAGTAATAGCATTTTCTTTCTCTCCTCTATCAGAAACAATCAGTTTTGCTGAGAGCCACAAAATTGTAATTTGTTAATGCAAAGGAGGAATTGGGCAGGAGATGGAAAATGCTGCAAGGGACCTGCACAAACTTTGTTTTCTCTGGCACCTTGAGGCCCCACTGAAGTGAGAGCACTGAAAACTTATCTGATAAACCACAACTTAACCCCAAATATAGCTGCAATAAGAGGAGTGTTATTTTGGAAATATTTCAGCAAGATCATCTCTCAGGAGTCAGAAAAATATCACCACGCAACAGACAGACATTGGTGGCACAGCTCCAAGATAAAACACACCCACCAAAATTTCCAAAGGGACTATAACCTGCACTTGAAAGTCTGGCAAAGCTGAATTTCTATTGGTTGCTATAAAAATGAAGTCCTGACACGCTCCTGAGGCTGATGCCTGCAAACTATCACCATATTCATACTGCAGGATCTGGACCACAGCTGCAAACTGTAAGTGTATCTGTAAGGACTGTGCTAAAGCTCCAGATCATCATGGCACATCTCTGGAAAGGCACTGTGAAGAGAAAAATCCTAAGTGAGAGATGCTCTGGAGAACAAGAGAGGCATATACAGATACTGAAGAAAGTGAGCCATTTCTCAGACAACAAAATAAACAGATCGGTGTCTCCATCACAGCCTTACAGTGCGTGCTTCAAGAGTTGTTATTGACACTTACATCGATGCAAATCTAGTCACTAAAATACTGCTATGAGAATTTCAAGAAATGCCATACAACATAACTTTCTAATGAACAAAGGAGACGGCTGTTGGCCAAGTGTGGCACCACCACCCCAAGAAAATGTTGTGTTTAATTAGTACAGTAAAAAGATGACAAAAAGCTCCTCTGGATAATCAAAGAGAATTCTGAAACATAACACTGATGCTTTTGGAAAAAATCTAGGTCATGAACCAAAGTGTCCCTGTTTCCTAGCACTGCTGAAGGAGTTTGTTGTCTTTCTATCATCATAAATTGCTTTTGAGAAAGATTAACCAGTCTACAAATAATCCCTTGGTTTTGAGTTGCCTTACTGATTCACATTAAAATGTCAAGAAAGCATTTCCCTTTGTGATGTTCCCACTGTCTTTTATCAGAAGCCTTTCCCTCTGAAGGCAGGAGTTATTTTGCCTATTCTTGGTTTTCAGATGTTGAACATGATCAGCCTCCTCAGCTGATGACTCAGGCCAATTTGGACTATCTGCTCTGCAAGGTTCACAACAGGTTCAAGTATTTTCCATAACATACTCCTTTTCCATCGCTTTCCTCATTTGCTTGCAAGACTGCATCAAGGCTAAAGCATCAACCATGTGATGCAGGGTCTCCTGGCTCTATCCTGGTTTTTACAGACCACATAAAAATGCCAAAAGCACGTTCAAACCTCCTTGCTCAAAGCGTCTCCAGGCCCAGGCTGCACATTCCCCTGCACACACAGCACTGCAAAACATACCATGGTAGCTGAATTTCAAGTGGACACTGCACGCGGGATATGATCCAGTGTGCAGGAAAATAAATAGAAAACTAGTTCTCAGTTTGTGTGTATCATACCTCAGCCTATCCCTGATATCCCTTACTCAGCATTCCCTTTTTAAGAGGAATATTGCAACTAACTGAATAGACTTGGCAGTGTGAAGAGTGTAAATACAGACTGTGCTCTATTCAACGTAAGAAGGATTTTTAGGATGGGGGAAAATACATGTAATAATGATAAAATGCTGATGTAGAGAAAAAGCAAAATTAGTTAGCTTAATTCTTTAGAACTTCTGTATCATACAGGTGACAGAAGAGTTGGGAAAAAATGGGAAAAAGTTCACTATGCATGCTTGAGAGAGGCACCCCAAATTCCGCTGGTCATGATCCCATGATGGGCATCCCAAGTGTTAACAGGGCAGCGCTCTGCAGCACCTCTCAGCTTGGCAGTGCTGACTGTTCTTTGGATGCAGGGGCATTCTGTATCTCAAGGGAAGGTCAGCAGCCAGGATTAACTGATGGTAGGAGCAGGAGCGTGAAATTGGCTAATCAAGAAATGGTGCTGCACAACACACTTTGACCATGTTAGCACTCGAAACCAATCTGATCTCAAGCAGACCTGCCTCAGCCCAGACCACCCTCAACCCAGAGAGAGTGGGTGCTGCTGCAGAGGCACAAACACAAGGGAAGAACAAGGGCCAGACAAAACTCCTCTAGGACAGCGCTGTGGCTGCTGTTAGCACTCCTGAAGGTGATAAGCACATGTTAAATCACATGCCAGGACTGAGGTTCATGTCTGTACTAATCCACAGCTCCACTTCCCACCTTATCAGTATCATAGGTGGTCCAGCACTGCAGTGCTTGTGTGAGACTTTCAGGCAAGATTGTTACACTTGCTGTAAAACCCCTGAAAAATAAGACTGGCAAGTTTCAAAAACTTCTCTACAGAAATGGTAAATAGTAATTACAAGAGATTAGCTTTACTGGTCGTAAGATTTTCACATTAAAATCTGAAGTTTGATTTTCAGTGATGTGATCTCTGTCTGGCTTATTTTGCAAAATCAAACAGAACTCTTAAAGACACCTCATTCAGGCATCATTTCTGGATTTTTTTGCAAATCACTGTAGGGGAGTTCTAGAGGATCTTCAAAATGTCAGAGTAAATCTGGGCCCTAAATACTGATTTCTGGACAGGCCCAGTCTCTTACTGTATGGCACTCTACAGCCTTATCAAGGTAAGTTTATCATCTCATAAATTTTTTTAAGATTGCTAAGTAGATGATAAACCTAACACCACAGTTTAAAACACAGCCACAGCCTGTAACATATAATGATAATGGGTTACTTGGCACATCAATTCTGCTTTAAAAAGTCCAAGACCATTTAATGCAAACAAAGCTGTGCCCATTTCTATATCCTTAGGACAGGCAATAAAGCAACACTCCAAACAGACCTCATGGAACATGCAGCTCCAGGTTTAGAGATCAACAATTCCAGTTTATACATGAATCTAAGTGTGGTATAGTGACCTCTGAAGCACCATTCTCCTAGATGAAATTCTGTATCAGAACATTATCAGTGTTATTCACATCTTCACAGCAAGAACAAAAACAAAACCCCACTTTGGATTTCAGATCTATTTTGGCCTGCTGGGCTATCAGCAATTTTAGGGACTAATTAAATGTTGGGGTTTTTTTCTTTTTATATACCCATGTCCATACACAGGTGGATAGATAGATGTGTGTATATAGATACAATACATTTTATCAGAGGAAAGCAATTGCTGACCTAAAATCATGCATGAAAATCTAATGAGTGGAAGGTTTTCTTCCTTCTTGGAAACAGAGCTGTTTCTCTGTTGTTAGAAGGCATTACTGTGACTTTTTAAACTGACTACTCATGTTTGCATTCCTGAGAAGTTTCAGCACAGGAACTGTCTTGTTCCTACTTTTGCACAGCCAAATATATTTAAAAAAGGAAGTTAAATAAGAAAAAAAAGCACAGAAACATTTAGGAGTATTTTAATTGTAGATGGATAAAGTAGTTCTGCCTATGTACAGCCTTTCCTGGACAATATTTATTAGTAAACATACATCTAAGTCTAATTAATTTATTTCCACTGAAATCAGAAAGAACTGGGTGTAGTTAAAGTGTCATGCTGCACTCCCAAGCCAACTAGAACTAGCCAGTTGCCACAGGAGAGCTTAGAAAGCACAAGGAGAATTTTTTGCTACGTGAACAGAAAGCAGCACTGAGCAACTTCACCTCTGTAGCAAGGAGATTTGGGATGATTTTAATGCCCTTTATAAAAGTCAAGTCCTTTCTAGGACGTTAATTTTGAAGGTCAATAGTAAAACCAATTGTTACTTCACAAATACCACACCAGATCAGAATGTACCCACTCCGAGTCTCTCCTCCATGAATACTTTTGCTACTACGATAGCTGGGATGCTTCAAGCAGACTCCAGAACCTTCAAACATTAATAATATTTGTCTGTGACCTGCAACCACACTCCTCTCTTTTATTAGCACTGAGCTACAGCTACAGCTGAGTGTCACAACTGTGTGGAACTGAGTTAGGGAAGTGTGCTGCTTTGGGCTGGGGTACAGTTAGTTTTCCTCAGAGTGGCTGGAATGGGGCTGTGTTTTGGATATGTGCTGAACACAGGGATGATAACACAGAGATGTTTCTGTTCTTCCTGAGCAGGGCTAAAGTGATTTTTAACTTGTGTGCCATTTTTGTTGGCAAAACAAATTATTGGTATTGTTAGTCAGCCAATTAAATGGATATAACTATTATTTTATTTCCCTTTTATGTGTACTGCTGTTTAGCCACGTTTTTCTCCTGCCATTACCGTTCTGAAGGACAGTCACAGCCTCCAATTCACGAGAAACTAATTACAACACCATTATAAGGGCTTTTCCTCAGTTTAAATTTCAAATTTGTACAAAATTAGTCAGAAACTCTCATTACAATATGAATAAGATTTATATAAATGCCACATTTACAAGTCAATGTCCTCATCTTTATCACAACTACATCCTTACCATAACAATGCTGGTGCAGGGACCAACATATCACGTAACTATTTTAAAGAGTGCATTTTAGGACTATTTTTCAATGCACATTACAAACCAAAAAACAAAATAAAGTAAATCAGAGTATTTGCTTCAATCAGAAAAATCTTTGCTGCAAAAGCTGTTGCTAAACCTGTCTCTGAATGATCATTCTAGTTACAGAGCATAGTTACAAGCTAACAAAACACTTTCTCCTTGAAGATGAAGTCTTGGGAAGAAATCCAATTCCAAATGATTTACTACCAAATGTAGACTAGCACAGGGCATACTCCATAAAGAAAGCCTCATCTAATACAGGATTTATGCACCTCTAAATTAGGCATTGTGAAACCAAGCCTACAGGCACTCCAGAGTGGTGTAACGCTTTCTGGGTGAGGCACCTGGAGGTGGCTTGAGAGTTCTGGGACCTCCACACCATGCCCAGCGGAGTCAGGCACCTCAGAGGAGCTTAGCAAATCCCCCAGACACTAACCTGCAACTAGTTAAGTTATTGACAGAGCAACAAAGATTGTCCTGCTCCAAGCAGACTCAGAGCTATGAGCCCAAAGTCTCAGTTCTCTCCCAAATGAGAGCACCAACAAGAATGCCTTGGAAATCATTTTAATACCTGGAAAATGTGTATTTAGCATGATATACAGCAACATGTATTAAGGTACATCACATAGGCAGGGCTTCTACTCTCACCATGTTTTACAACACACAACAAGCCAAAGACAGACAAAATCATTCTCTGCTGGATCTTGGACAATCCAGAGACCAGAAAACACAATCAATCAACACAGACAGCCCAAGCGAAGTGTCATCTGTAGCTCTTTCAGAAGCTTTTCTTCAAATAATTTCCTTAAAATTATTATCTTACTAGTAGTATGGACAATTTTACTGTCTAACCATGCTCTCATGGAGGGGTGTCATGACAGAGAGATCTACTGCTTCCTGTCAAATCAGCCACCATGCAGATAAGCAGGACCTAGTTGATATAATGCAATCCTTTTGAAGGAAGAACCTTTCTGTAGAATCCCTCGTTAAAAGTTCTTATATTAGCCAAGCTCTCATGCTGTATGGGGTAATAGCCTCCTGTGAATAAGTAACCAAATAAAAGACAGGAATCAAAGGGTTAATCTCAAATGATGGCTTTTTACCGTGGGTAGATGTTATCAGTAAGCACCTCAAGGAACTGTTCTTCAGAGCCAGTTTATTAACGCATTCTAATACAAAGGAACCCTCAGCAAGTCGATCAGTTGGAAACACTTCATCTTGCAGACTAAGCATTCCTTGCTCTCCTCAAAGCAAAGTTCTGCACAAGCACGTAACTGTTAATAAATGCCTGTGTTTATCCAAACATGTGCTTCAAACTAAAGCCACAGCCTGCTTGCCCTTCTCGCTGGCTACAGGACAGGGAGAGCAGAACCCAAGTCCCACAGTGTCCAAGGCAGATTGGAGGCTCATGAGGATGTCCCTAAACCAAAAAACCCCACTGATAACATTGGATCACATTATTAGTTATCCACATCACTCAATTTTTAGCTGCTGCCAACTTTACAGCTCCATCTAGGTAACCATACTATCATATCTGTAAAAATAATGGCTTTCCCAACAGCCCTGCAGCACTGGGCTCATCAAAGTTCACCATTCTGAAAAGGTAAAAGGGTTTCTAGCTGACCAACACCAGCATTTCTGAGAAGCAATTCCATTCTCTGAACCAGTTAATTCACTGAGGAGAAAATGGAAGCGAAATATTAGATTCCTACCAATAAGTATTTCTAAAAAACCAATAAATTCAAATAAATAGCAAAGAACATGGCAGAGAACAATGACACAAAACTACTAAGGAGCAAAGAAGGCAGCAATTTAGATACTTAAATATTTAAAGCTAGTGATAATTATTTTGAATTGTTTATATTGGATTTTACAACATCAAATACTCTTTTAACTAACTTTGATAGCAAATAATATTAATGCTAAATCAAGATCACATGGTTTACTCAGGCTCTGGAAACATTCATCCATCTCCAAAACAAATTCATGTAGGGCTTGGTCTAGGATGATAACTGTGAGAGCTAGTTTATTTTTATAGACTGCTGCTAAAGCACTGGTGGACTAAAAATAAGTTCTGTCAAACAATGATACTGTATTCTCAATCTATAACAAACAAATACTTTCCATAGGTCATCCAAATCAGGGAAGTGAAAATGAGTTGTTATTTTTGAGAAATCATAAATAAGGACTTGGTAAAGATAAGATTGTGTAATTTCTAGTGCTTTTAAGACACTGGCAAAGGAGGGAAGGCAAAAATGTTTTAATGCCTGTGTTTCCAATGATAAATAGTGCACATGCCATGTTCACTAGTTTAGAATTTTCTAGATTTCGTAGCCAACTCTGAGAGACTGTGTGCCCTCCATGGATTTTTCCCTTCTTTCAGTTTGAGGGGCTTTTCTGAACAAATCCCTTTCACTTGCTCTGCTCTTCTGAAGCTCAGTGCCTGCATCCCAGGTGCTGCTACCTCACCTGCTCTTGGGGTATCAAACACAACCCTACAATCACCTCTACTGAGTGGTCCCCACTTATGCCTTAAATTCACTCTCATGTAATTTAACATTTCTGAAATAAAGCCTCACTTGTGACCTTCTCCTGAGTGTGACCAAGTACCGTGTAAATTTTAATTATGGCTTCCCTAGAGCGTTTTCATTGTGCGACTTTCTATACCAGGTTACATTTTTCATTTCTTTTTCTTTCTCACTGCAGTGGCAAACCCTGTTTGTTTTGGGGTTCACTTGAAATACATCACACTTATTCAAAAACACGCATAAGATCTTTTCATTTAACATCCTCATCTACCACCACTATGATTTTACTTTCTGTTCTTATTTTCTCCTACAGAGAAAATTTATATCCTATTCTTTACTGGAAATGGAGGTATCTGGGATACACCTCTTCAAATGATGTCCTTGTTCAAGTCTGTATTTTTAAGACCCTAGCTAAAAAAATTTAAAAATTCACTTTGCATGCTAAGATTCCCTCTTCACTTCTGGAGATAAGATATCAATCCCTGTGTATAGACATTCCACTTGACCAAAAAGAACCAACAGTGGCCGATGAATTTAAATCTGTCTTTCAGATTTTCTGAAATCCCAAATTACCTTTCCCCCTTTGGAAAACTCTCCAGCTGAAATTTGCGTTTCTGAGAAAACTACTCTCAAGTCACTAGATTTAAACCTTCTAGTTAAAAGCTCCCAGGATCTTCTTACATCTCCATCTCCCAGTGTTCTTAGTCAAAGGAAGCAAACCCCCAGATCTCAATTCCTACTTGAGTTACTGTTTCCACGAATGCAATTGACAGTCTATTTTCTAAAAATATTCATTAAATGGACAAGTCATCCACCCAAAGGGTGACTGTGTTCACTAAGGAGAGAGAGTAAGGTCTGTACTACTGGGCTCTCCCATTCTTACACACGCCTAATTGTGTCATTGCCAAAAAACTTAGATATTTCTCTTTTTTCTTAACTAAATTTTTGCTGCAGTTATTATGGACAACATGCTGTTTATAAAGAAATAAAGAAATGAGACAGATTTTCGCTTTGTAAACAAAAGCACATGATGATCATCACCTGTAGTGCCTTTTAACAGTCTCTATCTCTAAAATAGGGTGGGTAGTCCAAAACAAAGAACTTTCTGTGCTTTGCAGTCACCAGTTTCAGGCATAACACCCCATACTAGGAAGTTCAGAAACACTAATAAGGCCCTGAATGTATTTTACCTTTATAAAAAGCCCAGGTCTTTCAAATTAAGTGGCTTTTCAAAATTAAAGTCGTTATAAATCCCATATAAAAGGCCATTTTTATTAGAAGATTTTAAGAGCAAGATCTTATTTTGGCAGCAGCAGTAAAGACAAAGGGCACAGGCAAGTCTTGGAAAAACTGCCTCAGCTAAGACTGCCCAGCTCTTCCTACTCTAACACTATCTCCTTAGTTCTTACAATTTTACCAAGCTATAATTGTTCTGACTAAAATTTTCCATGCTGGGCTTTTGCCAATTTTGAGAGACATTTTTCAGGCTCCTCCAAAAGAGAGGCTAGGGAAAAACACACTGCTCTTTACAGATTAATGAGCCCCACTGACCTTTCCAACAGCTTGAGAGCACTAACACTTCAGAACGGGTGGATCACTGAACACATCTTTTTGCCAACCCCAGGAAAACCCCCCTGAACTTGGCCAAGCACAAATGTTTGGACATACAGCAAATTTATGTATGCAGAAGAGATTTAGATTTTAGCAACTCGTTGATCACCCTGTCCAAACGCAATGCAGGAGACAAGGAAGCCATGTGGGGGAGATGTAAAGGACTAGAGGCAGACTCTGAGTCAAAGATGCACAAATGAAGAGCCAACATCAAAGTGGAGTTTGTAAGTGCCACCTGGGCACAGAAACTGGGATCAAGGGTGGTAAAGACCAAAGGTTGGCTGATAAAGTGAAGGGGTGGAGAAGCAACAGCAGGAGTTTCATCCAGGAGAAAATGCAGGGGAGGGGGGCAGGGCAAAGAGCCACATCTGCACATTTTCCTCAAGAGCTGGAATGAAACTCAAAGTTGCTGTCTAGCAGACAAATGGTGAAACTTTGTAGCTGCAGAGCCATCAGTAATACATCCTATTTCCCTGTGGATGACAGAGAAGATAACTACATTCTACCCTGCTAAAATAATGCTCTCAATTCAAACTACAGAGGTCTGTTGGATTGGAAGTTATCCATCCTGATAAAGAGAAACATCTGCTTTTTTCCAACATACATTAAAAAAAAAAAAACTACTAAGAATTCATAAGCAATAAAACAATGTTAAAGAAAAATCAGACTGCAAAACCAAGCCCTGAATGTCTTAGCAATTTTAATTAGGCTCTCCTGTGTAGGCAATTTATGAGGAGTTCTTGAAGACACAATCACATACTACAACTTTGATGAAATCCCTGCTTTTTTCCCCATGACACAGAACTCTGAGAAGTAAATCAGCGCCGGACATGGAAAGGAAATTCATTCTGTAGACCTTGTAGAATTTAGCAGCTGAAGGATTTGGAAGCAATGGAGGACATAGCAGATGAAGACCAGAAAAGATAATCCCACAAATGATGTAGCTATATGCTGCACTTGATAAATGGATTTATCCCTGCCACTGAAAAAATCCTCTAAGGGTGCCAGGAAACCTGGGTAATTGTCTTAAGACCATAGAATACCGCAGAAATAATCTGCAGAAGAACTAGGGATATGTTTTGAATATGAAGGGTCATTGGAGATGATTATGTGAGAAAAGGTTAGTGCCTTCAAATGAGTGCTAAAAATGGTTGGTTACATTTATCTTCTTTCTATGACTCAGCTCATCCAAGTAGAAAACACAATTATCTTCTTGGTCGGTTGTGAAATTAAATTATTTTGTAAAGAGCTCAATGGAAAAATGTCTTTCTTCAAATCTAACTCTCCACATCTTAAAATTAACTTGATAACAGTTTGTGGTCCTTCTCTTTTAATATCTTTGCCTAAAACAAATGAATTCCAGCAGAGGAAGCAACTGACAAAGCTGGCATAAACTAGAGGCAGCTGGGGGAACACCAGGAATCCAGTGGTTCAGAGTAGAGAATCATCACTCCTGTACCTTTTCAAAATGAAAATTTTTATCCTTTGAAGTTACACCATGACCCAAGCGCACCTCAGTCTTCTGCCACCTCTTTATGCTCGCACCACTTCATAGTCTGAGATAAAAGACCATCCATCCCCCACAACCCAATCCTAGATGAATAAGTCTACAATATTTAGGAGACAAAAGCCCAGAGGACTGGTACTCAGTCAGCCCTTACCTCGTTTGGTGGAACAGCAGCAAAGGGCTGGATGACAGCTGCCAGGGGGACGCGGGCCTGTTTGGCCAGGTCTGAAGTCACTGGGAAGCAGTAGGTCGTACAGCGGATGTAGCGAGGGCTGGCGTGGCCTGGAAAATCCAACAGAGCAGAATGAAAGGCTGGTAAAATCAACCTGCTCACTCCTCAACAGAGAACAGAAACATCAGAACAACATCGAGCAACAAGTGCACTTGCCACATTAAATACATGTTTGTTTTTACTCCCATGCAGGCTTCTGCCCATCGCCTCTACCTCTGATTAAATCTTTCCTTGCTGAGTGTAAAGCAGAGATTTAAACATATCAAGAATAACCCCACAATTATTTGCAACAAGAAATCTAAATAGAGATCACGTTGAAACACCTCATATCTAAGATCTTAAAAGAAAATATGGATGATAGCCCAATGGACACGTCAACACTGTACATAAAGCAATGAGGCAGACTGATACCTACTGTTAAGACTGCTCTAATGAGCTATCTCTGATTCACAAAACACTGTGTCTATCTTAATATCACCATGCTCACCTATATAGCAAAATACAGGGTGATAAAGTCACCACACCATTCCAGGAGCACACTTAGCTCACGTCCCTCAACAAGAAACTGCTGTGCGCTGCAGACAAGAGCACTGAATGGAGTTTAGGAATCAGCTTCCTGATGTTTCCTTTTTAACCAACAAGTTGCAGCTCTGCTCAGTTTCCTGAAAGGAATTTCTTGGATCATCAGAATGGCATTATTCCATTCTCATATAATGCCAAAAAATCTTCATGTGTCTGTGCATTTCATACAGTTTATCTCAGCACTGATCAATTACTGCTGGGCTAAATAACACCATCAGTTCGACCTGTATTAAAATACTGAGCCTGCTGTCAAGAGCATCATGTGGAAGATGGTACTTCCAGGCTCCAAGCAGAAGCAAAGGCCAATAAATTTTTCCTTTGGCCAGTGTATGTCAACTAGACAGCTTGCACGCCGCCCTTATCACTTGAATAGAAATCAGTATCTTAAAAGGTAACAGTGCTAGCTAGTCTAGTCATCTTCTAGTGTCCATCTTTTCAATTTTCAGAGTAATCCAAAAAGGATTTTCAACTTGAAATGTAACACCTCCAAAAATTTTATGTTAAAAAGGAAAGTTATCTCAAGTATTCATATCCTTTTAAAGGCCAGGAAGGGTAAGGACATGCTAAGCCAAGATATAAGAATTCAATTCTCACTTCCTCCATCCCCACTTTTTTTCTGTTTACAGGAAGTTTCTGATTTCATGTCAATTTAGAGCAAGTACCATCATTTTCAGATTAGAAATTTGAGAATTTAGTCTTTGGTTTTTAAAATTATATTTGATTTCCCATAGAAAGACTCCCAAAGCAGTAACAAGGACAGTTACCTTGGTCCTGGATCACGCAGTTGGTGGTGACGAGAGGAGGAACCTGTCCTCTTGTGTTTGTGGCATAGACCTGCCCTCCCCTGGCAGCCTTATCATTTTCAATTACTTCAATCTGATGAATAAGAAGCAAGAACAGTACGAGGAAGATAAGCTATGCATTCAGCTACATTCATGAACAGGCTAAAATCTACACTAAATCAGACTCTGGTTGAAGCCTGGTTTATAACAATTTACAGCACAACGCCATGAAATGCTCATGGTTTTACTCCCCAAATTCCTTTTGCATATGCTCCTCCCTGTTACTTCTGCATGGTCCCACACTCAAGTTTAAGTCTGACACTTTTGAGGATATAAGCAAAAATATTTAAAGCTGCAATTTTGTTCCAGAAATCTAATCACTGAGATGATACCATCATTCCTTCTCTTCCCTCAGCAACCTGGTTTAGAGCGCAGCCAAACAGCTGTGGGAGGCAAGAGGAATGAGACAGGGAATTTCTGAAACTGGCTTTGCCACTGTTGCTGGTACCTCATGGAACTGTATCTTGACACTGCACATGAACTTCTAAAAATAGCTAGGGAACTTCAGAAGCCTCTGTTGGAAAGCAAACAGAGAAGAAAAACTAAATTAATTGCATAGAGTCTACTGATCAACATCCAAGAGGTATTTCCTAACACACTGGAAGCAGTCTGGGGCCTGTAATTTTTTATCAATAAAGTTTCGTGTACTGCAATTTAAATACACAAGACATTCCTCAGAGAGCTTGTTAGATCTTCTGCTTGATTGCTTTTCCCTGCCTCCTTGGCTTGTATACTTATAGCTAACTCTTGCATTAGGAGGAAAAAAGTTTTGCTCTAGAAATGTCCACTGGCTGAAGAAAGCAAACCACTTTGAGACTTAGCTCTGCAAAGGATCAATGTGCCACAATGTTCTGCAGCTAACTGACCTAAATATATCATTGTTCGTGGAAATAATTGTTGACAAAGTCCAGATGCGAGTTTTCACAGATGTTGTCAGGGTACATATCAAACTCTAACATACGTAAGAGAAATATAAATCAACAATGGCTACAGATAAGAAGTAAGTTTATCTGGCAACACTACTGTAATTATATAACGTAAAAGTAACAACAGAAATACACATGGTCATACTTCTTCCTCATTCTGAATTAGCTTTTTGCCCTTTACAGACGTTGACCCAGATCATGTTTCTCTTAAACATGTCATTCTGATCCTCTCTGTGCTGCTTAAACAAACCTTTTAACCTATTTTAACATGGCTGTTGTAGTCAAGGCTGTTTATGCTATGTGCATAATTGAAACAAGACATCAGCCCATGTTTTCATGCCAGACCTTCTTCTCCCCCTGCCCTTTTTTTTTTTAAATTAGACAAGATCATTTAATCCTTCTAAAGAAAAAAGCATCGCACTGAAACACTAGGAACGATTGACTTAAGGGCATTTGTTATTTATATAGACACTTGATTCACGTTTTTTTTTCACAATGCTTTTCAGTTAAAAATTGCCTTTAACAAGGCAACTGCAGTTGTTACATTAACTCCCAAGGGATTATCAACAAGTGTTTTTCCAAAGTTCTGGGGGGTGCACATCAAAACCATCACTGGATAAAATAAATCCTTTCTAGAAGGACAAAAGAATTTAAGGAAGCAAGACAGTTCCATACTAGACAACGTGAGCCTTTTGCAAAAACGTTTTTCCTGTAGAGCAAACCTGCCCAAGCAAGAAGTGAAAGATTCCTTCACCCAGACCTACCCGCTCTGTGGTGATGAATGTATTTTTAAAGTAGAAAGTTCTAGCTTGAAGCTGCAGGGCACAGCCTGCTTCAAGAATCCTGACTCTCTGAGGACCTTTTGACCTGTTCAGGAGATTGCCAGAACCACTCTAAGTGTGGGCACCAGAACATTTTCTCCATGCGTTTAGCACACTACTGCTTTTTATTTCTGTCATCTGTTTCCAGTAAGTTAAATGCTGCCTGCACCAACTATTTCTTTGCACAACAATTAGACTACTTCAAGAAAGATGGATGCAACCATCACCTTGTTTTCTCTAGCACCAGCCTAAGAAGAGACACTGCCAAACCAGTGCACGTTCAACAGCGGAACCTCTTCAGCCTCCATGAAACTTAAGCACCCGATATATTCCAAGCTGCTGAAATCTTTACATGGCTGCAGCAATTAGAAGGATGGCTCAGGCAAATAATTCTAGTTGCCCTGGCAACTCTTGAAATCAAAAGGTGAGGTGGCTTCTGAGCATGTGACTTCTCAGCATTTCCAGGACTGCAGTTCTGGAGTTCATGCACCTGTATTCCACACAAATCCTACTTCAGGTATCTGTTACTAAGCTTAAGCCTTCAAACTTTTCCAAGTGAAAAGGAAAGGTGATAAGCTGCAGAAAACACAAGTAAATTCTTCAGTATTGCTCACTGTCACATTAGGAATCCTGCTGAGAATTCCTAGTGAACTATTTCCTATAAAGTATTTGGGACAAGTATGTCCCATGTTAGATGAAGTTATAAAGTGTCTTCAATACTCAAAATAATTTTATGTACTAATTTATCCAAAACTTTAAGCACAGAGTACAAAATTGCATGAATTAGAAATTGCAAGAACGAGAACATACATTGAGAACCAAGCCACGTAAGTGCAATTTTATGTTATGAAAAACCTCATCAGCTGAAATGAACACAATATTAGCACTGTCATTCTTTTATCTTAAATGCAGCGGAAAGCTGCTTTTATAAAAAATTTGTGCCACAGTACTTACTGGGCTTGGAACAGAGTCAGGATCAAGCTTCTTCTGCTGTGGGCCTGAGAGCTGTGCTGGACCACCAGGAAAAGCACCAGGATATGACAGTTGAGATGCTGTCATCTGAGGACCATAGTTTGCTGCAGAGTTACAAATGACAATTCGTTTAAAGTATTTAAGTTCCATTATCAATGCTTAGCCTCACCTTCTGCCAGGTAATTAACTCTTACTCAGCGAAGTGCAACTTCTCCTTCCCCTGTGTTTTCAGCAACTAGAAGAAATTATTTCTTTGGCTCAGTTTGGCTTTAGTTTGTTTTTTAAAAAAGTAAGAACAACACTAGGTGTGACAACTTTGGCTCCAAAATTTTCAGGTTTATGTCAAGTAGGATGGTTAGTAGAGATTACCATAGCTACTCATGCCAGGCCACTGACATAGTGACAATGTCTCCCCTAACATCAGCCCATGCAAAGAGATTTCATTAGCTGCTTTTTTGTAATCAATTACAATTCGTTCTTGCTATAGCAAAGCATTTTTGAAAGCTGCTTATGACAGTACTACAAGACAAAAAGCAGCCTATACCTTTACAGAGTGTAAGAACTCCTTCCTGTAGTGTGTTGTGCCTTTATCACTTACTGATCACATAATTCCGTTTCTGATCCAAATTAATCTCCTTTTCCTTGTTACAGTCTCAGTAACGGAGTGCTAAACTTGTGAGCAAGAGCAGAGCCTGTCTCAAGTGTACCAACTGACAGTGCAAATCTTTCCCTTCCACAAAGGGAATTCAAATTCCATTTTTCCCAGTCAGCTGAATATTCAGCCATGAATGGACACAGTTGCACCCAGTGATTGTCCATGCACGCTTTGTTTACAATTACATAACAAACATCCTTCCCTACCTTGCTGAGGATGATATCCAGGCCCTGGAGGCTGTCCTGGAAGCTGCTGCAAGTTAGGATTTGGAGGGACAGGTCCAGGGACTCCACCCTGCCTGGCCATAGGAGGCAATGCTGACGGAGCACAAAGGCCATTAACACTATTTGCTGGTGGAGGAGGAAGCTGAGGTGCAGGTGGCAAACCCATTTGCTGCTGGGCTGGTGGCAGCAGTCGCGGGCCCTGGAAAGATGCCGGATGCCCAGGAGACACGCAGGAGCCCGGAGCAGTGCCAGGACCTGAGCGAGAAACTATGTGAGAAGAGTGAGAAATGATAACCTACCAGCTCTGTGTCCAAGGTGCTCCGGCTTTGCTCTGCACATTTCTGTAACAGATAGACAATATTGTGCCCCACACTGACAGCACTGCATTATGGGAACTCTACGTGTCTATTCACATTACAAATCTGACCTGTCTTAAGTCTGAGCTGATTAATTAATTTTATTTCTTTGGCTTTATTTCCTATAAAACCCTGTAGCTGGGGTAGATGGGGAAGGAGAATAGCCAGTTTGATAATTCTTGACTAGAATACACATAGATCACTCTGCTTTCAAAATAATACTTCATTTCAGAATGTGAAACAACATTCTTTGTGCTCAATAATGAATTTCTCTTATGTGGCATGTTTTTGTTAGTCTGCTGTACAGGTTTGATGGAAAATAAATCTACTTGATGTGAAAAGATGAAACGTGGGAATTATTTTGTACACACTAGCAAGGAATTATTTGTTGTTTATATGATCCAGATTCCAATTAGAATTAAGAGGACCTTGGAAACAGGGTTTTTTGAGACTTACAATCTGTAAACACTTCTTACTTTATAAAATCTACATTTTTTAGTCAAATTTTTCCCCAAAAGACCCATGGCAAAACAATTTTAAAGACAGCTAGAAAAATAACCAAAATTAGGTTTGAAGCAAATGAAACAATGTGTTCATATACAAACACTGAAATACATCTGCCACATGACTGAAAAAAGGACTTTACATGCACAACACAAGCCTCCCAGCACATAATATGAGAACGTTGTATTTTACACATTTGCTTTTAAATTGTTAATATAATATATTTTGCACAATTTAAATACATATCAGCATTTGTGGTTGGAAGTAATTTACACGGAAACGTCACATGATCACATCTTCCTGGCCTAGGTTTGAGATGGTATAACATCAAAATAAATGCAGATAAATTTAGGTTAAACCCCAAAAATGTTTAGACGTAAAAAATAAGATAGTTTCATAACTGAAGAGAAACTATTAAAAGCTGAGAAAAACGTAACCCTGTCTGCGTGTTTTTGCCAATGCCTTGGCTGTTACTGACAGGTTCACTAAGTAATTTGAGAAATGACTGATGGGATGCCTGAATTTTATGGAAGGCTTGCCAAATATCAATTCAGACTTAACCCAATAATACTGATTTGAGGAACTGGATGAGATGAAAAAATTCGAAGAACTTAAGCCAATGATAGTGGTCAACTGTCTAATTTTCTGTTAATACAAAAGTTCAATAAGTTTCTAATTATCAATGTTAATGCTTTAACTGAGAAAAAGACAACCAGATAAACCTAGTTACCATAGCTATTTATCTGCATGCTGTTGAGCTGGTCAACAAGTTGTGCTGTAGATGAAGCAGATGCAGTATTTGGGAAGGCTGCTTGTGACTGATGACTGTAGGGAGGATAGGAAGGTCCTGTGTTACTTGGAGGTGGAGGGCCTTGGAACCTAAAGGGAAAATTAGTGCAGTTATGCAAAAAAATTACATCAATCAATCATAGTTCTAGAAGATCTCATACCTCCTCAAGGGTGGTGCTGAAACAATTAGTTAGGACAAAACCCTAGGAGAGTTTACTCACATTCTGCTCAAATAATGTACACATGTTTTAAAATATATGAAGCACACGAAGGACAGAGAGACTGTGCACTTGTTTAATAAAAACAGGCAGTCCATGTTTGTTTGCACACTTGTTAGAAACAAAGCAGAATGGATATGCCATGGCAAAGTGAGAGCAGTAGTAACTGTAAGCTTGAAGATTAAGAAACGCAAGCTTCTGAACATATCACACACGCCATCCCCTTTCCAAGCTTATAAAGGAAAATCCCGTACCAGGGATGGGTGAAGAAGATTAGGAGAAAAATCTGTGAAGAGAAGAAAAGGAAATGAGAAACTGTTGAGGAGTTCTCTGTAGCACAGGAAAAAAGAAGATGCAGGTAGGAAAAAACTTTGTGATTATCAGATATGGAAAACACAAATGCAAGAAAAATAACTAAAGAAAAGAAAGCAGTAACACACATGTGGCTTCCAAAGGTGTTTTCTACCAGACTATTTCACTCTGGTAGAATAAGATCTCAGCCTATGTCCCAGGGACAAACAACACGGATTTTTCCGTGACCCCTTGTAAAACTGAGGAGGGGCCAAGCTATTTCAAGAGAAGTAGAATTCACTTGACTTGAAATTTTCATCTGGAAATTTCCTGGCCTAGAACAGCAGCTCTGAGCAATTCTGGAAAAAAACCAAGATCAGGTGAAGAACAAGACATGTGCAGCTGTCAGGGCAATGACTGAAAGCTAAGGAAGAGAATCAGTATTTTGCTGGGTCATGTCAACGTGACTCTGTTCACCTCGTTTTTTTATTCTTCCGGACAATCACCACTTATCCCTATGTTCGAGTACATCATCTTGAACAACTGATCACCATTTCTTTTGGGTCCTCCTTAACACAGTGATAACAAATAGGCTTCCCTATTTTGATGTGTAATAGAACATACACTGGTCTTTATCTGAACACAAATAACTATAAAAGAACTAAAAAGGACAGAAGCAAATTAAGACTTTAACCAGCTACAAGAATAATGTTGTTAAATGGTGTCATGTTCACTAAAACTGAAGTAGCTATGGGTACACAAATTAATTTTGCCACTT
This sequence comes from Dasyornis broadbenti, assembly GCA_013397935.1. Classification (NCBI taxonomy): domain Eukaryota; kingdom Metazoa; phylum Chordata; class Aves; order Passeriformes; family Dasyornithidae; genus Dasyornis; species Dasyornis broadbenti. The sequence goes on from VZRN01004156.1 coordinate 39,088, forward strand.
CTGGGAGATGTGCAAAATAATTAATATTCGACAGAATTAAATAAAAAAGCTGCATATTGATCCATTTTACTTGCAACACAAGTACTGTGTAACAAAGCTTGGCTATCCCTCCATACAACCTTTTTTCAGATTTCTTTTTACAGCTTTCACCTGTCCCTGCTTTCTCCCTTTCCCATCCTGTCTCCTTCACAGAGAGGTAGAGGTCAAACAGCTTAGATGCCAGGTAGTCCTTTCCAGTCACCTGTGTGGCTGCTGTCCTGGTGTACTGGACCCATTTTGGAAACTGGTCTGGCTGAATTGCTGTACACCAGGTGGTGGAGGCCCAACAGGAGCTGGAGATCCAAAAGGCACAGTTGATTTCGACACACCTGCAAAAGATTAAGCACTTTTACGTAAAACCCTGTAAGAAAGAACAAGATGGTCAAAAAATACAGGTGTGCAGCTCTGCTCTAGTGTTAACAATAACAGCTTTGGGTAACCCTGCTTAAGCAGAGGGGTTGGACCAGAGGTCCCTTCCAATCTCAGTGATTCTGTTAGAAAGCACGGATTTCTGGTCAGTTATAAAAGCAGGTATGAAAAACTAACAGATAGTAAAAAGGAAACAAATAGCAGTTCATAACTTTCCAGCAAAGAACCCAAGAAGGACAGTAAGAAAGAAGTAATGAGCAGACACTGCAATTGTCAGTAGTAATTGATAGTGGTAATTTCCTGTCACCCAATTATATTCTGAGGCAGAAACAAGAGGTCCTTTTAATTTCAGGGACCAAGGTAAGAATGAAAACTTAAAACAACTTTTAAAAATAAAAACAAAAAGAGTTTCTATGTGTAGAACCTGCTTTCCTGTGCTGAAAATGGTTCGTAATTCAGATCTAGTATAATGACTGTGAAAAAAAGGTAATTTATGTAAACCGTAGGGCTGAATGAACAGTCTTTCAAACTGTATTTCTTGAATCATTTTCCCTTTAAATTACTCTAGCATTAAAAAATTATTTGGTATGAAAACCAGTATTTTCCCCAAGTGTTCCAATAAGCCAATTACCAAACGTACTTCTATCAGAATTCTGACTCTATTCAGCACTCGATTAAAGCAACACAACTCCTGCTGTCTTCAATGAGAATGTTTAGAGAAACTGGGTAAAACTTATTTTCTGTTTCCTGTTGCAGTGTCAGTGTAAAACCTACACAAGTTAGACAAGAGATGCAAACCGCCATCAGAGAAAAGCAGGCTCTGAAAACAATTTTTAAGCCAAAATAATACCTGGTTGAGGTGCTGAGTATGAGGAATTAGTGTCCCCATAATGTCCATAATGAACTGAGGAATTAGGTGGTCCAAAACCTCCTATTCCTGGCTGAGATTGGGAATATGGAGGAGCTGCAACATAACCTTGTTGACTCATGATGGCAATTTTCTCATTCCAAGTACTGTGTCCTCTTCAGGAATCTGCAAAAAGGAAAATGACACCTGCTACCATTCATCACTCTCTATGCATTTTAAAAGGCTGTGAACTGTATCCCCCTCCCGAAAAAATAAAAGACGTATCTGAAGGCAAAAAATGACCTGAGGTTGGGGCAAATATTAGTTTCACTTGATGGCTTAGTTTCCTCAGCACTACCACATGCTGCATGAATTTAAATGGGATTCACCTCTTCCAGGCCCATGGAGAGAAGAACTGTAAGCAATGGATATGCAGATGGAAAAAACTCTCAAAGGAAATTCCCATACTACTCTTTTTACTGGAAAACCTTGACTTCAGCTACACCTGGGAAATATACTGTGAGTCCTGCTGCCCAAATACCACCCCAACAAACAGAGAACACACTGAAAAATCAGGACAGGCAGAATGACCAGAGTAGAAAACTCCCCTAGCAAATCCTTCCCCTGCGCTAGCACACCTTATTTTAGAGGTGTGGAACATGACACCAGTTTTCCACCACACCTTTTACAAATCTTCTACATCAGCCCCACTCCAAGCAAGAGATGAAGATTCCTTGCTTTTGATGCTGGTGAAACAGAGAACAAAGAACAGGATAGAGAGAGATCCTAATTCTAGTTGTCTTCTACATTACTGGCCCAGGCCTTTTGGCTTCAGAACGCCACAGTGTGATGAAACTGAGCACAAGACATTCCACAAGGGAGAGCTGAAGCAGTACAGCCTCAACAGCACTGTATGTTGCTCTTACTGTTATCAAGCATCTTTTTCCTAAGTTCTCACATCTTGATCCTGTTGTTGTTAAAGAAAATGAAACAAGCAAAACCCAGAATCTGATAAAAAGCAATTCAGAAAGAGTTTTCTAATGCAATCATTCACAAAATACGTAATTTCTTTCTTGTAGTCAGATTTTGTTAAACGGGATAGAATACCATTTTAGAAAACTTTCAGGAAAGAGTGGCTTGATAATTGCCATCATTTTTAGAAGCAGCAAATCTGGAGAATTCCGCATTGCTAAACCATATGATTGCATTTCACAAGATCAGTTTTCAGATATGGTGCCCTTGCCACCAATGGATCTGAAAAGTTATTAAAGTTGTACAGTCTTCAGCCTTGATAACTAGCCTTCTCTTTTCCATGTGAGAACTTCTATTTTGATATTGTATTAAATCTAACACAACCAGAATTTCACTTTCTTGAGGCCCAAATTAAATTGTTACAAGAAATGCTGAGGATCCAAACCCTGAACAAACTTTTACTACTCCTGTAGAGTCCCAAGCACATAGGCCAGGCATCCCCAAAGAACTAAAGATACACAACATAAATTAGCATTTCAGGCGTTAAATATTCCTTCAAAATAGCTTTCCCAACTACCCCTACTTCACATTGTTAACCTTGATCCATGGTGTAATGTTTAAATATGCAAAGTGGATGAAAACAAAACAGGAATTGTGCTCCAGAAGCAAGCACAAATGCACCTTGAAATTACAGCTCCAAAACCACACAGATAAATTAATGCTGCACTGGCACATGTCAGTAAAGTTATTCCTATCAGAAAGCCCATTCCTAGTTTTCTCAAATTAAACAGATACTTCTGAAGAAAAAAAACCTCAACAGTTTTACACATCAGATCACATCAAGATCACATCTGCTCTTCCACATCAGACAAGAAACCAGTCTGAGCTGTGCACAGAGCCTGGCCCTCCCCACACCCTCTAAACCACACTGCCTTTCTCAGATGCAGAGTTCAACAGCTTCCGGGAGTTAATCCTATGGAGTTTTCTCCTATGTATTAGTTAACAAGGTAAACCCAGGGAGAAGAAAAGAAAATGTTTAATCAGAGGCTTACTGCTGCCAGCTGTACCTTCTTCCCTCCCCCATCTCCATCAGAAAAGATGTGGCAGTGAGAGCTTTAGTTGTTCCAAAAGACACTGAATTAGTGTTAAATTAGCCACACACCGGCACAGACATATATATCTGTTTTATATCTATATAAAGCAAGAGATTTTCACTTAGAGGCAGCTGCAACAACCAACACCTTAAGCTCCAAGAGCATTCAGAGGAAATTACTTCCTCCACAGCTTACTCACACACACACCAAAAAAAAAAAAATCTTGCCACGTCAAACTTCCCACAGACAGTATAAACACACAGAGGTTGTGCTGAAGTGAAACAGCAGCTCTAACCATAGACAAAATAACACAAGCTTTTCGGACACAGTTGCAGATTCTATTTAACACCAAAAATATTTAATCTCTTCTCAAGATAAGTATGTATACCAACTATCACAAATGAGTGTTTTAAGGTCGCCTGAAGAATTATGAGCATTTCAGAAATTATACTGTGGGGGAGGGTGTGGATGCACCACTACACCAAGAAAAGAGTTCATACAGAAGGTCATGAACACTTTTTTCTCCCTATCTCAAATAGTAGTTTACCTTACACCCCATAACCTGGGGAACAATACCAGCAGTGAGGAACAGCTGCAGAATTCAATTGACCTCTATTACAGAATAGGTTGTCATCTTTTTCAGAGGACTGCTGTATCTATACAACGCTTTGCAGTCTCTGTGAAGACGTAAAATTCAACAACGTGCAAGAAGAAGGACAACAGAAACAAAAACAGGCTCGCGTCCTTGGCTCCCTGAAGGACAAATATTAACTTTGTATTTCTTGGGAGACACTGTGCTCCCCAACACACCATCGAAGGTGCTGTCCCTTCCCACGGCACGCTGTAATTTCAATTTGGCAAACAATCTCGGGGGTGTGCACTTTTATCTACACAGACTCATACACGCAGAATGGAATATCACTGCACACACACTCGAAATGGAATACAGCTACACACGTATTTCAGGGTTTTTTTCCATAACACAATGCAAACTAAGCTACGAAAGCAAAATCTTAATTTTTCCCCATTCAGTGCCAAGCCTGCAGAGCTTTTCTACAGTTTTTTTTTTACGCATATAACTTTTCTATCCCCATCACCTACGAGTTTTAAGCCGCCGTAAGCTCTCAACAGGTCCGGCCCCGCGCTCGGAGCCATCCCCCGCCCCGCGGCTGTACCTGTGCCTGCCCGGGGCCGCGCTCCGCCGCCGGCTGGGCGCGGGTGGGCGCAGCCCCCCGGCTCCGCTGCTGAGGGAGGCCGGAGCGCCGCCCCCGTGCCCGCCCCG
>VZRN01004156.1:49375-196292 GCA_013397935.1 Dasyornis broadbenti
CATGTGGGGAGGTCCTTGTGTCACCTCTGCTTCTCTGGTGAAGCCTAACCAGAACCATTCAGAGGCAGAGTGAGCAATGCTGTTTGCCGTTTGCAGGCAGAACTTGATGCCAAAACAACTTTTTATGCTGTGTCCTTTTGCCAGATGCTGTAGTTGGAACCACCAACTTCAGACCCACTGGGGCAGACACACAGAACAAAACGCTTTACTGTAGTTGTAAAGTGAGTGTTAGAAACTGCTTCACAAATCTTGCAGCTTATGTAATACAGAGGAAAGAGGGAAAAAAGGATACTCCAGGAGAACTCAAACTATCAAACTATCAAAATACAGGCAGAGAATTTCAGAAGTTTTCATATTTCTCAAGGTTTCACTGTATATTATAGCAGCTATTTTTCCTATTTTCCAGGCCCAGACCAAAAAATGAGAGTTTTCAAGTGTAAAAACAGAACTCAAACTTCCCAAGACCCATACTGCATTATAACTCAATTGTTTTCTGCTTCTCCTGTTTTTGTTTTCAGTATGGAAAAATTCACTCTTAGGAGCCTTCCAAGTAACAAACAATACCTGCTTTAAACTGCAACGCAAAAATAGTTTATTTTATACTGGACTGTGGCCATGCATGTAATTGAGCTCTTTCAAAGCAACAAGTCAAGGGGAGTTAATCACCTCTACACTTGGTAACAGGAAACACAACTAAAAAGATGAAATCTGATGCAGATGAGTACTCATCAGACTAATGTTAAATCTTCATGTTCAATCTTCAGTTCTACATTAAACCATCATTTCAAAATGTAGTAAATTATTTGGGCCTAACTCAAATCTCAGCTATGATTAAAATATATTTTCTAATTGAGTATGATATGGTTACTCTTGATTAATTTCACTTCATTTCACTCACATCAGAGGAGAGTTTACCATAGTCCATTTCTTTAGCCCAACAAGTTGGCATGAAATATTCTTTCAATAGGAAGAGGGGAGATCATAAAATCCAACTGTCCAAGATGAACAGATGGATAAAAGGTGTTGTGTTACTCAACTGCCACCTTTAAATGACAATTCAAAGAGCAGGATGAAGCATTAGGGCAGAGGTGAGGGAAGTGGAACACCTGCTTGCATTACTTACATGCATGTTCCATTCAAGGCTCTCCCAAGCTTTGGCAAAAAAGATCACTTTTGATTCCCATAGGCTCTGTTGTGAAGAATGTGATGCAACCTCTCCCTGCCAAAACCAGAAAGAAAATTACACATAAATAGTTTTCTTTTTACTTTAGAGTCTTTTATCAGAATTTTTCCAACCACTGAAGCCAAAAATGTAGTCATCCCATCTCCTGGGAATCAAAATGAAAAGGAAATAGACACCTAAGAGTTTTTCCAAGTCCCAAGAGTAAATTAGTTCTTGCTTGCTAAAACACAGGGATAAGTAAAAACAGCAGTGGAATGACACCTGGAAACATGAATTCTAGCCCAAAACCTTACTTCTAGATTAACATGAAACAGGTAGTAATTCCAGTGTCAAAAATCTTTTTCCATGTTCACAAACCTGGCAGTGAATGTATTTGACTTTTTCTCACAATGAAATCTTGTAGCTATTTTGTGTATTAATTTTTGGATGCAATCTGAAATCCTTGTCTATTCATAAAGGAAAATCATCTCAAAAGATTTTTGTCCAAGAAGTTCAGGGGAAAAAAACTAAAGTTTACTTCTCTTCAGCCAGTTTAGGAAAGTATTTCCTGATTATCTGAAACTGGCTGTAGTAGGAACGGGTAGGACAAACACCAAAGAAACATGAGAGTTCCCTTGCCGAAATTCTTGTCTCTGTGAATTACCCATGGATTTTTATGTCTTGTATTTAATGGTGCAGGTCTTTGGCTACAGAGGGCCTGTAATACGTACATTCTTTGAGAGCTGGACATTAATCTATCTTTTAACATGTTGAATTGTAGTTACATTCTCGACATAAATTTCTACTTACTCTGGTATAATTCAGAAATGCTCAATGATAACGACATTGTTTGTGTGTTTTGGAGGAAAGTGGCTTCTTTCGCCTGTTTGTTTGGAGTGGTTTTCCTCACAAAAGATCCAAAACTCCTAATTTAGGATGACACCTAGTAACCTAAGTGCTGAGAAATGCCCTCTTGTACATTTCTCTGCTTCTTCCACTACACTTCATTTGCCAATCTTGAAGCTGGGTTAAAAAACAAGAAAGCAGGTCTAGTTCTAAAACTCTAATCCATCACTCAGTACCTTGCCTCATAATCTACATTAAGAATTAAATTTTACCTTTAATTGAGAGGAACTGCTCACGCCTCCTATGAATGTGAGCAGAATTTTCCTGTCTGGCCTTATAGGTAGCTAATTATCTGTGATCTGTATTTTTAATTTCATTTCACTAAGAACTTGGTATTACTGTTTTCAGTATCTTTGCCACTCAATGTCTGTACTTTCAGCAAGCCCTCTTATCTGGCAGTGCACTGCAAAGTTCCTAATGCAATCAAAACGTCTGGATTTTATTAATTTGTCTTGTAAGACAAGAGAATTTTGATGGAAAAAAATGAAGAGAATCAGCTTTAATGGATGTTAGCTGGAGCCATGCATTTGAACCTTCCATCAATATATTTAATTCACATTGTCATTTTATACCTCTTTGGAAAATGAAATCCTTTCCATGTGTCTCTGTTCCTTGTTGCTTCTTGAGTCAGGGGAACAAAAGGGTAGCAATTAAGCAGAAATGTGTTTTTCTACTTCTGTAAGGTTTGTGGAAAATTATGTTTAGATTTGCTTTCAAAATTTGCTTTTACCTTATCTATCGATCGAATTGTAGGACTAAGAAACAAGGTATGTTATTAGGCAATGATTTGGGAAAATCACATGTGCTAAAGTGCCTGACATTACCCAGTTTGCAGAAGCCACTTAAAAAAAAATAGTGATTTGAAGGGATATATTAAAAGAGGCTATCTTCCCTTCATTTGGAAGAGATTGCGTGTCATGATTTCTTAAGTGGCCTGGCTGTGATTTTATCTTTTTGTTCCATTAAACCACCTATATATTTATAAGTGTAATTATACACTTTTTTTTTCATGTAATTAATGAAAAAGCCCAAAAATCCCCACCCCTCCCCAGAAAAGTAAGTGCTGGCATTTTTTTTCCCCTTGCTGATTCTCCCATTTGGCTAAAATCACATTCTACAATAAATTGGGTAGTTTATGAAATTGTTTACAGATGATATAGTTAAATCTACTAGAAAGCTGTTAAAATAGGTATTTCAGGGGACTAGCTTATGTTGATTTTAATGTGGAAAGAAATCATATATGAAAAGAAAATGAAATGCAGAAAAAGGAGGAAGTCAGACCATCTGGGTACTTACAGCAGTAAAATGTTGCCTATAAATTAGAGATCATGATATCCCCTTTCCCTCTGTCTCTTCCTCATTACTAAGGAATGGGTGGAAATGTTTGCATTTTTAAAGAATCCACAGACTTAGGATACTAGTGTAGGAAACTTGTAGGTGAAATGAAAGCTTTGCTTTTATTGCTGGATGAAAAGACAAACATATGTCTTGTTTCTTCTCACATTTGGAGAGTGTCTTCTGGACTCAGCTGCAGAAATATTTGATTTAAATTAGATTTTAGATAAATCCACTTGTAGTAAAACTGTTCAGTATCATAAATTATTATTACAATATGGAAAGAAAATATATGGACAAGTGGCAGCAGAAGTGGTCACCAAGACCACACAGAGCTTTAAAGGAATTCAAGGCTGAAATTGCTGACCATTACTGAGATTAGAAGGTGCCATTTTTTAACTTAAGTGTTGCAAGACAGACTCAGGAAACAACAAGCCTGTCAGCCTGATGATATCTATCCCAAACAAAGAGGTGGAAGCTCTAATGTGGAACAGTGGACATCTGGATAAATATGACTTATCTGGGACGAGTTAAAAAGGTTTTCATAAAAGGAAGTCCTGCCTCACAAACATAAGGCAGTTCTTTGAGGGGATCAAGAAACACGTGGATAAGGGTGATCTGATTGATCTTGGATTTACAAAAGGCTTTCAACAAATTCCTTCACCAAAGGCTTTTAAGAAAACTAAGCAGCCATACCATAACATGGCTTAGAAGTATAAGGTGATGCACCTTGAGGAAAAAAACATTAATTCACATATAAAACTATATGCTTTGAACTAAGCAGCATCAGACAAGATTTTAAGATTTTGAAAGATAATTCCAGGAACACGTTAACACAGCAGTGTCTGAAAAAGCAAATTAGGTGTTAGCAGTGTTGGGGTTAGCAACTAGAGAACAAAATAGATATCATCATGTTGTTGCACAAATCCCAACTTTGTCTGCTGCCTGAAGGCTGTGCGGTGTTGCAGACCCTCATTTCAAACAGGACTTAGAACTATAGAGGACGAAGAGAAAGAAGATGAGGAGAATGAAAGGTGTGAGATAATTTTTTATAAAGGATGACTAATTATTCTATTCTCTGTTTGAAAAAACGTAGGTATGCAAAAGGCGCATACCCTGGGAAGTGTGCCTGGGGATTGCTTGGTCACAGTTTCCCCTGATCCATGAATGAGGGGACATCAAAAAATCTGTAGGATCCAGACTCAGGGTGGAGAAGGTGATTTTTTTATGTCACTGTTTAGTTAGGGATGACTTCCTGCACTAAGCTTGGTGTCCAGTTTGTGACCAGCATTTAGAAATCCCAAAGGATGCCAGAATGTTCAAAAAGATAGGAGTAGTATAAAAAAGGAAAATATGCTGCAGCATAAGCATTTAAGAACTTCTTATAAGGCAACTGGGAATTATTAAGGCCTATGGAATATTCTTTATGAGATTAAGACATAGGAAGCTTTGGGTCTCCCCATCATGGGAATAGTTTAGTTACAGACTTCAAATGGTTTCCTTACTGCAGAGCAAACAAGAAATTATCCCTTAGAGGAAAGCAGCAATTTGTTTGGAATTGTTGTTATAGAAGTCCCTCAACAAGCTGACTAGATAAAAGTTATTTCTCCTGGTTTTTTTTCCCCCCTGTCAGGATCACAGTTCTTGTCAGTTCAAGCAAAGAGTCCTATATCACTTGAGATGTACCAGGTTTAAATACCCTCAAAGCTTTATCATACACCAAAATTGAACAGATCCTGGTGTTCTGACTGGTCATTTTTTCAGCTGAGCAATGACTACTCAGGGTTATTCTGTTCTATTATTTTACACAGTTCAGGTCAAAGGAGATAGAAGCATCTGTATCTAATACAAATTTCCATCACATATATGACCATCCAAATGCAGGTGTGATTCTCTTTGTTTTCTGTAATAAATATATGAAGGAGTTCAGAAAGAGAGATCAGATTTGATTACTCATTTTTACCAAAATGATAAGAGGCTAACACAAGCTCAAACCACCCTAACAGTAATTAAGCATTTCATCACAAATTTGTAACATTTGAATGGCTGTTAATTTCATGATACATTCTCCTAAAATAAATGTTTAATTTTTATATTTAACAAAGTGTCATAGAGCATTTGTTGCAGCTATATACTGAAGAATGTTACTGTCATAAAATTATCTATAAAAGCTTGCATCATTAGGTAAAAGGGAGAGAATTTTGACTAAAGCAAGATTCTGCCTAGGGAAAGACTAAAAATCTGTCAGCTACAGCAACACATCAACTTTGCACAAGATAATAAACAGTTAGCCACCTTGAACTATTTCAAATGAGGTGTCTGCACTCAAAGGTTGTCCAGCAAAGTCCCTTTAAAGGCCACCCCTTTCGTAGTATGGCTTCCCGGATAATGTTTTCCTTAAGTATTTAATTATATGGCAACCTCTGCCTGTTTTGCTTCTCCAGGGCTTTTGACTTGCAGTCAATAAAGCAAGCACTCTTCCCCCTCCTAAATCCTGTTATTGAGAGAGTGACATTTCCCCCTGTTTGATTAGGGATCTTGTCTCCACCCAGGCTTTGTGTTACTTTAGTGTCTTAGAGGACTAGTGAAGGGCTCAAGCTCCTAAAACCCTGTCTACTCGTTCCAGCAACAATATTTCAGTTTAGCAGAAGATCCTGTCTCTACCTTGATATTTTGCCTTTGAAGCATCACTCCAGGGGTCACTTAATTGACAGATGCACTGGATAAGTTTAAAGCTTCAATGGTTACCTGCTACGTAAATGCAAAGTAATGTAATTTAAATGATGAGTGTTTCCTGTTGCTGGGACATCTCTGACAGCTTAGAACCAACTAAGTGGAAACACTTCATACAGGGACCTCAGTGAATTTATGCTGTCAGAATTTGATGCCCCCAGTAGACTGGGTCTCAAAGCAAGAGGTGTTTCTTTCAGAAACTCTTCTTTTAGAAGTCCAGACATTAAAGACAGCTCACCTGCTGAACAGTCTCCTTCAGAACTAGCTTAGTTCAAAATGCAGTGTGATTTAAGCCAGGCTACCTGATTTTGGGCTGAGGTAAGTAGGAGCTTATGCTGTCAGTTGTTAACACTCAGCTAGGGGAATATTCATCCCTTGTTGAAGAACAGTCACCTCTTAAACCACCCCAATGAATTTTTTTGTTTTCATGCTTATAGTAAGGCTCCCCTTTACCGACACAATGCAAATCATCCACGTAGAGAGATCTGATACTTCACTTCACTAATCCTCTTCCCCTCTCCAGTAGGAAAGGCAACAGCTATAAAAGAACAGGTATTATTAGGGTCCAAGAATAATTCAGATCATTGCTAAGTATCAGCACACATTAAACTACACTGAGGTCAGAGAGAGCTAGAAAAAGAAGCAATTCCAAGACAGGGAAATTATAAAGCTTTTCTCTTTTTTTTTTGCTTACATGCCTGCAGTGCTGCTGTAACTGCATGCAGAGTAGAGATGAAAATCCTAAAGCCAATTCAATCTAAGTGCATCAGTTATTCAGAGGATGTATGTGATGTTTCACTTGAGATTGTGCTTGCTTTGTTTGGAGTAAAAATGCAAGAAATGGGTAAATTAGAGTTTAAAATGTCTGGCACCATTTACTAAAGTAAACTTATTTCCCAAATTGTCACAGGGAAAGGCACAATTCTTTTTGCTGTTGTTTTGATTTAGCTGTCAGAAGAATCATGTTTAAATGCAGTCTTCTCTGCCTCATGGCCGAGTCTCTTTGTGTGCATTCCCTCAAGTTCACTCACTTTACTGTGAAGGTGGGCTGAGCGTCGGAATCTGACGAAAGCGTGGGCTGTGCCCTCGGTCCGAGGGAGCTCTTACATTCCCCTCAATGACTACATTTGCTCGTGCAGTACACAGCAGCAGCAACAGTGTGGTGCTCTGGGTCTCCAGCTCTGCCCAGCAGACGAATCTCCAGCTCACTGAACATCTGCAAGCCAAGTTTTTCATGTTTTCCTGTATGTGAATGCTGCCCAACTGCACCAGGAAAATGGGCACAGGGGATTATCTCTGCATTGCTATGAGTGGAGGGGCGCCGTGGGGCTTCAGACTGCAAGGGGGCAAGGAGCAGAAGCAGCCTCTGCAAATCGCCAAGGTAGGAGCATGACAGAAAGATGGAATTAGAGTTTTGTGGACAGGGGTGACAGGAGCACTTTGTTTAAATCCATCCTGCTTCCAGGGAAATGGTTGGTGTGGATCTTGTTGTGATGCTTGTTTGAATTTACTAACATGCTTTGCAGAGATTCTACAGGTGCTGATTCTGTTAGTTTCAATAAACAGGAATTATTACTTTTTTGTAGCTTGCAAGTGTTGCAAAAGTTTTGTTAAATGCTGAATGTTTGACTTGTGATATGATGTGTGCCTTTCAGCTCCTGTTTGCTTCCCTGTCTGGTTGTGAGTGCACCCGGCACATCGCAAAACTCCATCTCATATTAGGAAATGCTGCTTCAGTCATCTATTTATGATAGCTTTTCTACTCTGGTCATAGAATAAATACAGTTTTATCATGAGAAAATGTTCTTACTATTTTGGGAATCCTGGAAAGCATTACACTGACTTATCTCTGGTTTTGGAAAGTTATCCAGTCTTAGAAGCAGCTTTAATAGATGCCAAACGTTCCCTCTTATATTTCATGAGCAACACTGAAAATTACTAGACACTTTATAAATTATCTGCACATATAGACGGAGGGCAAAACAGACAGTAGAAGCTGTCAATAAATTAAAAATAAGAACTGGTAGCCCCACCTTGCAAAAAAAGTATTTCAAAAGTAGTTTTGTTAAAATCAGTGCTCACTCTAGTGCAGCAGCTTCTCCACTGGTGCAACAATGAAGATTTGTCACGGTTATTAAGGCTTATGTAACTGTATGGAGCTGCATTCTGCTCTCCTAGACAAGAGGGACAAATTTTGTCCAGAGCTCTGAGCTCAGCAAAATACCACTGGCTGAAACGGTACAGGGACTGATCATCATCCCATGCACTCTGCCTTGTTAAATTGTGGGAGAGAATTTAAAATACATCTTATCTCCCTTTGGTATCTTGGTAATGCAGTACATTGAGTGTTAAGGTTTTTGGTTTTACTTAATACAGTATTTTAGATCAGTAGTTTATTATTTAAGCTGTAACTTTCTGAAGCTGTCAATACACTTATTAATTAGTTAACTTTAATTTACTGGATCAGTTAACTTTTTCACAAACAGCAGAAACAATAAATCTACCTCATTTTATAAAAGGTCCTTTTAGCTCCTCTGCCAAGAAAAGAACATCTTTCAGTATTCTTTTCAATTATTTCCAGCCCATAATATTAACCTTATCCAGTAACAGAACTATGATCTATTGAGAGTCTGAATATTTTTTTCTCATTACTGTTTTCTGTTTGCTTTTCTATTTTGCAAAACTTGAACATGTTCACTTTTTTTCCTACTGTGGGTCAACTGTTGCTGTGCGAGTAAAGCCTCTGGTAACAGATGGCAGTGGACTCCTGCCATCTAGTGAAAACTTGTAGCTAGAACTTAAAAAATCCTGAGTAGTGGTAAGAGGCAAGTGGCCTTGATTACATAAAACCAAAAAGTAAAAAGCACAGCAGTTTGAACACAAGATTCTGACTAAACTTTAGTTTTCCTGATAATAGCCTATTTAAGGGTGGGGGTTTTTTTGATATTCACATCCTAGACTGGGGCACTTAAATCTCAATTCTGTTTTAGCACTAAAGGTCGGGATTTGACAACTAGATACACAGCTGTGCCTGACTTCTAATGAGAAAATACACAGGAAAATGTCTCCCAATTTAGAAAAATAAGAATATATATTTTTAGAAAAAACCCCACAGGTACAAGTTTGTTTTCCTGTAAATGAATGGGAAGGCTCCAGAGGGGTTGCTTACCTTTGTTAGAGCAGAGAGAAGGGCACTCAGGCTCTGGTCATGAGTAGAGAAGTGATTATGATATAGATCTAAAGGCGAGAGGGACATGAAATGGAGGGAAATGAGATAATCCATTAAAATATGTCAGGGCATAAAATTCCCAATTTCACACTTACCTTCTCTTTCACAAAGGAAACATATTGTTTTTAAAGCTGATGGAGTAAATCACTGCAGCTCACTGCCAGAAGCAACTTTTACCAGTTTCTGTTATGCCTTTTAAATTATTTTATTACATTTATAAAGAATATGTAAACCACCACCCCCACTGCCTAGCTCCTAAAGCATATATTCAAGTAGCATTCCCACTAAAATCCATGAGAGTTTAAATTATTGTCTTCCATTATCATGCAAAGTTTTAATGGAGACATAAAGACAAAGCATTTACCAAAAAATATCTCGGTACTTTTTCACAAGTACTTTTGCAGATAAAACAGGCAATTTTCATCAGCAAATAATTTTACAACCACTAAATTAGGTTTAAGACTTTTCAGTAATTTGTTAGTGTGAGATTGCAACAAATGGATTTTTCTAAAGTATGAGAAAGTATCATTCTGCTTGTCCATTGTAAACCCTTATTCAAAACATAAATTTGACTCATTTTCTGTAGAGGCACAAGAAGTGTTCAACAATTCTCCTTCTCTAAACCCTGGCCCTGTACACCAACTTCCTTCGTGAAGGCCAATAATGTTGCAAATACTTCATAAAAACTTATTTTCAGTTAAAAAGCATTTGCATATTCTATATACTGTCCCAATATAATATAAGAGCTTTAAAAGAAAGTATTTAAAATGCTATGTCCAAAGACATATTGTGCAAAGAAGGTTATCTAATAAATGGATGTTCTTTTTAAAAGAGCAGTTTAATCAGGAATCCAAAGCTATGGAAAACAGTGGTTGTGTGCATCCCTGCACTAAACCATGTCAGTACTGTGCTGTAGGACGGCTTTCCCAAAGCAGGAGATGGTTGGGAAACCTCAGTGTAGCAGTGACCCTAGAAGGATAAGAATTCAAGATATATAAAAGCAAAGCAACACATGATGTCCTTTCTGTTTTACAATGAGATACATGAAAGTATATTTTTTATTAATATCATTGTGGATTTTTCTTGAAAATTTCTTTGCAGTTTTGAATTTAAAATATATACAAAATAATGGCTGATTTTCTGAACTAGCATTTGCAAGAATGTCCTGTGATTTTTTTCTATTAATACTTAACAATACTGGCTATGTCATATACAATGAAGTTATATCTTTTAAGAAGCATCTCTTTTGCAACAGGTAATTTAATGGAGTTGTTCTGTGGATGATTTAGATTTATAATTCAACTGCAATGTGACTCTGTTAAATTATCTTTGCAAGACACGTACGTTATTCTCAGGATATTTGTTACCTGCACCAAACAGTAATTTGATGAACTCATTGTAACTGTCAAAGTCTTGGTAATTTAAGTTTAGGAACTTTAACAAATAGTTCTAGTATTTAAGTATTTAACTTAGAAGCACTTGAAAGGAAATTCAGATTAGTATCCTAAAAGTTAAAATGAACAGTTGCTTACAAGGAGACTTCTGCTGCTGCTTCCCAAATAGTAGCTTTACCTTTGGCTTAAGATAATGACATGTGACAACTGGCTGCCTGGTCATTTTAGACTTGTGCCCTTGTCCATCGACATGCTCAGATTTCAAGTCTCAGTTTCATCATTTTGGACTCATTGGAACCTGAAACAGAAAGTGAAACTCAAAGACTCGGGACAACCTGAACCTGAAGTGTGAAAAGTGATGTCTGAATATGATTACTTCATACTGGATGTAAACCAAGGTGGGCTGTGTTATGGTAGTTTGACTTTTTCTCTGCATTTATCCAAAATACTTGACACATACAGAACAACCCCAAGAGGTTTTCACCAAAATGACCTCTACACTTAGTCCAGCAGAAAAAAAATAAGGGGTGAGACATGTTAGCACAGTTATGCTTTGGATCCTGACATAAGGCAAAGCACATCACCATCACATACATATATTAAACATGTATATTAGCAAACAGTTGGTCTATCCACAAAAGACATCACAGCTGCTGGGTTTAAGTCTTGAAGTTGTTATCATGCTCTTACATTGTCAGCACTGGCAAGTACTCACACTTGCAGGCAGGTAAATTAGGTCAGTAAAAGCAGGGTCTTCCTCTCCAGCACTTTGGAATTGCAGTTCTCAGGGTGCTGGGTGAAGGCTCAGCACTGAGCTAAAACAACCCTGCTGACACTGCCTTCTTTGTATTAGTAGACATTTGAAGCAGGATTTGAACACAACTTTATGCAATAGCTATCAGCAGAACAAGCCATGTTCAAAACATGCAAGTTGAACTTTGGCAGCAGAGGAGAGGAGTTTAGAGTCAACCTACACAATTTTAAACACAACTTGCCTTACTTGGCCTGTATTTAAAACTGTTTGTTTAAATTTGCTGGCTAATGCATTTCCAAACATAGTTTGTTTTTGCAGCCTGGACAGACTCTTATTCTCAAATTCACCCTTCAGACCATCTGACACAGCTGGTATTTGCTGATATTCAGAAAACCCTGTAAGGCATATTTACATATTCTTTCACACAAGGAGTTATGTGGAAAATCATGAGTTTATCTATCTTTTCTGGAGAGGATTTTGACTGTGTTACAAGCCTTGACCCAATTTGATAACCAATAGATTTTTGCACGTGTTTAGATGATAGAGTTCAGGTTTTATTTAAGTAAATTACAAAGCTTCCATTGACAGTCTGGAAGAAGCTGGGCTTTATGGAGCTTAAGTTAATTTATTTTGCAAAACAGAGGAACAAAAGAAGGTTCCTCAAATCTAGGTAAAATAGATCACTGCTCAACAACTCTGTTCTGTGCTAGTTAGAAAAAATAATGAAGAAAAAAATTCATACACCTTAACACCAAAGGTTTACATGTTCTTCTAAAGGTTAGGGCTCTGCGTTCCCTACTTTCAAACTTTTGCATTCCAGCCATTGTGCCAGTGGAAATGTTTAGTACTGGAGTCCCATCTAGTTGTTTAAAAGCTGCAGGCTGAACTAGCACATGAGTGTATACCCTGTTTTGGATATACAGGACTACATACCAAGCTGGTTTTGGCACACTTCCAACAGTATTTAGGGAAATCCAAGCATGTTTTGGATACATGGTGTTATTCATTTGTGCTTATTTCCAATTGATGCTTTTCCAACTCTCACGCCAGGCGAGTTTTCAATGGAACAGAATGAACACCATAATTCACACTGATTTAAACTAAACAAACTAAAAAAACCAAACAGTGTATTCCCACTAAATTAGATTAGCTGCTTTGTATAGAGCTTTGCTTCATTTTTCAGTTTCTTTGCTGGAAACATTTAAAATACACTGCAAGACATTATTACTTGTCATTGTTCTGTATTTTCTGCCATTGCATTCTTATTGTGAATGTGAATGTAATAGTAAGACTTCTGGCCAAGTTCACATTAAAATATCACAACAGGAAACGTTATTTACAGAGTCCTCTAGGATTGTGTCAGATTGTTTGAGAGGACACAGCTAGCAATTTATGCGTATCATGGAAGGGTTTTCTTTCAGATGCAGAACTCAGTGTTCTTCCTATTTGCAGCAGAAATATTTAGAGCAGAAATTTCTTTAAGGGACCATAATTCATAATTAATTTAATTTCATAAATTAAATACTTAACATTCTATAAAATGAGATGGATTAGCAGAAATAGCTTCAGCTTTAAGACGAATAATTCCACGCATGGAACTAGCTATGGACAAAAATGAAAACATTTAGACTGCAACCAGTACTCATGAGCACTGTTCATTGGCTGGAACAAAACTGGCAGTAAAAAACCCCCTGGATACCAGCTTGAAGGTTTTAAATTTCAAACCTAATGTACATAAGTTACACAGTGGATTTCTTTTTCTTTTTCTGTAATTTCTCCCATCTGTACCATTTCATTAGAATCTGTAGTTCATAGTCAAGTGTGACTGTCAGGATGAGACTAACACACATTTAGAAGGGAACACTTCAGTGTGCACCAAAATCAAAGTGCTGTGTTTTGGTTACCTGCCAAGACAACCTGGTGTTGAGCATGAAGGCCAGAAGCCTTCAAAACACCTCAGCACCTTGCTCTCAGTGGGGTTCTAAGAGCAGTGAAGAAGTGGCTGCCTTATTTGTTACTTCTGTGGAAGGTAAATTCTAACAAAAACCTGGCTCTAAGCTTGCCAGAGACAACAGGCTTAGACCCTGAGCTCTCTACCATGTGCTGCAGTCCTGGGCACAGCACGGACTGTCCCTCTCTTGCTTAGCAGGGAAACTGTCAGCAAGTTGTCTTTCTGCTTTATGGAAATATATTCTGAATCCTTTAAGTTTCCTTCTTCGTTTTACATCTCCTTCCTACATCTGGGACTGGGCATTGGCTGCATGGGTAACATTTTGCTTCAAAAGAGTTATGTCATCCTGGACTGAGTAGCTGTGGAATCATTATTTTATAAACTTGCCTTTTTGTAAGTGTATTTTAGAAATATGGTCCTATTTAGGAAACTGGATGCTTTGGGTTTTGTAAGCATGTTTTATATTACAGTTCATTAGCAGATGAACTGGTGATGGGTCAAAACTATGAAGAAAGTAGATAAGCTGTGGTGTTCTATACTGCTGGTTTCATAGCATAAACGTGCCATGGATGGCATAAATCACTGCAATACTGAATTTCTAGAAAGTATTTAAAATAAAGATCATGTACGACACCATATGTCCATTGTGGCACTTCACAGTAACAGAAAGCACGGCAAACAGAATGACAGGGGAACATAATAAGACTAAACTTGCCCTTCCTAGTACTGACTGCCTAATACAGGAATATCAGGATCTGCTTGTTTTCTGAAAGCAAAGGTGGCAAAGCTGAGTCTCTATTTTAAAACCTAACAGTTGAAATTGCACTAAAGGAAGCCTTAACAAAAGAGATACTTCTTTCCCCATGAACTCATTGGGACCTTTGCCATTGACTTCAAAGGGCAAAGGATTGGGCTTTAGTATGTATAATATAGTGCAGTTATTTAATTAGAAGCAGATATCATGAATAAAAATCCTCACAGGGAAGGGTGTAGCAGATTTTGCTATGTATCTACTTTGTACAGATTTTTGTGTCTAGCAGAAATCACTCCCTACTAAGGAACCAAAAAACCTTAGACTTTGGGGTATTGTGATAACACTGTTCTATAATGTAACTTTTATTCAAATTATTTGGTAACAGTACATTTCATTTCCAAGCTGCCTTGGAAGTCTGTGTGAGGCCAAAGATACTCACTTGTGCTGAAGACATTTCAATCTCCTTATGTATAAGAGAAAGAAATGATTGCTAACAGTACATACTAGACTGGCGTTACTAGAAACTAGAGGCCATTTATTAAAGGACTCATACTGTATTGGTGTAAGCTAAGGACAAAATGTAGACAGTGGACATATCCCTCAATTGCAAATGTTTACTGATTGAAGGCACTCCTTGTAACTGCCCTCTTGCTTTCTTCAACTCTGCAAATAGACAGACCTGTGTTGGCTGAACGGTATTTCCAAAACTGAGACACCAGGGCTTTGCCAATTCACCTCATTTTGTGTGACAGCTCAGGCAGCTCCTACGAGCAATTTGTCTGTCAGACTTGAACTGTAGAAACCCTCAGGTTAGGAGAGGAAGGAGGAAAGGGAGAGGAGTGCCAGACAGCTGTGGGTGATAACCTTTTCAGCAGGCACAGCTGTGGCTAGACAATCCAGTAACTCCTTGGTACACCCATCTCGTAGATGCATCTCCAGCAGTTTAAATGGCATCCATTTGGAAAGGCTTCAAGAGCCCTACTTTTCATATGTAAGGAAAGCATCTCTATGGAGAATTGTGTAACAGGAATTGTGATGGTTGTCTATTGGAATAGAAGGTGTTTCCAAGATGTGCTGCTATCAAGGGGAATCACAGCATGACTTCTGTTAGCTTTATTCATCCACCACCACTGAAACAGTCATCTCTCTATTTATCTCTCTAAATCCTTGTCTTCTCTGCCAGGAATTCTTACTCTGCTTTCTCTTATCCTTCTCTCTGTAGTAGTTTTATTTAAATACACAAGTACAGCTACTTACTTAAAACATCAGTTTCAGTGAATTCACTGAAAATTGTGGGCAAAAATGCCTCTGATTTCAAACCTTGTTACTTGGTTAGAACAGTGCCCATCACTTCCATTGGACTTCCTTTGGACTGAAAGAAATACAGGAAACTTTCTGCTTTCATGAACTCTCTCAGCACACAAATCTCTGAACTACTAGAGCTTAACAGATGTGGCTGGAATAGAGCGATCAGCATTTTGTTCCACAAATTACATTTTCCAGTTTTGCAGAGATCACTTCAAAGGCCAGCTGCCATAAGCCACTGATTTAATTACAGAGGATGCATATGGAAGTAATCTGAAAGGGATAAATAGCTTTCTATATTATCATATATTCATAATGAGCTTTCTCCATGCTGAAATAATACTTGCAGGATGGATAGTGCAAGATTTGCTTGCAAAATCCTTCAAATTAGGAAAAACTATCATTAAGCATGGATGTTTTAAGCAAATTCCACCATGTGATACTATTTAATGCTTGAGATACTTATGAAGGAGCAGCTGTTAGACATCCTTTTTAGAAAAAGAGACCAAAGTTTCAGAATTGTTGGCTTACCAAAAAAAATGCGTACCTAGGAAATTAGAAGTGTTTCACCTAAATTGTCAGTCAGTGGAATAAGTAGATGAAGCTGATCAATATAAAATAAGCCATTCACAAATGTGGAGAGTTTAATTACAAGAATACATCCTAAGATTACATAATTGGCTTTTGAAACATAATTTTAGTATTAAAGTTGTTATCTCATGGTATCCATACTTTTAGTCAGTCAGTCTTTAGAAACATTGAACATTTTTAGAGGGTATCTAGGGGAAGGTACTTGGTATTTGAAAATCACAATTAGGACACTTTCCTTTTGAGCCCCCCAGTCCCTTTGGTAAATTAATTAGCAGTATGCCTTTCTATCCAGTCTAAGTAATCACCTTTTCATGACACTGACACTATCGATTATCACTAGATGGTGCTCTTCACAATCCCCAAAATCATAGGTAAGTGAATGTAAAGACAGTTATACCTTGGAGAAATTTTGGTTGAAAGCTTTAGTGTTTTCTTACTGAAGCCGAAAGTATCATTCAGCTCAGTTCCCCTCAGACCACATAAATTTTAAAGTGTGGAATTAATGCCCCCAGGAAAATTTGTATATAAACCAAGTCAAGAATCACAGAATATCAAATAAATCAAAATAATAATATCAAATTAGTAATTCAAAATCATCCTTTCACTTCTACTTATTATTCCCTGCATACAAATAGAAAGTAATCCCCTTAAGGAGGGCTCCATAAATTTGTGCTAGGGTTTGATTTGTGGTTTCATAATACCATGATCTAAAAAAACCAAAAACTAAATAAAAAGTATTTCAATAGTATTTCAGAATAAAGAGGCAATTGTAATCCTTTAAAGAGAAAACAAAAGTATTTTTGCATCTATTTGATGCATGTTATGAACACTAAATAGTAATATTCCACACAACTATTGAATACATGTAGTGAAATAATAATTAAAAAGAATATAAAAATATTATCTCAAACCTCAGTTTCTTCCAGCCCAATATGACGACAGCCTGAGCAGACAGGGCTGAGAGCCCTGGAGGTGTAAGAACTCTCCCAGGTCTTGTATCCAATTTAAAACAAATTTTGAGCTATATTAAAATGGTGTTTTTAATAAATTCCTAATTATTCTTTCTCTGCCCTCACTTTTAGTAATGACTTCAGTCTGTAACACTAGATCTTCATTTTACTAATTTGATGAAGAACACCAAATCCAAGACTGCATCATTGACCAGCTATGGTGTTGGAAATCTACCTGAGTTTTGCAGCTTAAGACTATTTTTCCTCAAATAGTTTTAAATTAACATATCAGTACAGGTGTGATCTAACTAAATTTTTCATGATTGAATCTTCATCTGAAGGACCCTCATTCAGCTCCTAAATGTGCTACATTTTTAAGTCATTTTCCAGATCCCCAGGATAATTCTACCAAAGTATTTCTGATTTCATGGCACAATTAGTGACTACAGAAAGGGTTTGACTTTAAAACCTCTTGCCATTCCAGTTTCAGTCTTCTTCCTCTGTATTTACAGAACAGTAAGAAACAATGCAACGAATCTAAATGTATTGAGAGGCCCATGAATGCCTCTTTTTCTCCACTGGAAGAACAGTACAAAGGCTACAATAATTAAGCCTGGGGAGGTTTTTCTGGTTGTGGCCTGTCATTTTTTTAGAGTTACACTATGAACAAACA
Source organism: Dasyornis broadbenti (assembly GCA_013397935.1). Lineage (NCBI taxonomy): Eukaryota > Metazoa > Chordata > Aves > Passeriformes > Dasyornithidae > Dasyornis > Dasyornis broadbenti. The sequence continues at coordinate 67,113 of VZRN01004156.1, forward strand.
GAGCACTGAGATGCATGGCCTGAGAACAATAGTGCCCAGCCCCGTACCAGCCTTCTGGGTCACTCACTGGTTGTTTGCTTCCAGGCCTGATTTGCATAAGAGGCCTGGAAAAGTTGCAGAGACTGGGAATTAGCACAAATTGATATGGGGTGCTACTGGACTCAGGCGAAAACTAAAGATGCACTGACCTGTTCAAATCAGACTTGAATTCAGGCCTCTGGATTCCTGCATCATCCAGTGCTGAAGAATTAAACCCTGACACGGTTCATCAGCTGTTGGGCCCTGGGATAAAAATAGACAGACAGAAATGGGATCATGTTTTAGCATAATCAGCTGAAACTGAAAAGGGTGGGAAGGAACCCTTCCTCTTATGGAAAATGCTTTGCTTTTGGGTGTTTTGGGCGTTGCCATAGGCAACGGCATGGCAATCAAACTCACCTAAAATGAGAGCCAAACCAAATCTTTCCCAAAACCTTTTACTGCTCTATACCCAAATACTTTTTTAAAGGTTGGAAAATACTGATTGTTGCATGTTTGTGTGCAGGTGTGTTCCATCAAGAGCAAGGAACACAATTTATTTCAGTGACTGGATCAAATATGCTGGAAGCAGACACAGTGATTCACAGCTGTAGGAGTTACCTGTTGCCTCAGCCATATTCAATGCCTCTCTATTCAATTGACATACAATTAAAAAGCTTCTTCCAATAGTTTTCCATCAGATCATTATGACAAGAAATGAGGTTACAACGTCCTCTCCGCTTCTATTGGTCTGTGGTAGTTCAAAAAGTGATGTTCACCCATGCGGATTCGTATCATCTCATGTTATACCTGCATGTCCCTTGAAACAAAAATTACACTTAGGCCCAAGTGAGTTTAATTTAATCTAAAAGTTTTCTTGGACTTCTGTGGATTTCTTCAGTTTTACATTTGCAAGATGCTCTCAGGCCAGATGGTATTTTCACGTGCTTGGGTTTCCTTTTGGGCATTTAACTTGGCTCACACAGGCCTTGTGTACCTCTAGTTTCTCCATCATTTGAACTCACTTAGTCACAGCCTAAACCAGTACCTCAAATACAGATCCTGACAAAACTGCACTTGACTGGTTTTGACTAATTTCTTCCACGCTAAAGGAATGTATAATCCTCTCTGACACAGTGACATTAAACTGCTTTTGCCGTGCTTTTTTCCAATTAATTGTATAAGTTAATAAGAAAAAAGTATGTTTCAGGGCAAAGTAATAAAGAGAAAAGGAAACTGGACACTGATTCTAACACGGAATTTAATTTATGCAGGTGCTGACCTGTGACATCTTTTCAAAGACTATGTAATCCTTAAAGTGTGCTTCCCAGAGAAACCTGAGGAGGTACTAGAAGTTCATATAATAGGAGCTTTCCCTCAAAATTATATTAGTAAGAGGTGTCAGCAAAGTCTTCTGAGGCAATCTGAGCCAGTGTATCTTCATTCAGGTGAAAAAGAACAATTAGAATTTACAATTCCATTCAGTTGCTTAAAATGTCACTCCTGATCTTCAGTCATTTTTTAAATGACTCCTTACATCACCAGGATGCTGAAAACTGTGTCTGACTAGAAGAGCTTCTTAAACAGCTAAAATCAGTGCCATGAGATAAGAGCTACACAACTTACCAATTTTTAATGTATATAGTAATTTGAATTGCAGGGAAGCACTTGCTCAGGAAACAAAATACAAGATTACAGAACCAATTCACATAAATGTCTTTTCAGTTTGTATCTGTGCCTTCACAAGTTCTTCCTGGGTCTCTACTGCCTTTGTTTGGTGCTTGGCATTTGGAAAAATGCTGCAGATCAGGGCTGACTTTGACATTACCAGGGGCTTCCTGACACTCTTTCAAAAATCACCCATGAACAGCATGCTGTCATATTGCCAGATGTTTCTTCAGACTGCTTTTTCTTTCACAAAAAAGCTCTGAAAGCAGCACAGTGCATATGAGAGGAGAAGACAGTGATGTCCATTTCCTCTCCTGCTTTTGTCTCCTATTTAAAAGATAGTGTTTGACCTCTGTTCAGAGTGGATGCACTTTCCACAGGGAAATTCTACACGGAGGATTTGGGGTTTGTAGCTGCCCATCTTCATTTCAGAAGTACTTACAGAAAAGTGCCTCTTAACTTGGTAGAAGATACAGTTGTTGCTTTCTTCCACAGTAAAGGCAGCACTCGCTCTAAAAATCAAGTCACGAAGTTCTGGATTTATACTTCCCAAGGTTACGTGAAGGTTCTATAACAGTGCAGCCAAGTTAGATGCATCATTTAATAGTAGAAAAATATGCAGGATCTCTTGGAGCAAAGCTGGAGCAACAGTAGCCACACAAAATGAAAAGGAATGATGCTGACTTAGAGTAATACAACTAGGGCTATCTGAAATCTTTCTATGACCATGTTGGGGTGAAATCTGACGGCAAGCAGGTATTTTATAGCCACATGTTAATCTTCTTGGGCAGGATGAGTTATTAAATGAAATCCTTAACATGAGCAGCTCTTTCATGTGAGCTTATATTTTCCAGATGTTTCATATGGTCAAGATTATTCTGTTCATTTGCATGTGCTTGTTGCTTTTGTTGTTATTTTCAGAGAATTCTTTAAAACTTATTATTATTCTAACATCTGAGTAAGAGTCAAAAATATTTTTTAGATTAATCTCATAGCACTTTTCCCATTATCTTTCTTAATCCTTATTTCTATTATTTATTGTTTTGGAAGAGACCAGGATTTAATTTAAACTAACTAAGCAAGTGGGATTTTGTCCTAGATTTTGTCCCCACTCATTTGAGGGAACCAGATATATCAGTGATATTTATCTGTCATATTTAGCAGTACGGTTTTATGCGACTTATAGCCACGCTAAAAATAAAAGCTGTGCCTCATCATTAATAATACAACTTCAAATGCTTTTCAAGGCCCTTCCTCCTTGATAGAACCAGTGTTGCAGAAAGTTAATGCTGTGCATTCAGTATGTGGCCATTCACTGCTGAATCCATCCCTTAGTGATCCTGGCAAGAAATGTGCACCTGGGGATTCTGACCCTCTGCAGTGATTTCACTTTTAAAAAATATTTTAAACTAAACTTCCAACTTGTGCCTATGATCTAATGACATCAGTTACCCTGCATCCCTTTTCTCTGTGAAAGTTTTGTCAGGAAAACACTACTTTAGCTCCCAGAAGGAACACATAGGGCTGCTCTTGCTATAGGATCAATGCATTTCATGAATGTGTGGGCTGGAGCCTTTTCTGTGTGGAACTGCATCCTTGACTAAGCAAACATGTCTTAAAGCTGGCACAGATCTTGGACAAAGATCATGAAAATACTTCAGGATCTATCTGGGATGAAAGATGCCATATTAATGTTTCTGTTAGTACATAAAAGTAGTAATTTAGAGGAAGAAAATTAAATAAAATCATGGAAACGTATGCCAAAGGTCTGCTTGCAACAATATTCCAGCTTCTTATATTAGGAATTGTCAAAAATGGCAGAATTTTAAAAAGCCCAACTGGCTACATGCCTTTTGGATTTCCTTAAAAATTCAGTCTTTACGGTTTCTGAATAATGCAACCATTGTAATTCAAGGACGCTCCCCTGCTGGTTTTGATTAATTTATTTTAACAACACAGAAAAAGTCTGCTGTAGCTCCTCTGGTAATATAAACCCCTGTTACAAAGGATTCTGTTGTCTCCACCTCTCTAATAAACTATAGTGTCAGGGGTTCAGAGTTAAATGGATGGCAATACAACTTAAACAATCCATCTCTGCTGTTATGTCTGAATTAATATCAGGGTTATTTCCCTTTCAACCTTTAACTAATCTATAACTCTATTCATAGATTGCTATGTAAGTAACAGATCCAGTGACATATTTTAATTTGCATACCATCACACATTTTATACTTTTAAAATAAATATCTTGAAAAGAATGTACCTATAGTCAGATATCCTAAAAAATCCCTGTAAAATAACTGTGACTATCTTCCCAACTTTTCAAAACTTATTGTGAGTCTCATGACATATACAATTTTCCTTACAGTACCAGCTACTGAAATCTGGTTCTTACCTGAGTTCCAGCTTTCATTAAAATTAGAATACATTTCTGGATATCCTGGACTGCAAAGTGATCCCACCCCCAAGTGGAAAAAAACCCAAATAATCCCAAGTTTTTAATGTTTTCATCTTTTTTCATGTGGTACTAGAGAAACTGGTATTTGCTGGTTGCAGGGCTAATGGAATAAGCTTGGCAGGCCCATAGTTTGAGAACAAAATGCACAGTGAGGACACTTAAATACCTGTTACAGTTTCTATGGACAGAAATAGAGTAGGACAACAAAGCTGCTATTAAAGTAACAGTGGCTTTCAGAGGTTACAGAGATTGTCACAGCAAATTATGGCATGTAGATATTTTCCCAAATCCTAAGAGCATCTGAATTCTCTAGCATTCATGCAGTATGATTCCTTTTGGGAATTATAGAGTACTTTTATAGAAATTGCTGCTAGTTACTTATACAATTACATACCCTTGAACTGTTGTCATTGCACATAAATATTAAACACTCCTTTGTTTAAACAAATATATTAAAAAATATTAAATAAAAGGAAATAAAATTATTTTCAAGCTGTTTCTTACAGATTTCTAGTAAACTCGCTTCTTGTTTGACATGTTGCATGTGTAGTTTCAACAATGCCCCATGTGTGAGTGTATATATAGATGCTTTAGGCTAACATTAAACAATGTTCTATAGTTATGACTGTTTTTGTAATCCAAATAAAGTGGGTAGTGTTTTTATAACTATCAATTCTTGGGTTATGGAGAATGTCTTCAAATAGAAATAGAACGAGGTTTATCTTTACAAACAGGTCTCATTCCCTTAAAAGGAAGTTGTTTCTTTTTTCTTCTGCTTCTTTGGAGAACTGACTACAAACTGGGAATGGTTATTGTATGACTCATTTGAGAAGAATAGCTACAGTGTAAAAAGTTCAGAAGGGATTTTAATAAAACCAAACCAAATTATCTTCTGCTTTGGGCATGATAAGGATAGTTTCAAAGAGCAAAATACTAAGTTTTTTAGCATGCTGTAAATCAACATAATACGGTAGTATTTTGAAGGGAAGGGGGAAAAGGTCAGGGAAGACTAAAACATTTGCCCCTAGTTTCAGTTCTATAGAGAAGACAGAAATCCCCTTTCTTAAGGAAAGTTTAATTTACTTTATTCTGGTCCAGTCTGGCCTGGCAGTGGCCCCTGCATGCACCAGCACAAATCACTGACCGCTAAAACCAGATATCGAGCTTGGGAATGATCTCTTACTGAGCTATGCACAGATAATGGGACTTTCCTACTGCAGCTCATATACCTCAGTTACTTGGAAATTCCCCCAAACCCCAACACTGTCAGTCAAATTGTTAAAAATTATAAAATTATTTCAATAAAACAACATAAATACTGTGCACAGTAGAGACTGCAAATGCTACAAGTAAATATGATTATATTACTCCCTGCACTGCCTTCCCTGCAATGCCATAAAGGATACAACAGTAAAGTTAGGACAGAAAAAGGCCCTTTCCATCTTAAACTTCTGTCACTCTTTATGATTCAGCATCCTTTCCTTATAGCCCTTGTCTTAGTTTTTACAGTTTTATAAATGAAATCATGTCTTCAACATGCCACTTACAGTTCCGCTTCTCTTTGTGCTGCGGCACTCAAGCATCCTGTCTTTCATGGGGAGGAACTGCGGCTATGCCTCATAAAGCAGTTTTAACAGGGTTTGTGATTTGTTCATATTAGGAATATGCAGTGTAAAAATGCAGGCTAGATGAAGCAGTAGCTGGGTGAGGGATGCTGACCATTTAGCAAGTGTTCCAAGCAAAACATGGAAAAATGCAAATTTTTTCAAGTTCAGCACTAGCTGTTTGCATATTGCTAATCTAGCAAGACAATTTGATAAGATTTTTATTTTCTTTCTCCTTAGTGTACATACACTGTAAAGAAATTTGCTGCATTTGTCCCTTGTAGTCAAGGCACATTCCCTTAAATTTCAGACAACTATTACATGGGTTTGGGTTTGAAAGTTCATGTCTAATATTGGCCATTTATATTAAGTTTCCCAAAGTGCTAGTAGGACTTTTTAAAACACTTTATTTACTTGAAGCACTGTGAAACTTTTCCCTCAGTGTTTCTGCTAAGATTGCTCCTACTAAGGCTGAAGTTAATAGGAAGTGACCAAGTGATTTCAATGGGAGTTTCACATTTGGAAAGCAAAAACATGACTGTATTTTGGCAAGACTGGTGGTGTATCTGAATTCCCATTCCGAGGAATTTTACAGGAAAATGCTGAATGTTTCAAATTGTCATGAGGCTAACTGCGTTTGAATCTTCTTCAGAATACATCTAGAGTGTCCTGTAGTCTTCATAGCTAAGTTTTAAAAGAAAAATGCTTCAAAGCCCTCTCCACCCCACTTCCAACTTGCTCATGTTGGACCATTGGGGAATGTCCTGGCCAAACAAGGTTCACGGATGTGTCACAAGCACTCAGTTTTCTGCAAACCCAGGAATGATGACTCTATGCTTTACAGTACAGCCCAGGCTTTACAGTAGAGCTCCGATGCACTGCTGATGCTTTATTTGGTACCTTTGATGATGAGTGATCTACAGGCACAGCCATAATTTACCACTGAAGTAGATTGTGGATAAACAGAATTATAGAGTTTGGATATTTTAATGGATTTAAAAAAAAATACATATTTTGCAGATCTCACATTTTAAAAAAGGTGTGGGTGAAACTGTTGCTGCTGCTGCTACTGTCCCAAGGTGCTGTCCATTGTGGGGACCTACGTGGTTACTATTTGGGAGGAGAGGCCAAGGGTCCTGCTGCTGGGAATGGGAGGCCAGCTGGGATAGGAGGCTCCTCCTTGGCAATAGTCTGGGTAGTGCTCTGCCTGATAATGAGGGGAGTGATATTTCAACAAACTGCAATAGAGAGTTTGTGCCTCTTTTAAAGGCCTATCCTGGACCTGGTTGCCAGGGATCTGCAGGAGGGAGAAGGCTGGCAGCAGACAGGGAAATAATGCAGCTGAATTCAATTAAGAGTGCATCAGTAGAACCAAGTGAGCTATTAAAATAAACAGTTTCCCTAAATCAGAAAAGGTTATGACCACAGAAGTTGGAGCCTTCACAGATTTCTTTATATCATATTGAGCTATTAATGTTTTCTAACATGAGCCAGTGCACTGCACAGTTGCAAACGTGCTGGGGATGTGATTGTGTTTAGGGTTACACAGGTGGCAGGGACCCACCTTGGCCCCTCTGGCATTGGTCATTTTTCAGGATCCACAGCAGGCAGGGATGCAGCAAGGCTCTACTTTCCCCACAGAGACTGAGCAGCTGCTGCCTTGGTTTGTGGATCAAAGGGAACCAGAGGTAACAGCAGGAAAGAACAGGACTGTGAGCAAACCCTTCCTTCCTCCTTCTGCTGAGGACTCCTGCTGAACACCTGCAGAGGGGGCAATGGTTCCTCTGCCAGAATGGCTCCAGATTTTTAAAATATCTTCATCAAACCACTGGCCAGAATATAACCTTAATCAAGCAGAAATAACCCAACACTTTACTAATGCCTTCGGATATCCTGGATCAATTTTCCTCCAAGTGCTACCTAATTGATTTAATGAGAGAGATTTTCTTGATTTAAAAGGAAGCATTCTGAGTATTTCCTGGACTGTAGATTTAATTTGTTTGGCACTGGTATAGGTATTCATCAGCAAGCAAACACTTAATTTTAATTTATAACAGCCATTGCACTTCATTCTAAAGCCAGAGATTTAGGAAGAAACTAGGTGTGAGAAAGTACTGCTTGCAATTGAGACAAGTGGGTTCTTTGAGCAATATAGGAGTGCATGTTCCTACTGCTTAGACTTCTTTGACAGTAACTTTTGTAGATAGCTATGTATACATGAAAAATCAAAGGGAAAAAGCATAGTAATATATGGCAATAGCTATGAGAAGAGCATATACTGCAAGACATTGTTAGGTTATATATTCAGGGGAATAATACAGTGTCCGCCAGACACAGCAGAGATACATATTAGTGTTGAATAAAGAAGTACCTTGGCTTTTGGGTGGAAAGCTGGAATTATGATATCTTGCCTAAAAGTGAAAAAGAATAATGAAGATAAACACAAGTTAATGAAGAGAAATAAAGGAAAAAAGCTTATAAAAAATAATTGGGCGGGAAGCAGCATCCATTTTGTATATGGAAAAACAAACTTCAAAGAAAGTGTAGTGATGGTCCATAAAAAAATGTTACCTCAACTCCTCTGGAATTTGCAATTGAGCTCCCATTTCCTTCAAAGGTTCAAAATGACAAGTTTCTGCAATGCAGGGCTCTCAAAGTTTGCAAAAGGCCAATGGCTTCATTTATAATTTTTCCTACTGCAAAGCAAATGACTGACAGAGGTCAAGCATACAATTTGGAAGTTAAGTTCTTTCCCCAAGTCCCTTTCCTGTTGCTGCCTCCCCTTAGTGCTTCACTCTCTTGGTTTCCGAGTTCTCCTATGCATTAGTTGGCAGCCTCAGCTTGCAGAACACAAATTTACACACAGCGCCACCAGAACTCCAACTTGGTGTATTTTTGAAGGCCTAAATTTAAACCAATCCTTAGGGAAGAAAACTTAACAGATAATTTTGCTGGAGGAAAATCTCCATGCTCACAATATAAAATATCTTTTGCCTGCTTTTTGCACTCAGAAGCAGAAACCTAAACTGTTTGAAAGATTTTTTTTTTTTTTTCCTCCAAGTAATACCTTTTTTGGTTATAGACCAGTGGTGCTGACAAATATCCAGCTCTTGCCAGAAGCTAAACTACTAAATGTCAATCTCTAGTCCATTTTTGACATTACACATGCAAGATATGACCACAGATGTACAACAGCATTATTAGCATGCTCCTTAAAATATCTAAAATCAAAACTGCAAGAAAAAGCATAGCCAGTTTCAAACCTTGTTGTATAACTGCAAGAATTACTTCTGAAAGAAAACAGCGTGATACACAGGACAAGAGTGACAATAGGTTCTCTTAATCAAAGTGTACTCTCAAAGAGCAAAAGATGGAGTACAAACCAAAAAGTCAGAAATTTTCTTCAGCCTTTCTAGCTTGACCCATTTTAAATTCCTGCAGTGTGGGTGAGAAGTCTAATATTTTGTGCTTATATAATTTGAGTCATTTGGATGCCAGGACCAAATTCTTAGCTTGGGCCCAAGACTGCTCCAGCAAACGTATTTTAGAAACATGTTTAGTTTCCATATTGATGTGATCAGCAGAACTGATTAATGCCAACGCAGAAAGACTCCATGGAAGAGCTGGTTCCAGTAATTATTGCAGCATATAGAGCTGATGAGGGGCTGGGATGAGTTAAGAATCCATAGAGAACAGTCCCATTTAGCATTATGGTCCAGGGCCTAAACTTATGGGTCAGATACAGCTTTTTCTGGAAATAGTTATGACTTGGGTTTCCAACTACCGCTCTTATCTGCAAACCTGCCTTTTACCACATCTGAGTTGTTAAGTGGATGAGTTCTGAACATATTTTGCAGTCAGAGCCTCATCTAATGTCTCACTTTCCCTCAATCCTCCCCAGGCTCTGACACCCATAGTGTGCTCCTCTGATTTCCTTTTGCACAGAGACACAAGCACACAACTTCCACCCTTGAATAATCCACTTCTATATCACCTTTGTCTAAAAAGCTGTCTTCAAACCCCTTGCATTGCTTAGTCTAGTCTAACTCCTAAAATGGGGGTTTCTTCTATTCTCCCCTTGGTTTTCTGGTTGTTTTCCTCTGTATCATTCCACATCAACTCCATCAACTCTAACATTAACTGTGGTGCTAGGGTTGTCTGTTTAGTCATTTCTACCAGGGGAAACAACTCCATTCTGCTTCCTCCTGTTTAATGGCATATATACATCTTTCCTGACACTTCCCATTCCTTCATCTGCCATGTGTTTTAAGGAAAAAAACTCAACAGGCATGTTTGAAAGAAACCATTCCAGGTGAATGTACTGGGAAGCCCAGGTACATGATGAATGCAACAGTTTGGTCTGGGACTGGGAGGGTTATCAAACAGGGAAGAACAGTAACTTAAATGCATTAACTGCTTCACTACAAACACTGTGTGCACAAGAAGATGTAAATGATGATGACAGTAGATGAAACTTGGTTCGCAAGCCTTCAAACGTACTCAGTATGACATTCTTTTTCATTTATGCAGCTGAGCAAGTTTACTTCAGCCAGAGGGTGGGGGGTCTAAGAAAACTGGACTGTAGAACAAGGATGCATCTGTACAGCTGAGAGAGCTTTGAAGTTATGCCAAATTTGTTTGGGGGTTTTTGTGGGGTTTTGGTCTTTCATTAAGGTTAAGGCTTTTCTACAAAAATCCTAATACTACTTCTATTTCTCACACCAAAAATAAACCCCAAATGAAAACAGCATCAGGGACAGTCATGTAAGAACTTTTATGGCCCAATAGATAAAGTGTTACAAAACAGAACAGTATAGAAATGAAAAATTGAATAATTTACATATTATGCATTCAAACAGCCATCGGCCAAACACATCTTTGAAAGTATTGATATCAAATACAGAAGTTGCCAATTCCCAGCAAAAATCACCTATAGATGCTTGCAAATAGCAACATCTAGGCTTGGCAGGCAGAAGGAACAACAAAAATATAATCAAATTCTGGCAATCTACTGCATGCTGAATTTTAGAGCATTAGGCCATGTAACCATCTTGTCCTATTTAGGAAACTTTTTTGTCTAGATTTCTTTGTTTGGGTTCGATAACGTAACTGCAACCTGATCCAAAATGACAATAAGCTTCATTCCAAGTGCAGTAGGAGAATGCAGACACAGATGCTGCTTCACTGCGTGTCCATAAGGAGGACTGCAAAGGATCTGTTAGGCTCTTAAAGGAAGAAGTCTGTTGCTAGCACCTTTCAGGCAGAATTTGCTAGTATTGCTGATTTACTACATTTGCACACAAAATAGTGAGGTACATAAATTCAAGACAGGGTATCAAATTCTCAGACAACATAAATGTTCTAAGCATGAAGGTTAGAAAGACTGGATTGCATTTAATGTTTGAGTGCAAAAAAAAGTAATTTCTTCCTTTGCAGCTAAATTCAGAAAGCAAGAGACCCCAGGTGTGCTCTGCGGTGTTTTATGGGCTTGTATCAAGAATATTATTCCACTCAGTACAAGTTAGGCCCACACTACCCCATTCCTCAACAGAGGACATGATAGCTACCTTACTTAATAAGTGGAAACACTGGGAAGGTGTTTGCTATTTTCTTTCTATTCTCTTGGTCCCCTGCATTATACAACTCTAAATTTTCAATTTAAGATAACTAGAAATTCAGATTCAAATGAACCTGGATGTGCAACTATCTTTTGTCCATATACAGATAATTGCTTTGCCTCCTTTTTCTGATAGTTCTTCATCATTAAATCTTTCGTGTGGAGAGAGATGACTGGAAACTTCAGGCTTCCAGTTAACTGTTCAAACTTGCTTTTGAATCTCTGAAGGATGCAAGGGGTAAAGTACATTGGAATTTCTTTATGAAGCGCTACTGGTAGGTGTGCTGGTAGATCTCCTGTGGCCACTGTGGGGGAGATGGCTCCAGTGCCCGCAGAGCCATCCAAAAATCCTCTGCCCTAAGTAACTGGACACAGTAGGCATTGGTGCAGCATCACACAGGGGGCTGTCATATGTTATTGCAGTCTTATCTTTGAGCTTTTTCTCCTTGGATGAGTTCATTTATTCAATCCTAACACAAATTCCATGTGATTTTTGGCCAAAAAGCAAGGCTATTTCTGTGCCAGAAAAGCTCAGGATAAATGTGTCAGAACCTATTTTCATCTGCTTATTTAAGTCCTCCAGAATGACATTGAAGCCCTTCTCCCCATCCAGAACTATGCCCACCTTGAATGGTTTGTTTATTTGTACTCAGGATTGCTAGGCAACAAAGGAACAAGTACCCATGACCTGGTAATATTGCATTGTATTAAGCTGCCTATGTCCAACTGTTTTAATATCAGGAGATTAAATCAAATGCAAAATCTAGACCAAAACCATGGTGTTGTGGGTTTCTAATGTTATCTTCATCTCTTTTTTCAAAAAATTAATACTGCCACCACCTAGCATCACTGACAGAAACAACTGTAGCTTTAACTTCTAATCCAAATCTTGCAGACTCTTGGCACACTTAACTCATATGTGCTTTTTTGCCATCAGCTGAAGATGTAGTTTTGATTAATCTTTACCTACTCCTCATTAGAGTGCATAGAGAGCAATGCATCATGACCTCTGAGACACCTAAAATGAGCTCTAGCCAGAGGAAATGTGTGGTACCTGATGAGCTATGGCTCTCAAACGCGCTCTGGCATATTATAGAGCCAGTCAGAGTGTGAAGTCTGTCACGCTGAGTGTAAGGTAGGTTCATCTGCCCCTGTATCCCAGTTTGGGGAGCACTGGGGAGCACTATGGAGGGTTCCAGGAGCTGCTTGGATGCGTTCATTCAGGTGGAACCAGATTTATGAGGCCAAGCTCAGGGCTGCGGCTGCAGCCAGCAGAGGCAAGGAGGATGCTGCAGTCAGTTGTGGGAGCAGGCTGAAGCGGATATAATAGAGAACAAATCTGGCCCATTTTCTCAAGCATGGCTTGGCCTCAGAACTGCTCGGAATCATTACTGTATAGTACATTAGATGTGCCTGAACAAGTTAAATTTCTCATTTTCTTGGACAATGAAACAATATTCCTTCTTTTCTGTACTGTAAATTACTGTAAAATACAAATTGAGATATCCTGTTGATATGTGGGTTTTCTTTCTGGTTTTGTTTGGTTTGGTTGTTATGCCTGGTTTCTAACAAAGCATAACGTTCAGTCCACATTCATGTCAGCAACGGCCTTATTTGAAACAGCAGTTCTTCTCAAGGTGCCTCGCAGGGTGATGACCCTTAATTCCAGACATCCCAGCTTTGATTAAAACCACATGAAACAAGTTCATCTTTGTAACCCTGCACTAGTGGATTGCCTGCTTTCCTCAAACACACAAAAAGTCTGTACTAAGACTACCCTAACTCATCTTTATGTTGGTCACATTTTCTTAAACCCTGTCTCTCTCTCACAGTTCAAGCTCCAAACAATTATTACAGTCACAAGCATTCCTCCTAAATGAGAAGCAGATTAATTTTCATTTTAAATCCAAGAACAAAACCATCTTTTCCTATAAAACAAGATTTCCTGTTCTCTCCTTCTACGGAAGTAAACTGTCTATTATCTTCCCTAGGGTTATAAGAAGATGAAATCATGTACTTCCTGTCAGTGGCTATTCCTGTCCCTCCCAAAAGTAGCTGCCTAGAATGGAGAGGAGAAGGAAAAGAAAGGGACATAGAATGCAAGAGCAAAACCACAAAGCTCTTTGGGGAATTGAAAATTTGAAAAAAAGGGAAGAAAAGGAGGCAACACACAACTGCCACCGCCAGCAACTGCAAAATCCTTGAAGAGGAACTGTGAGGAACTGCTATGGTTTTATTACCCATTTTAAGACAAGATCAACAAATACGATACAGGGCTTTTCAACATAAGTCAAACTATGGCCATTATCACAATGATACAGAGCACCTAAACCCAACAAAGACCATCCTTTCTGAATTCTTTTTCCCTGTGAACAATCACTACCTTTACTACTGCTCTTTTCTTTTTCTTAGACGTCAAAAGAAATCTCGTTGGTTTGGCCCATCTTTCTTTCTCAGGCGTTCACAGAGGGTTTATGAAAAATTGGTAAAACCTTTAATGATCATAGTTTTGTGATTACCATTTAAATACCCAAACCCTTTTCTTTCTTTCTAAAGCAGCTTCTCTGATCATACCAGCCTTGTATCAATTCAAGTTTTTGAAATTGCACTGGAGATGCCTCAATCCAATCAGACACTTGTAGAAGTTGATTAATAATGACAGCTTTGTTGCTCATATCCACATAAATCTTTTTATCCCTCTTTCCTCTTCCTGGGGGAAAAAAAACGGTTCCACCTAGCACTTTAAAAGATACAGAAATCAAGCATTTCTAAAGTGTCAGCAGATCCCCAACTCCATCAACACTGTTCAACAGTTTCAAAAGGAATCCAGAGTGAGTATAAAGGATATGAAATAATGTGCAAGTGTTCCTCCAAGATGATAATATTTAACACTAACCAAACCGGATACTTTCTGATCTATCTTCTGTCCATAGGTCTGTCAGTGTTTTCTCAAGGCTGTGATGTACTAATCACCCCCAAGGCTAAAAACCAATTCCTCATATAATAAATCCTAAGCATAATGCAGCCACTACAGTTACAATACTTTGTGTAAAATCAGTTGGTCCTCTAATAGTTCAAATTCTGGCTGCAAAAATACTTCTGTTCATTGAATTATGAGACAAGAACCCATTATGAGCCCCAGAAAGAAATTCAGCCTTACTAATTTTCCATCAGACCTTGTAATCTTGCCTAAATATTAAATTCCAGATTAAAAAAAAAAAAAAAAGGCACTTTAAAAACAGAATAGTAATCTGATACTGTTTTTTTAAATTGTGGTTTCACTTTCTGTAGGAAGCAAATGTTCCTGTGGGAATCACCTGAAGGAATGCCAAATATCCATAATAGACTTCAGTACTGCATTTCATAGAGTAGTGCAAACCTTGTCACAAATAAGCTAGCTCGGAGAAGCTTAGCTCTGTTTCAAACAAGCATGAAATTGCTTTGTCGTTTCTTCAGTTTTCATGTGGAACCAAGTGAAACAGAGCAATTTTAATTGAGTTTTGCAATGCGATTTGTATTAGTTTATTTTAATTCAATTACCAAGCATATAAGCTGTTTACATGGACATACCCAGAGAAGGCAAAATTTAAGTTTTCACAGCCGTGCTTGTGACTGAAATGTGAAGCTATAAAAACCACATACCTAAGAGTTTATAATTAAATGAAGAACAAGTGTCATCTCTACTTTCCTCTTTTAAACATCTGTAAAAAATAAAGCTAATTTATCACAATATTTGATTTCTTAAACATTAGGGTCAGGTACACTTACGGAACAAGCGTCTTGTACAAGCTATGTGTACAGACAACAATATATGAGCTTGTAATCTGGAGACAGAAATAAGCAATCAACAAAACATGGAGCATTATGCTGCGCTAATATAATGAGAGACAAGTTTTCTCAAAAAATCTTGAAAAATGTGTTTTTCAGATCTCTTGGGACTGAATCTGTAACTCATAAACACTGATTCCTATCTACTCTTTCAGCCAGAAGCGGCACCTGACATGCACTAACAATAGTCATAACCCAGCAGAGTGCTCAAGCACATAATTTGTATAAATATACAAGCATTAATTTACACAAAAGCTATCTGCTTAGGCTCAGATTATTGCTGATACAGCTGGCTGAACCACAGCACACACAACTGTTACACAGTTACATTCCTGCAATGAGACATAAAATAGAGCCAACAGAAGTGAACATTTCTTTATAAGGATTCTATGGCCACAAAACTGGAGGTTTTCATATGTCCATATGAGACTCTACTAATGAATGCTGGTGGTATTTGCTACACTGGTCCAAAGAGAAAATCCTCTCAGCATCTAGAACACGGATCTGTTTTTTCCTTTTGCAAGAGAATCATAACTTGAGTTCTATCTTTAATCTGCTAAAGTGATTTCAAGTGTAAAACCTCTGTCTGTACTAAAGAACAGGACAGAATAGAAAGTACACAGCAGCCTCACACAGACCATTGGGCAAATGCTGAGTCCCAGTGACAACAACAAGGGAAAAGGTAGGTTTCTGCAGCTAAAACCTGGAGCCAGACAGGTGCAGATGCTGTGTTTCTACTGCCATGAGTTTAGGCATCCCTTCATAGGATTTAGAAATGTAGATGTGGAAAAATTGTTATGCTAGCAACATTTTTTGTGTAGACATAAATCAACTGCCTGCAGGCTCTGTGCACAGAGACCTGGCTCTCATCTTCTCCCATCTTCTAGAACACACATAGACATGATTGTTTTCTTTTTCGTTTCTAGGAGACATAGGTTGAATAACTAAAAAAAAAAAAGATCTCACGTTGAATGTGGAGAGAATAAGATATCTTGGGAATGAATGTATCAACATAAAAGATAAACATGGGAAAACAGGAGAATAGAGCTGAGTGAAGGAATTTTTAGCAGCAGGAGATCGTAGTGAGTAGGTAAAAATATACAATGATAAAATGGTAATAGTTAATAACTTTAGTCTTGCACAGAGGAAAAAAAAGAGATAAAAAGCCTGAGTCTTGTTAAACTTTAGAAGTGTAATATAGTTGTAAAGCATAAAAATTATTGCCTTAATCTTATACACATATCGCTTTCTACAGAATTCAGCCAGTGCCTTTACATCAAAGAGAGCTGGAATGAAGCCTGCTGTCTGGCAGCCTGGTGTCTGGCTGAGCCTTAGCTCCCTGTGGATTTATACAAGTGATCCAGCCCAGAGCTGGGCTGCCATGGTCTGGTTGCCAATCATCAGTTTATCTTTTAGGGTAGCAATGATGGAAATTTAAAGGCTGGGCTTGAGCAGAAGCTCAGAAGTCCCTTGCACACATGAGCTGCTCAAGCACTGCTGAGGATATAAATGTGGACAATCCTTCCTGAGGATCTTGCACCTCTGATGTTTTCCTTGCTGAGCACCAGAAGGGCAGAGTTACGGACAAAAATGCACACAGCAAGTAATGCTAATTACAGTTGTTTTAGCATAGAAAACTGTCAGAATGGAAGCTGACACAAAAATTCGCAAAGAACTGTCTCTAAATGGAATATGAAACTGTTATATGAATATATGGAATATGAAATGGTGGATTCTGTTCCAACTATAGCCATTGCAAGCTCTCCCTCATACTGTATGTCTATTCATATCTGATTTATCTGGAGAGAAAAAAATATTAAGAAAAAGAAATCACCAAAAACACTAGTGAGTTAATGAGGACTTTTGTACAGAATGACTTTAAAGTTTTCCAACTTGATTCACTCTTTAACATGATTTATGGATTCCCCTGCTGTTTAGCTTCAGTACACCACAAGGAACCAGGCTTCCAACAAAGGATCCCATGTGTTTGTGACATATTTAGTTTCCTGAGGATCTTCTTTCCTTGCTCAATTTCCCATTTCACTAAACCTGTTCCACATACTACTGAGATGCATTCAGTACAATTTTCTTACTTAAAGAACACATTTCTTTTATCAGTTTGCACAACTATTATCATCTTTTTGTGGAGAATATTAGAGATAGTAAACAGTAAGACCCACTCTTTCACAGCAGAATATGAGCAATTTTGATTGGAATTAGCATATATTTTTCTAGCCAGCTTTGGAAGAATCAACACTGAGTCAGGTCCAATTACAAGCACATTTGTTGGAAGCATTTTCTTTTCAGCAACAGCATTAGTCATCTGAAAATGTGTTTGGGTGTTCATGCACTTATATTTTTCTATACTTCATAAAGGAACCCTCCCTGATAGCTTTAAGCTGCAATAAGCAGGCAAAAATGTCAATAAAGGTCTTCATCATAATGGCAAATCAGCTATTTGAGACCAGGGAGATTCCAGTGTGTTGCCTGATAAGGGAATGACATAGGATGGGCAGCTAAGACCATCCACTGCAATTACAGAACATTCAAGTATAGGTGTTCAATATTTAGTGTTTACCTTAAGATCACATGACAAAAGAAGGTATTCAAGAGTGAAGTATAATCTGAGGAAAAAATAACTCACTTTGCCATTAAATAAAATCAACAGTCTAACCTGTTTAAAACAGTCAATATAAGTTCACCTAAAAGGTGATACCCACAATCTGTAGAAAAAGGAGTAATTGTGAAAATGGTCTTTTAAATCTGTTTTATTTTGAGAGTTCAGGATATGAGGAAATTCATATTAATAACATCCTTTGTAAAAAAAAGAAAAGATACAGACCATGAGGCACATGGGATTGCCGTGACTCTAAGTTTATATTTTAGGATAATGCTCTCCAAAGACTCTTTGAACATTTCCTTGCTTGGCTTTTGTACAGTAAGTATGCTGTGAGATTTCAGGCTGACCTTTAGCTTTTGGAAATCCCTGAGTCTGTGCTTGCAGAACAAGCCTGCACATTTCAGCTAAACAGAAGAAGGAAAAACAGTGAGGAATGTTTTGTATGGGATAGACTAATTTCTTTTAAACAAAGGAAACACTGCTGATTCAACAAGATATAGCTAGAGATGTGTTAAGTGGAAAGTAGGAGAAATGTTTGATCTGGCGAGCAGAATATAAGTAAGGGGACATTTTTCTACAGATAGTTGCCAATGGTTGCCCTTACACAGAGGGTGAGTGGAAAGATACTGCTTTTGCCTTGCCTTTTCTTGGGTTTCTGCATTGCATATAGCCTCCAGAACCAATGCCTTTTCCAGCCGCATTAAAATCAGAAGAAAAAGTCAAATCCAGTATACGGTCCTTTATGAGGGAATGGAGTAAGCCATCTCATTTACTTGTTGGGTGCAATGTACTGTGGAGGAGCACACAACATGGCAGGAAACTGTAGGATCATCGTCATCATCATCACCATGGTTGCCAAGCTCCCTGCTGGAACTGCCCTTGCCACTCATCTCTCTCAGGCTGTACCGTGAGATAGAAAGGGGTAACACAGGCCTTTGGCCCTTTGATCATCTCCTTATCTGCAGAGAGACGTGTAATGTGCCCTAATCAATATTCATATCATCTAAGTTTCTTCTTAGGGAAAAAAAAAACCAATCAAACCACAGCTACAAGTTGTTTCATTAAGAGTAAGCAACCTCAATCCTCTTTTGAGTTCTCACAAGTCTACTTAAAACACTACTAAAATTAGAATTTTGTCCTTTTTAATACATTACAACCCAAATAGCTTAGGCTGAGACAATGCCAGTGGTTTCCAGACCCACTTTTCCCAGTAGACTGCTTTAAGGGACTTTTATACTGGGAAATAAAACTAAAGTCTTGTTTGTTCTCATATCTGACTGGGGACAGCAGAGTTCCAACAGAAATACAAGAGTTATTTGTTTATGTTAAGATAAAGCCCTGATGTAAGATGCCATTTCATTTATGATTTCTCCCATAATAAATTTAGTACACTCCAAACCAGATGCTTTGTATTCAGAATGATTAATTGTAAGAAAACCTCTTAATATCTGGGTTTAATTTTTCTTACTTCATTTCATTTGAGTGTGAAAACAGACAGAAATGAGGTGCAGAGAACAAATATTGTTCCAGAAGAAAATGGAATAATTTTTCACTCCACAACCTGCAGTACTCAGCTCTTCTAAGTGCAATACTTCAGGGTAGTCAAAACTGGTTTGAACTTCTCATATTTCCTTTGGACATTACTGAAATAATTTACAATTAAAAATCACTAATGCTTTGAATGGAAAAGTCGAGTTATAGAAAAATAAGAAGGAGGGGTAGAGAAAAAGGAAGTCCGAGGCCCTTAACAGTAACAGAAATAACAAGCTCCAGAGTCTTGTGTGTTTCTATGTTCAACTTAGTTGATGATTTCTTTATCTTCCTCAGCCTTAGAATTTGAGCACATGAACCATATGCATATCCATACAGCATAGCATGCTTCCAGATATTCCTTCTTTTTGCAATGTACCATAAAGCAAGGAATAATTCAGAATAATCACCGAGCAAGGGGATTCTCTGATAAGAATAAGTTAAATAGGATCTTCTGAAGGTGATATCACTGAATGCACAGGTCCTATCACGGCCAGAGGGAGAGAAGAATTTGCTTATAAAGGTAATAAAAACCAGAAACCAAATCACTGTCAGAATTAACCAGGAAACAGAATATCCATGCCACTGCTTTTTTTTTTTTTTTTTTTTTTTTTCTTTCTTTTGTGTATCTTCAAGTATGAGAATTTTTAGTTTTTATGAATCATGTTTGGAACTGCTGGAGTCTTTGTAATGTCAACGGACATAATTAAGCCTTCCTCTAAGTAAGCTAGTCATCAAAATAACCTTGCTTTCTGCTTTATTACAAGAGATTTTGAGAAAACATGTTAATAACCAATATCCAGCTAGACTACAAGCAAGCATTAAAAGACAAGTGACTGGTGCCTTATAAGAATGTATCTTGCACGTTGCAAGCTTTTGATGTTATATGCTATGCTGCTTCTACGTACATAGATCCTGTTCCCTTTCCCTTAAGGGAAATCTGAGGAACAGATATGGATGAAGCATAAATCTCTGCTTTAGTCATAATTAATTGTAGGGAAAGAATTTATCATGTCATGGTCCACACATATCTGTATATACTTGCGGAGCAGCACATAACATTCCCATCCTTATTGCTCAGAGATGAAGCTACAGTTTATACATATCCAATGACTCCCTACAAGTCATTAGTCTTTGAGAAAATCTCCTGCCATTTTGGTACTGGGCAGTTTGAATAGCACAAGCTGTTGTGACACATGGCCTCTCAGAGCAAGGCTAGATGCAGCAATTGATTGAGAGGATAGACAGCAATGCTAAATCAAATAGTTAATTTCTTTTGGTAGCACATTACCCATGCCAGGAGCTGTTTGGGTTTCTTACATCTCACTGCATAAATACAGTAACAGGAAGAGACTTCCCAGAAGTTTTTTTTGTGTGTGCCTGTTTTCTCCTCAATATTTTGGTCTTCAGCTGCTCTTTCAGAGTATAGGGCCTCTTTACTACAGATGACTCATAACAAAATATTCTCCAAATGCAAGGTGAACACGCATCTGCAGGGGATTAGGGTGACGTCAAAGTCATTCCAGATTCTCCGTATTAGATATGAACTTGGGTCAGGAAAGAAATGAAGTACTCGTTCACTGAAATCAGTCAGACACTTAACTCAGCCACACTTTGGAAGTAGTTACACTCCCAATAGCACAAGTGACCTGAAATCTGTTTTGCCAGATGAGTCCAGATAAAAGGTCTGATAAAGGCACTGAGAGCTATAGGAGTTTTATTTTCCATGACCAGACCCTGTTACAGTCACCAAAAAGTGGAGTCATCTTTTCAAAATGTTTGCAGTACCTTCTCTAGCACAGACTGTAGCTTCCTGCATTGACCCCAAAAAAATGGGAGAGATCATATAACAAACTCTCTTCTGTGGCTGCTGCCCTCTTGTGTAGTCAGCCTGGGCCTTATGGAGGCTCAATTCTGTGCTAAGTTACTTTAGAAAGGAATGCATTTCCCTTCTATTATGCGATTTCTTTTCAGACATAGATGTAAAGTGGTTCTGCATTTTCAAGTATTCATGTTGCAGACACTCTTTCTCTCAAAGATACGTCTAAGATGAACCAAAGCTGTTTGGAGCACAATTCAAGGCATGTTTAGATGGGCCCTGTCAGTTACTGCGGAAACAACAGATTCAGCCAGGTCGTGCAGACCAGGCTCCTGGCTTGTTTTCCCCCCTTACGCTTATTTGGATGGTTGCTAGCACTGAGCAGGGATGTGTGGGGCTGCTTGATTTGAGCTGAAACCACCTCTTATCTACCAGCTACACTGACAACCTCTTGCTTTGTCAAAACCTCAGTCATCATAAATTAGGGCTTGTGGCCAGACTAAAAAGGCACTCAAGAATCACTGAAAACCTGCTTCTAGCCCAGAGGATTAAATGAGCATAGGCAATCCCTGACAGAAATTTGCTTGAACTCTGCTAAAATCCTTCAGTGAGGGAGTTTTCAGGACTCCTAATTTAGCAAAATCTTTCACTGTCCTCAGAAATACTGAATATGTAAGTGCAAATTTTCTTCACTGCAAAGTTGATATCTTGCTGTTTTAAGCCTACAAACATGAACCAACAATTTTACTGCCTTCTTTATAATAGTTTCCTGCTGTGAAGAAATTAAGTCCTCCTTCCCATCACTGCACTTCATTTGTGGGTTATTTTTCCAAAAGAGAAAGACTGAATACAGTAAATTCCTCCCCAGCTTCCTCATAGGTCATACTTTCTAACTCTGAGCACAGTTACTGATCTACTTTGGACCTTCTCCAATTTGCCCACATCTTTCTGAACTTGACAGGGTACTCACAGAGTCAAGTAAAGATGAATAATTACCTCCCACGTTCTACAGATTGAGCTATCCTATTAATATGGCCCATGATCACATTTCCTTCTTTTCCTAAGGAAAAAAAAACCAAAAAACAACATAAGACCCTACCACCTACCTCCTGCCCCAGGCTTCCCTTCTCTTGTTTTGAACCACACTAAGCACTCCCCAGAACCTTGTAGCTGAACTAGTGTCTGCAAAACACTTCTTGGTTTACAAATTCCATTTTTCAAGTGAAACAGTTTGCGTTACTCTAACGATTTATAAAACTCCACTTTTTGTCTTGCCAGATGACTTTGAATGTGGCTCTTTTACAATGCTAACAATCACACCTCGTGGGCTCTCATTAGTCAATTATACATGTATACTCTTTCTTCAGAGAGGGATTAATGAAAAGAAGTAATAAAAGGGCATCCTCTACATAAGTATATAACTGTTTGGAGGTAGAATGTTACTTTTTTTAAAAAAATAAACCATTTTCCAAAGGATCTAACCCTGCAAAGTCAGACAATAATGATAAATGCCTTCAAAGGCTTGTAAGGAAATTCTTTCCCTGGTGTCTATGAGTACAACATCAGTAATTTTCTGATCAAAGATAGAATCTTCTGGCAATAAAATGTGGTATGTTTTGTGTAAGGAAATACAGAAACTCACAGGAGATCTGTCATTAATGGTAATAGACAATTTTCAATCCCATGGGCATATTTTCCTGCCTAGAGAGATTTGATGAAAATCCTCATATTCTCACATCAAATAACATGTGAGAAAACAGAGAAGCACAAGAAATGCTCTATCAGAATGGTCTTAGTGAGGACAGAAAAAAAGGATAAAATGTCCCTATCTCAGGTAGATCAAACTTGTGATTCTTACTGTTAATATGAAGAGACTGTAAAAACAGATTAAGAAATGTGAAAATGGTACTGATGAATTTACAGTACTTTTAATATGAATGTGCTTACCTCTATCAGAAATTAGGGTTTTTGATGAAGATGCTCTGATGTTTCACATCAAATTACTGCTCTTTGCAAAACTGAGTTTTAAAGTCAATAGCTTTGGGGAGCAAAGAGTTTTAATGAGGGAAAGTCCCAAGCTATCTGGGTTTTTTGATTGATTGGATTTTGGTGGTTTGTGGGTTTTTAGCATCCTCAGCCTAACTGAACACATCTTAGTGTTCATATTTCACTTCTGTCAAAAATTATTCAGACATAGAAAATTACAAAAAAGCCACCCACTACTGTAGCTGCAGCTCATATTTTTTGTGTTTGTAGTACTGCTTTCCCTGAGACTTAATTTTGACCTTATCTCCTTTTCTTTTTCCCTTGTCCTTGTTTCTCTGCTCCCGTTTGCAATATATCAAGACAACAACATATGTGGTGTAGCAAACAGTACTCTGGCCTGCAAGTAACAGTTACTTACAAAATCTTCTTAGTTTGTTGAATTGAGCCTGTATTAGGTCTATTAAGTAAAAAAGAAACAACAACAACAAATCGTCATGATACCTACACATGTAATTTCTTGTAATTTACTTTGGTTATATCCTACAGTGGCCCTTTTTCATAGAGAATGACTAGGAAGTGGAATTGTATGGAAAAGGAATAGTAATTTTGCTATGAGAAGACATTTTATTTTTCCTAACATGAGGATTTACTGCCCTCTACTGCTTGAGACAAGAACAGAGAGCACTCAGAGAACAGATGAACTTCAGCTGTAACACAACCTGACTTGGGACACCTGTAATCAGAAAACAGCTGTCTCACCTGACAAGGACAATTAAACTTTGTACTGGTAGCAAAGCTTTCCACTAAAATAACACTCAATTAAAGTGAAGGTCTTTGTTATTATCTCATTGAAGTAAAGCTACATTACATTGCATTATATAAAGGGCACAGCATGTGTATGCACCTAAACAACAGGAAAGGAAAAAAAGAAAATTAGTAATTATCAAGACAGACGGATTGAATTCCACCACCTTCTTTTTCGTACATAATGTGGCTTGTTCAAAGAGAGATTTGGGGCTTCTACTGGTGATCAACATCCATATAAATCCAGAATTTAAAACTGCAAGCAGCTTTTGAAATGTGCTTCTTGTATAGGGGGATGTTCAACATATCATAGACTATACTGAAAAAAACCCCTGTGAATTGCATATAAATATTTAATTATTTAAGATGTGGCACAATATAATGGCACTTAGGTCACTGAGCTCACAGGAAAGATAACAATGGTAGCAGGAGCAGCAACAAGGTGAAAATGCAGGGATATTTTTATCTGCAGATAGCAGCTGGTGGCAATAAGATCAGGCCTATTCCAACAGCGTAATTCCACATTGCAAATATGCAAATTCCAATTCAACATCTTGCTGAGCACTTCTCACTCTGGTCAAAATATACTAAGTAGCGTCACAGTGCAGCCTCAGGTGCTCTGGGGATCAGAGCAAAGAATAACTTGCAAAGATAAACTGATGAGGAAGAGGCAACTAACACCAGCCCACTGATAATCCTTGGGATGTACTCTACATTTGGGGTTGGTTTTGTGCATTTTTTGTAAAAATAGATTTCAGGTGTATACTTTTCTTTAAAAGAGCATGACCCCCACACTAAAAAGAAAAGAATGGGTGCCATTTGTCAAAAAACCATCAATTTTATAAAGCCAGAGACAGAAATTAAATTCATCAAAGTATGATTTTAATAGTATCAGTTATGGTTTTTGTGCATGCTTTATGATAATTCCATGTAATTTTATAATACCTTTTCTATACAAAAAAAGCGCGAGAGTAGTGGGGTAAAAGGAAAAAAAAACATCCCACCTTTGCGTTGGTGTTCTTTACATATTCAGTTTAAACATTCTATTTTCATGACAAACACTTATGGTCACATACAATTAGACAATACTTTAAAGTATTTAACAGAAAAATAACTGTTTAGCATTTCCCCTCAATCTCATTTCTTTTCCCCAGTGTGTTTACTTCTTTCTCGGACACTAACAACAAGTATCACAGCAAAAACAGCTGCACAATAGGACTCCAGAACTAGTAAGAGGTTTACAAATACTCTGGAAATTGGTGGCTTTTCAAATAAATCTTTATTCTTAACTAAATTCAGGCTTGTAAAAACACTCACAATGAAGCTGGGTTTTGTAACATTGTGCATTTTGTGCTGCTGAGTTAACCTTCAGCTAATAAGAGGAGGCCTGAGGAAATCATTGTACGGATCATGACTTACAGACTGATGGTGTTTGTTTACAGCACAATAGTGTTGCTTAATCCCATTTGTCTCCTACAGCAGCATTTCAGTAAGCAGATGCTGTTTTTTTCTTAAAGGACAGCTTGGGCTCACTATATTATTTAAAGACTTTTTAATATGCAGAATATGTTATTGTTTGACATGACTGGAGACTCCTGTGCCCAGAAAACAGACACGTGCTTATCTAGAGGGGCATGAGAGACAGACATTGGAATAAAGCTAGAGAAAAAAATGGCAGAGTCAGTTTATAATGGCATTCATCAAAATGTTGAAGTTAATATAAAAAAAAAGTTTGCAAATGAAATACAAACTAATTTAAATTATCAAATATATATCCTTGTACTAACCATTTCAGATGGTCAATCAATGATGATTAAAATTTCAAGTGTGATGTTGTATCTCGCTGGTTTTCAGGTCTTCCAATTTTTTTCTTCAACATACCCAGCCAATGTAATGGGAAAAACTCAAGTGATGCAGGATTACATACTTTGCTGTAAAAAAATCAAAAAAGAGATCTTACCTCAGTTAATACTTCTTTTTCTCAAGTCCAAAAGCAAACCTTGGAGCTTATAGTCCTTTATTACTGCCCTGGACTGGACATTTGTATATTAATAAGTTTGCATTTACATTTTACACATGGAAACACTATGTAATAGATTTATGTCATTAATTAAAAGTTAATGTTGATCAAATGGAAGCTTTTAGTTATTTACTAATTATCAGTACTAATCTCCCCATAGACAGCAGTAACAAAATAAAAACAAATTGAAGTACAGAAAAGTATCTTACAAGTGGAGCATGAAAATTTCAGTGAAAAATCATACTGAAGAAGTTAATTGAGAATACGTCAAGACAAATGACTACCAGATGTGTAACATTTTAAGAAATGGCTTTTCAATATCATAAAATTGTTTGGTTTATTAACAAAAAAGAGAGGGGAAAAGTCCATAGCCCTCTGAATGCACAGCGAGCAAAAGTCAAAATTAACTACTAAACCCTCAACCACTTGCTTGTTCCTGAAACACTGTGGGGATTTCTTTAATCCCAGAAGGAAACTCTCAAGGAACTGTGGAAAGACAGCACGGGATTCCTGCCTGGAGACAGCTGTCAGGGGGATCGAGTGAGGAACGCGATTTTGCGGCAGGGTTCGCCGGCACTCCGGAGACATTTGGGAAGGAAGAGGGGACTGCCATGGGGAGATTTCTTGGGGGCTTCCTCAGGGGAGGGGCAGAGGCACCCCAGAGGGAAAAGGGGAAAGTCACTTTCGACTCCTGCGACGGGTGAAGCCGCTCCAGGAGTGAACATGACAATACAAAAGGCATTTAGCAGAACGGTATTGCAGAGTTACAGCCAAATTCCTTACGTTCAGCAGCAATAACGCCTCGCAATTCCTGCAATTCTCTGACGGCGGGTCGGCCCTCAGCACTCGCCGCCAGGGGGCAGTGTGACACCACGAAAAACGCGGGAAGCGGGACCCACTCCTCCCCGCCCCATCGTTCAGTTCATTCCCTCAGGTGCAGCCCCTCAACCCCAGCACAACAAGTGCCCTCAGTGCCAGCTGTGCCAGCCAATTGATCCGTCACGATACTGTTAGTAGATACAGCTGATTTCACTAATAACTCTGCACAGGTACCCGTGTGCACAACAGGGATTTCCTCAACATGCTTGAACTGTTAATAATAAGCCAGGATCAGTAAGCCATTGTATTCCTAAGCATTCTAAATGCACATCTCAATGCCAACAATTTTATTTCATCTGAGTAACAAGTGTCAAAATAGAGAGTGTTATTTCTCCCGCTATTCCTGGCTCAGTGCACTGCGTGGATGATGGAATTTCCCTTGTTCACGCTCTTCAGCTATGGCTGCCTATGCTTCAGCTTTGCCACCAACTAGTCTGCCCTGTCTTACCTTTTGGACAAGCCAAGACTGTCTTTCCTTGTGTTACTGGAATGCAAACATTACTTCCAGCTGCTGTGGTTTTTTCACCCCTCATTCTCTGTAGCTGTTCCCAGTTTTACTCACCTGAAGCCAAAGAGATTATGTCACAGCTAGCCAGACAATATAAAAACAGAAGTAGAAACCCCAGGCAAGTTAAAACCAGCATCATTTCAGTCAAGTCCCCAATTCAGAATTCATCACAACAGTTGTGCTAGACTACAGAAGAGGAGCCAGTGTCCTTAATTTAGTTCTGTTACCTCACCTAATCCTTACTCAAGCAAAACCATATTGGCGCCAGTTGCTGTGCTATCATTGGCAACAGCTGCTATAACCAGTGTTACCTGGGCTGCCTCTGAAAGTCCAACCAGACCAGACACCCAACAGTTCCTCTCCAAACTGCAGCAGAAATGACACTGAGAAAGTTAATTGCGAACACAGGTTCATCCAATTCTGTACAGACCTTTTTCCTATCTAGTAATACAAAACCAGAGATTAAGGGTAACAGAGTTAGGTGCTTCCTGGATGATTCTATGTGACAAAAAACAGGGCTCCCCAGCAAAGCTAGGACTTCAGATACTCTTCCATTTTCCTGCCATTAACTGTGACTGCTATTCTGAGGCCATCTGACCACTGTCTCTGCTGGCTTTGCTGCAGCACCCATTCAGTTTAGGTGCATTTTGTACTCAGGATAATAAAATTGTACTTGTAAAGACGGAATCTGTAACATCAAGCTTTACTTCATTTCCCCATGAAGGAAATGATGGTTATTTGTTGAGTTTTCCAAGTGTTAGCACATGTTAGCACAGCAAGTTGTCTTTTGGCACCAGGCTCTGATTGGAACTATCTCTTGCATCATCACTCCTGATCAAGAGCCTGACATTTTTAATGGCTAAAGCACTTGTTTCAAGAAGTTGAAAGAAATTAGAATATTGAAGAATAAATATTAAGTCTTCAGTTTTCATCTCAGTTCCTTCTCACCCACGAAAGACAACCAAGTCAGAATATCTTTGTGTTTTCCACTTTTATACAGAATTTTTCTTCCCAACTGAGTAACAATTACTCTCATCTATTATAAAAAAATAATGGTCTCCCCAGCACAACCTTATATAGTTCTTTGAGTAGAATCTCTCTCTAAAAATAGAAATCTCGTTGACATTGAAGCACCAGGCAGCAAGGAAACTGTTGCATTTCAAGCTGAAGCTTTTGGAAAGCATGCTCTGTATTTCCTCTACCAGTGTCCCACAAATGTCCAAAATGCACAACCTGTCCTGTTGTGAACTTTGAGCAAACAAGATTTTGTTTGCAGCCAGTGCTGTTGCAGCAATACCTTCTTAGAAACAAGCAATAAAAAAAGATGCAGCACTGGCAAAAGGCGCTGGATTTACAGCTCTGCAAAAATAACACTCTTTCTTTTCCCCCCCTGCCCTCAGACACAACTGCCAGCTTTTCCCAGACTGCCTGACTGGGTAAGATATCCTGAGTTAAGCCTAGCACTTGCACTGAGGACAACAGGACAAGTGAAAACAAACAACCAGAAATCTCACACATCGAGGTAGCAGTTTTTCCAGTTCTCAGGCAGACATTCCTCTTGGGAATACAGAGAAAGGAAAGGGCAGGGGGAATACAAATCCTCTTCATCCAGCTTTTGAAGATGTTGACAACTTGCTCTTACTAAAGTCAGGGACAGAACAAGCCAACTCTGCCAGCATGCCTGAATTGGAGACTGTAAGAATAGGAGGTCTAATTCCTGGGAGCACTAAGTCCAGGAGCATTAAACAGAGCTCAGCACCTCTGTGTCAGACTGGCCTCAGACACAGCTGTGCAAGGGCAACAACCACAGTTGGACTATTGACATGGGAGCCAGAAGTCTGGCTCAGCTTCCACAGTTACTGTCGGAGTTAAACAGCGTTTCCTCAGTGTTCTACTACTATTATCCATTTGCCATGCCAAAATAGTTCTTCTTCCAGCACTGTAATATTCCCCTGGCAGCATATTTAACATGAGTTTGAAAGTGCTGATATTTCCAAATTATGAAATATAAGTGAGTATTGATCTTAAAATCTGAGTGAGGCGATGGAGATATGATTGTAGCCTACCTTGGGAGAGATTGATTCAGCCTTCAGTTCCAGGGCAAGTCTCATGCTTCTACTCCTAAGATACTTCATTTTATATCTGGTTGGTCCCACACTGGAATTCTGATACGTGACCTTACACAGGATTTTATTTAAGACCTGAAAGGCAGACCGTGAATACTAATCTCTATGTCGATATTACGAAAGCTGCACAGGTTGTCATGTATGTTCAAGGGTTGCCTTTACAAGAAAGGATTAAAGGGGTGACAAAGCGATCTTTGCAACAGAGATGTTTGTTCCTATTTATTTTATAATTATCTTTGGTTAAAGTCATTTCAGATTAAGGCTCTGAAAAAGAACAATGTATTTTATGTGACGGTTTGCATCAATCCACCCATGACCATTTTAGAGCTTGATAAAATTGATTAAAATTAAAATTAGGCAAATTCTGGATATATTCTTTAAAAACACACTCACACAAGGAAATCTTCATGACAGATTATAGGCTTTAATTTTCTGGTTAAAAGCACAGGTTCAAAAACTTGTTGTTGCCCAGTCATGTGTGAAAGCTCACAGAAGGAACACTTTAGTCTCTCAATTCCCTGGAGGTTTTGGAAACATCTCTCAGGAGTCTCCAGCCACCACATTCCCCATCATTAGGGCTTCCAGCACAAGCACCGAAACCTCGTCTCCTCTCTGGGAGACTGACCTCATTGACTTTCCCTGGCTGGCTTGGATATCCTTGGTGTACATCCACCCTCTGAGCCTTCATTGCTCCTTTCCTGGCTAGCTTTATTGAGTCACCAGGGAGAGGTGAGGCTGATGAACATCCAAATTTCCTGATGAGTCACAAAATAGGAGCTGTCCAGGACAGCAGCCAGGCAACACTGGAAGGCCTTTACATGAACCTACGTGTTGGCCCTCACATATATTCACCCGCTTTGGCAGAGCTTTTCCTTCTAAACACCAAGGTGAGTTGGCCTGAGATTGCCTCAGTTTTAAAAGGTTGTTTCAAAACATTACACCCTGAGCATGAGGGATGCTAAGGAAATTAAAAGACTGATAATTGATTCTGCGTGCTTTCTCTGACTATTTATTTAAATCGTGAGTCTTGGGAGACTTGTCTGAAACTCTATTTCATGGCTAAAGCTACTAGTCAATATAAATTTGCCCACCACCTGTCTAAGACAGGAAGAATCGAGCAATTAGAGAAATGTCAAGGAAGAGCGAAATTTCAGTGAAACAGGCAATTTTGAAATTGTAAGAACTTTCCTGGGAAGTAGGGAAGCTTCAAACTAGCTGGCTTATTTTGAGAAGTGAAAGGAATAGATACAGTTCAAGAGAGAGCAACACGGTGGAGTTTCACGTGAAACCCTGGTAAATAAATCCAGCAGCTTTCACAGAGGACCATTTTCATGAGACTAATCCTGAATTTTATTTAGTTGGACAGACCAGCTAAAGATGACTGCAAGCAATGGGAGCTGGAACACAGCCTCTGTATTGAACTCTCAGCTGCATTTGGGCCACTGTTTGATTCGTACTTCTGCAATGACTTGGAACACTGTGCTTCCTTTGAATGTTATTTGGCATTGGGCACTTTGCTTGTGCATAACACAATAATCGTTTAACGTACATTATCTAGATTCTGCCTTTACCACATGCTTGTGTTATCTGATTTCTTTGAGCAATCTCTCCCATTTGTGCTAATACAGCCACCAAAGCCCCTCCTGCCCTGTAATCTGAGATCTGGCCCAATTGTGCTGAGCTTTGTACACACAGAAAGCTCCCACAATAAACACAGTACCATTGCTTTCTCCGCTGGGAGTGAGGCAAAGCTTCCAGTTACCTCTGCATGATCCTGCTGGTGTTGACTGAATTGCTGCCTCAGCAGTGAGGCAAGTAGCAAGAAATACATCACTGGGGACACATTTCAGGAGAACCTTGACATCACTGACAGTGATAGCTACAGCCCTCACTGAAACAGAAACCTGTAAGACGGCATTTGTTCCTTCTTGCTGCCTTTGCTATTCCTTTCGGGAGGATGATCACATGCCATGCTCATGTATTTGCAAGCTCATGACATAATGTTAAGGGATTGTAATAAACAATACCATTTCGGGGAATGGACTGGGGAGACTGAACATTTTAACTGTCACTGGATTAGTTTTGCTTTAAGGATTAAATGTGTTGTCTCAAATCCAGATTTGTAATGAGAACCCTCCTGTCTTTCCTTCTCTGCCTGTTCCCCATCCCCCCTGCATCAAGAGAATTTGGGCAGGTAACCAGTGGAGTGAAAACGAGACATGGGAGCCACAGAGAACAGAGTAATTGATACAGGATATGAAGCTAGGAATGAGTGGATTTGACAAAGTGCACACCAGTAAACTGAGTGGCTCATTTGCCTGCCAGTAGGATGGATTTATAGCCTGTGTGTGGCACTAAGTAAGAAGCCAGTCATCCCCCCTACTCCTACAACCCCAAAAAACCCTCACATCCCTTGTGCCCACTCCCCCGCCCCCCCAAATGTTGCTTAATCTGAAAGGCAGGTCACAAGTCAAAGCATCAAATTACACAAACATGCTTTGGACTAAACTGGGGAAAGTACAAAAACCTCCAGCAAACTAATTTCTTTTTTTTAAAGAAGCTGAAGTGTATAGTTACTACTCACCTACCTTTGCTGCTTTCTCCCAGCAGCCACAAGTCTAGGCTAGAAATGTTCTCTTTGTAACAGTGTACATATATTATATACCACAATTGTCTTAGCACCACTAGCAGGTAAGTACTTTCAGGTGGCAAGTTTTGCTTTTTACCTTTCATATACCTGTCCTTTGACTGCAATTTTGATATAAGAAATGTGTCCCTTTTTTCTACCAGAAACACCTAGTGCAAGGTCTTGGGACCATACAAATACTGCAAGCATATTGTGGTTCCTCTACTCTATCAGTGATAAGGGCTCAGTCCAAGATTAGGCTGTGGATATACTTATCACAAGAACTGCCTATTGTAGCACTTCACATGTTGCCTCCAACTGTTCAGTAGCAGATAATAAAGACATTTTAAATTGCTATTTATTCTCCCTTAACCTTATTATTACAGAAATTCAAATTTCCAGGACATAAGCTATACTGCAGTTAAAGACTTTTGAGTCTACCTTTATACTAAAGCACTCATTAAAGGTGCATTATTTTCTCAATCCCAAAGAAGCATTGACAATTCAATTCTCTCTCTGCATAGGGAGCAGTGGGAAGGAAGAAATTAAAATGTAGCTACAGTGTTCATGGAGAGATCAATGTTGTTTAGGACTTAAAACCAGGAAGCATACAGCCAGTCACTACTCAAGCAGAGCAAGAAGAAAAGGGGAATGAAAATAGAGCAGACAATGCACAGCTACCCTACTGAAAAACAATGGCACCCTTCCTCTCCTTGTCACATGTTCCCCAATGGTAAAAATTCACTGTAAAAAAGTAAATCAGCACAACATTTTAGTTTTGACACATCAGCTACAAGTATGCAATAGTACAACCCAAGAAAGGTAAATCCAGAGCCAGGCTATGCACTGGATCTGTTGTGCAAAATGAACAGCAGACTTTAAGTGCTATACACCCAAGCTCACTGTTGGGAAATCTGCTGCGTCGCCAGCATACCAGATCAATATTTCAGAGGTCATTATCTCATCTCTTCTTCAGCTGCTAACTTTGGATTTCTGCCAGAAAAAGGCAACCACCAGTAAGATGATACCCCAGTACATTAGGCAAGGCTTTTGAGAATTTGAGCAGGCTTTTCTTTTCACTGAGATCAGTCTGCTCTCTGGGTCCAAAAGGCACAAGTGCTCTGTCAATATATAAATGGCCAAACAGGTTCTGTAACCCTCCCACAACAGAATGTGCAATAAGTTGTACCAAACTGCATTTGTGAAATAGACTGTGAAGAGAACTGACCCTTTATGTGAGTACTTCTGACACTGTGGGAAGGAGGAGACAACAGTCACCAAACTGATCCAGAATCAAGAAGTGTGATTTCGCACATACAGTGCAGCAGAAGAACTGGAGACAGAGTTAATCAATCAGTATCAGCTGGTACCATCTCCCCTCTGCAAGAATGTCCCATGAATTTTCACATGAGCAAACCATCAGTAAAGTTCTGCTTTAGCTGTGAGCTGCTAAGTAAAGCCAGAACCTTTGCAATGGGATCAATGGATTTGAAAGTTAAAAAGTACCTTTATTTTATGTGGCTTGGCATCCTAGATCTCCAATTTTGCCATAAGCTACTATAATATTATTGCAGTGTTCAATTTTTCTAATGATGATCTTAGTGATAATCAATGGCAGCACCTCCATGCATTCAAAGAGTGATATCCTACCTCCCCTCTGGAAAGACTTTTTGAACATTTAGTAACAAAA
Organism: Dasyornis broadbenti; assembly: GCA_013397935.1. Taxonomy (NCBI): domain Eukaryota; kingdom Metazoa; phylum Chordata; class Aves; order Passeriformes; family Dasyornithidae; genus Dasyornis; species Dasyornis broadbenti. Next base: position 100,914 of record VZRN01004156.1, read on the forward strand.
CTATCTCTCAACACATTAACTCTTTTCTCCTTTGATGTCTCTAATGTTATTTTGTCTCATAACCCATTTAGAAATATAATTACCTTTACAGACAGACATGAAAGTGGATGTCTCTAGGAGGTTTCCCTTAAGACCGGAAGAAGAAAAGAGTGTGCAGAACTGCCCAATTCCCAGTATCATTATCCTGCTACTGGGAAGAATTTGGTGAGAGGAAATCTTCTGTGCTTACCTTACAAGCCAAAGATACTTCATTATTCAAAGCTTCCTCTCAGGAAAACCATTTGGGAGACAGCTTAGAATCATCTTTGTTTAACCCAGTTAATTAACAAGCATTTGCATTGTCTCACTAGTCTTACTGTGTAAATCCTACATACAATCCCCAAAGGAGGGGACTCAAAGACTTCAAGGTAAAATACAGAAAAACATTTTACGTACTCATACTATCTCTATTCATATTATCTCTATGTATAGTAGCTAAAGTTGCAGCACTTGAGCTTTAGCTCTGGGACTAGGCTCCTCATTGCATTTCCATACATTGAGAGGAGCTAGGGAGGGGTTGCCTCTTACAATCCCAGTGAATTTGCCCTGTCTGAAGGTTTTATATTGTGGCTTTACCCTGACTGATTCTGAAAGAAAGTAGCTTATCTGGTGGAGAAATTCGGTCCAGACAGGATGGGAACTGGAATCAGCTTGACGCAAAGTCACCTCCAGGCAGCACAGATGCAAATAGCTTGAGCCACATCTTGCAGCAGACTCAGGCTCAAGTACAGGCATGGCTAATGAAAGCAGACTAAAATTTGGTATGCCAGCTCTGAAGAGGCCCTTTATAAGAGTAAATTGCATACAGCCATCATGGAGTTCATCTACAGAATATATATACACAGGTAAGTCATCCCACCCCAACTCCAGGCAATGACACTGCCATCTCAGTAGCATTTCACCCATCTTGCTCAAAATGGAATCCCTAAGCTTGAGCCCTGTCCTGCCAAAAATGCCTTCAGTTTAGACCAGAACCTGGTATTTCCAATGAATTTCTGAGGAGGCAAAGCCCAGACAGGAGTTCTAGGCAAAAATACTTCCTAATTACATGGCTTTTAAGATCTCTCAAGGAGCTCCTCAACCATGCCCTTACTCAGTTAAATTTGCAGGTGGCTCAAATTCCCTTCCTGAAGATCTGATGACTCTTTCCTGTCTGCTCATTGCTATATGCCTACTGACAACTACTTTCTCTTTATATACATATTAAAAGAGAAAAATAAGAAAACAAAGGTCTTCCAGTTTTCCTCAAGTAAAGGCACTTTTTTCCTTCAGACTCATTATTTATACAGCCCACACTATAACTTGTGATGGCAATGCTTGGGGATGGGGAAGAAAGTGTTAAGATGGAAACACATTTGGATGCTCTCATTGTAAGTCTGACTTAAAAGCTCCCCCAGAAACCAGGGAGAAAACAAGGGGATGTGACTATGTCCCTTCATCACCTCTTCTGATTTAGCAATAGCAGTGTTTATCAGCCTGGAGTCTCTGAGCTATTTAAAGGATCTACGGAGATCCCTAAAAAACCCAAGCACATTAGGAGGTAGGCTTAACTTACTGTACAGTCCGTGATATCTAAACCCCAAAAAGCTCACTAACTGAAGGCTACTTTTCTGTCTAAAGGACTCCTGCATACAAAACCATTGCAAAACAGAACTCCAGAGCCTCATTTATAAACTGTGGCTGAATTAATTTGATTTGGTTTTAATTCCCTAACTTCATACAAGTCAAACTACTCATACACTAACAATTGTAACTCCAGGTGCTTCTGCTTCCTGCTCATAGAAAAGCGCTGTATATTGTTCATTTTAGAGTGACAGAACTTTTAAATACATTTAAATACACTTACCAGCCACTCCCTTTGCTGTAGGGTTTATAATAGAAGAGATGAAGTACCTTCTTTGGTGGGTTTTGGTTTTCTTTTAAAATACTGTCTACTGGAAACACTGATCTTTGATCCCTGATCCTGAACTTCATGACTAACACTTAGCTAATCAATTAATGAGAAAAGGAACTTCTGGAAAGTATGAGCTAATGCCTGATAAAATTAAATTAACTAGTGAATACATTAATTTATTTATGCTAGTCTTAAACATATTCAAGTAAAATGTGTTAGCCGTATAAATTTATTGCAGCAATTAACAGGCAGGCCTTTAATTGTGGTAATACTAATTTGTACTTAGTTAAGTGGAAAAGCTGAGTTTGACATACGCTTTGTGTACTTTCACATGTAGTACTATTTGTCATTTGGTCAGAAAGCAGAATACAACTTCCTTTAATTACTTAGATTTTGGATCACCTCTCCACTTCTCCTGTCTTTTCAATCACTTTGAATCACCACCTCGTTTATGGCCAGTACTAGGTCATATTCAAGTCAGTTGACTTCATCGTTATTTCTGACACATAATCCATTTCACTTGGATTTTTAACCTAATTATACTTTCTGTCAATGTTAAGGTCTCTGACTGTATCCAAAAACATAGATTTAGAAACATCAGAACTGTATTCAGGGTGTCAAATGTTAGAAGTGTAGGTTGTTTCTTTTAGGGAAAGTATTTGAAAGGAGTGCATCAAACACCTGCTGCTTTAATATAGCATGAACAACAAAAGAAGAAGCAGTGTCTCCCCACTCCCACCTTCATGCATACTAACACCTCTTTTCTCTGCTTCTTTACCATTTCGTATCTCTGGCAATACAACAGAGCAATTAAAAAAACCTCAACACAACACACATTTAAACAATATCTCTCTATTAGTTAATGGTGAGACTTGAGTGACTATACAGAGTAAGGGTTCTAAGCCCAAGATTTAGGTTAACGATAATTTCAAAAAAGGCTATTTAATAGAAATTTCTTCAACACAGTTCTGCATTACTGATGATGGCAAGACATCAAAGGGCACAGTTTGCTACTGTAGTAAAAATTATTGCTTTAAAAGCTGGATAGTTGTTGGGTCTAAGAAGGTAATATACATTTGGAAATCACTGTTCAATAAGGGCATAACATTAGTCAAAGGACACGCCCTTTGTTATGAATGTTTAATCACCAGTTTAAAAGAGAACACAAAGTCACTGCTAGTAAAGTTTGCAGTTGACATAACTAAAGTAGTAAACAATAATGAGGATGGACAACTGATCTACAGAAGTCCCTTCTGCCTGGTAAGCCTTGCTATTTTGGGCAACATATTTCATCACAGCAAAGCACAAGGCCAGCCACCAAAGACCCAACACTAACACTGAGGACACACATATAAATAAGGTTCACGGGAACCAGCTTCGAGCCTTGAGGGCCAACAGCAGTTCAAATGAGGCTTCAGGAATCAGACAGGATATTCAACTGAATAGGCTCTTCCAGAGGTGACCCCTCAATGAAAGAAACTATTCTGTCTGTACGAGCAAGGGGTCTGAAATGGCAGGGAAGAATATTTCTACTACATCCAGTGACAATATTTCCTGTTCTGTTGTTTGAAAGCTGCTGGCAAATTGAAAAAGTAAATAGTTCTGAAAATAACTCATGGTTTGGAAAGCTTGCTTTAAATTCAGAATTTTGCTGTGCAAAATTGTGTTACATGTATATTTTAAAGCTATATAAGTCTTATTTTATTAGATATAATTTTAGGCTAACTGGATTGTGCTCATGCTCATATTGCTCATTTTCTCAGACTGGTTGCATGGTCAGACCAGATCTGACACACAGCACTTAGACACATATGCCAGATACAGGTGTGTATTCTTGGCTCCAGAATAAACTAACCTCCAGAATAAGACTAAGATATACATCATCCTTCCCAAAGGTCAATGGTAAAAGCAAGATAATGAAATAGCCTAATAATTCTTTGTTGTGCAATTAGAAAACCTGGACTGCAGAGTGCCCTCAAGTCCATTTGCCTCACTTTAAACCACCACTCACTGACCTTGTTACCAGGTTCAACATACCTCAACTCTCATCTGCTTATTATAGGGCTCAGACATGCACCCAAAATCATCAGCTGGTCAGCTGAGCCCCAGTTGTTGTCTGTGCAGCCACTTGCAGCCACAACAAGTAACAGGTGCATCTACTCCAGCTTTTTAGCTTCATCGGGATAACATTTTTTGAAGCAAATTTCTCTGTTATTCCTGATTTACCACATGTTGTTTCATAGCATTGGAACAGTTTTGGGTTGTACAAACTGGACTGCTTTCAGATGAAATCAAAGGAGATCCAGTTACTTGGGAAGGAGTCTCCAGGTGACAGAAGGAGACTAGATACAGATTAAATGAAAAGCACTACAGCATACACAGAATGATGGCTGGGCACTCCCATTCACTTTCTGTAAAAAATTCCCCTTTTCCCCACACCAACATGAGCACAGTCACTGTGTATCCATCCATCTATTCCTCTTTCACTGGTTAATAAACTGACTGGAGCTGCCACATGCTGTGGGCATCCATGGCTACTCCAGCTCCAGCAGCATCCCACAGACACCACCAAAGTTCCTATCCCATGCTTTCCCCACATAGCTGTGTCTTTGGGAGGTGATCTCTCACCAGGCCAGCACAGCACCCACACCTTGCTCACTCACAGCTTCCATCTGAAGTTTCCACAGACCCTCCTGAACAGCCCCTGGACAGTCCCCAGTCCCTGCTGCTTGTGAACTGGTGCCAGGGGGTCCTGGATCCTCTGAGGTGCTCAGATAACAGTGACCGTCCAGGCTATGTTTTCACATAGCAAATTTTTCCTAAGTTTAATACTTCTGTGGATAAGAGGAATTGCTCAGCACTTGACATTTTAATCAGCAAAGAGCACTCCTGATAGTGGGAAATTCTGGATACAGGAGAAATCTGGGAATAAAAAGAAATTTCATGCTTCAGGCACAATGAATAATAGGGAGTCCTGACTGAGGGGGAACAGGAAAGCAATACAGGCAGTACCAGGGGAAAATGGAGCTCTTCAAGGTGCCCCAGCAGCAGTTGGTGTCTTGGCAGATTCAGTATTAATAGCACCAGGTCAGGTTTGCTATGTTATACTGGTATGGCAGGCATTAAAAACCAAAGAAAATACTTGCAAACATATTTTTCTTGTAGTGAGATCCTACTCAAAAATTTTATGGGAAAAGCCACCTTTTGTTCCTAAGGAAAACTCCAACTCCAAGTGCCTGGGAGAAACAAGCACCTGAGAAAGCCAGGGCTGCACTATGAGGCAAGAGCAGTCACTGGTTTTGTAAGAATCTCTTCTGCTTTATAACCAAATACGCCTTGACTTAAGTTCCCAAGAACTGGATAAAGGTTTCTTACTGTCCCCTGTGTGACCAAGTTGTATTTCTGCTCACAAAGGCAGCTTTTGTTTCCCAGTGGGCTTCTCAAAGGCTTATTGCCAAAATTTCCTTTGAGAGAAAACTGTCCACTGAACACATATTTTACCAGGAAGATCTTTCTTTCCACAAATCTTCTTTGAATTTTGTTGTTGTCGTTGTTCTGGGTGGGTCTTTTTAATTTATTATTTACTTCTTTTTATTATTTTTCCCAAAAAGCTGAACAGTTTTGGTTTACACGAGTAAATTATTTATTCATTTTTGTGGGTTTCCAGTGAAGACAAATAAACAAAGTCAGAAACAATTACAGCTTGCCTGGCAAAGCAGTCCACATATTGTTGAGTAAGCTGGTGCTACGCTGAGGCTAAAATAACATAAATGATGATGGGATATTCTACCCTAGCAGTAACCTGCTATAATTTACCACACAGTCTGCCCTTGCCCATTTTCTTCTGGGTGCTCTCTCTTCCCTTTTATTACCCCAACAGAAACACCAAAAAAAAAAAAAAAAGTTAATACTGAGTTGATTTTATAGAGACATTGCTCAAATTTGGGAGGCTGAGTTTTTGTATGAAGCTCCAAATATCTCAGAATTGTGATCTCTCAACAATTCAAAAGGTAGAAAAATGGACTGAGAGAACCTTTTAAGAACTTTGAGAGGAAAATCAATCCTCTTGTCTGTTTTTTTTCCTTTTTGATGCTACCAAGGAGTCTCTCAAACACTAAATAAATAAACAGAAACACGTTTCTTCACAATCTAGGTATGAAATTATGCTATTTCAGAGTTCACAGGTTTCTATAATGGGTGTTTACAGATTTTCTGAAAACAGTCGCTCAAAATTCTTCATGGCATCTACATTCAGGCCATTCATTCTAATATTTACATTCAGGCCCAGGATGTCTTGTAAAATTTTAATAGCATACCCTTCTATGAAAAAAAAAAAAAAAGACAGTAACTAAACCTCAACCGAAATCCTAGCTCACATATGATGCAAAACCTTCTAAACACTGTCTAAATTGTCATTTCTTCCCAAGGCACAAGGATGTTTATGCTCTTGTCTAAGGGGAGATAAACAGAGCCGCATACCACTCCATATTTGTAAATGTTCACTCTGCAAGGTAGAAACTGGCTTCTGTATGCAGCAGGCTTCTGTTCCTTCAGTGCTCCAAAAGCCATAATATGACATATGGGAATGTGTAAATCAAAACAGCAGAGGTATATAAGGTGCCCCGCCACAGAAAAACGTGCAATCTTACTCTTTGTGCCACATATCATCCTGACTCCAAGGAACTTCCTTTCTGAAATGCATCTTAGGTACCAGCCCAGTGGCTTAATAGAATATTTGGGACACTTCCATGAGTCTGCCGGGCAGTTCCATCCTCAAATCTGGAGTATATCAGTAGGGACTTCCCTAGAGTCAGTAGGAACTGACTACTACTGTGAGTGTGGCCGAAATGCTACTTCTTTAAAAATTTTCAAGAAAATGTTATGAGAATTAACAACAACACATTGAATCACCAACTGAATATGTATAAGGCCAAAGTACTCACACCAACAGGTAGAAGATTGAGATCAAAGAACCCGAGGCCAGCCCTTTCATGTGTATGTGCCATTCTAAAATAGACTCCTGCAAGCATCCTGGTTAATATAACACACTCTTTGCCAAATATGTACTTTAAAAATAGCAGTCAACTGTATGGCATACCTTGAGTGGTGTTAGAGCTGTCTAGGTTTTGTTCAACAAAGACTGTGATAAGTTATAACTGCCAGTGGAAAAAGGAGAGAAACGGCAAAAACTGAGCTGCAGAGGATTCTTGAATGAGAACTTAACAGGGAAGGTTAGACCATAACAGGCGTGATTTAACTTTAACAAATCAGGGCACTTAGTCTCTTGACTAAACATGGATTTAGGATCTCCAGGGATGCAGATGTTTATAGTTTGGAGACTAAAACTACAGTTGGGCATCTAAGGAAAAAGTGACCTGCATGTAGATATTGATATTCTGCCCAGAGAGGGCTTGAATGTATACACGTCTTTTACAATCTCAGCGCAGATTTCACCTTTTAGTAGTCTTCATTTTCAGAGAAATTAAGGAGGTTTTTTTTTGCATTTCTGCTAAACTGTGATCAATGGACTGTTGTCTGTCCCAAACTTCTGTGTCTCCCAGTTTCAAAAAAGTTAATCCAGCCTGTTTGACAGCTAGCTCACAAGTTCATTAAAGCAGAAAGATTGGTATTATTACTGGCCAGAACAATGTTAACCTCAGCTGAGACAAGTTAATTTGTGTTACCATAAATTAGTTTTTGATCAATATTACTGATCCTTTTGCACAGACAAAAGTATGCTGAGAACATGGTTGCTGCTGTTTTCAAACGGACACTAATTGTGCAATTTGGAATTTGTTTTTGACTCTTGGTAGGTTCGCAGCAAAAGCAAAGCAGCCAAGGCTGGACTCTGTGAGGGGGATGAGGTGGTGTCTATCAATGGCAAGCCTTGTGGAGACCTAACCTATGCTGAAGTCATCGTTCTGATGGAAAGCCTGACTGACGTCCTGCAGATGCTTATCAAGAGGTACAGCAATGCTCAGGATGCTCTGGTGGAATTCAGTGAAACACCTAGAAAATGCTGGCTTTGAACACACTCATTTTGCAGACTTATACTGAGAGGTTCTGATAGTCCTGGTTTTAATGTCTGTAACTCTGCCAGGATGGAAAAGGGAGGGAAGAAGGAATATTTGAGCTGAAGGAATTAATGTATATAAATTGAACAGCAGTGGTCAGGCACGGAATTAATAGTAGAGTCCCCAAATGAAAGTATTAATACTTGCAAGGTGTCCACTACCATATATGCATACTGCAGAGCCTGGAGTTCAGTTATTCTCTCCACCCCTCTGAAGCAGTGAAGTGTTGTTATTCCCCACAGATAGGCAAGTGAGGCTTACAAAAAACAAAGGCTGTATAGATGCAGAAACTGTGTTACACAGATATGCCTTGATGATGACATGGCAAGAGGTCTCCTTGGGTGGCAAAATGTGTTAGTCAGGAGGAGGAGAGGGTCTGGAAGTCATGAATTCTATTTCTGTAGCTGTTATCACCTCACTAGATGAGGTGGGGGAAGTCACAGCTCTCTGGGTCTCAGTTTCTGCCTTTGTAAAAGGGTGAGAGTGAATTTCAGTTTTCTTTGAAAATGCTTCCAGTTTCTTAGAGTGGAGAAGCTTCATGCAAACTTGCAAGCAGGCCAGCAGTGCTGCTCACTGAACATCAGTCTATTCCAAAGCCTGCTCTGTAATTGCCATCAGTACAATATTTCCAACCTTGAGTCCAGAACCACTTACAGTAAAGCACATTCTCCCCAGACTGTGAGTTCAGACGGGATGAACTCTGAATTGCCTTCAGTGGGGGTAAGAAGAGGAAGAAAAGACTTGAAACTCCCACACTCCTTGTAAGGACTTAAGGCTCCCCCCAGAGCTACTGCAGCTCCCTCTCACAGGCAGGACCAGGAAAGGATCAGGATTCATCACGACAACTAACAGAGCAGTGTCCCTGGAAAGGCTGAAAACAGGGACCTGTCTCTGGTTACCAGGAATGTCTACAGAGCATGTGAAATTCCTTATGGTTCCTGCAACCTGCACAAAGGAGCTTTCCTCCAGTGCTTAGTAGTTCAAAGTGACAATCTGCTTTCAAAACCAGATGCTCTCAAGGACTGCTCATTTTATTTATAACAGACATTTTGCATGGCCTGTCTGTATGTGTTGTTTGGGGCTGACTAATGGATCAGTGTGACAGGATCAGGGGCACAGTGGGAGCGGAGGATTAGAGCTCACCTTCCCCAGAGCACACAGCCTTTGCTCCTCGTTCAGCAGGATACCAGCTGAGTGTTCCTCATGTGATAGCTGCATTCTTCTGGTTTTAATTCATAACGTGACTATTGGAACTGCACTTGTAAGAATGATATTTGTGGCTGACCAGCTGTCTTCTTTTCAGCCATGGAAATAGCTCCACATACTTTGACTCCTGCCTGTTGCTGTTCTATAACTGATACTTTAGTTGTCTGATGGCCGCAGGATGATGCAGATGAAAAAGGACTCTCCATTGCCCCAGCTTGAATGCATGGTGAACAGCAAGGCATGTCTTGAAAATCAGAACCAAACCAGAGTGTTTAGACCACATAATTCAGCCTTTCATGGAACGAAACCATGACTGTTAGAAATTTTAAGAAAATTGCAGTTGCTCGATACTCTGAAAGTGACTAAAATGTTCTAAAGAAACTCACTGTGACAACCTTTAAATTTCTCATAAGTTTGTCTCTCCCAAATCCCAGACCCTGCTATCAGTATCTTTCCAGGTATGGAAGAAGAGCCTGAAACTTTTCTCTTCCCCTCCCACCTCGTTTGTGGGTACGAGCCCTCTCAGGACTACTCCTAGAAGAATTTTTCAGGAAGTGTCTTAGCATCCTTTGAGAGCAATGAGAAGCAAATCCTTCCTCTCCTCAGTAGTCACTTGTTAGCAGCCTCCTCACAAAAATGCTGGAAATCATGAGGAAACAATAATTAAAATGGTATTTCACTGGTGATCTTTACATCTAAGTATCTTTTGTTAGCAGGGAAGAATATTTTTCATTGGAAAGCTCCTGGCTGCTCTGGAACATTTTGCATGAAGAATACGATTTTCACTGGCATTAACTGTTGACCTAATTCTGCTTTTACAAATCTTACTGGGAGGAAAATTGGGCTTTAAAAGTAGTTTTAAAAATGCTACTTGGCCTTTGATGTCTACCAAAAGTTTTCCCAATGCCCTGTGAGGCACAGTGAGTTAGTGACCAGCAGCAGGGCCCAGAAAATGCTCGGTTTACAGGATGAGAGGAAAGCGACACCCTGCAGGGCGGGCACTCCCAGATGCCGTGTGGGGGAGCATCTCACTGACCTTCCCGGCAAATGCTGAGCAGATGTATCCGGGAAACATAGAGAGAGGGGACAGACACTGAAACGCCAGCCTGCCCTTCTCACATCAGTGTTAGCAGCTCCTGGGCTACTGCTGAGTCTGGAGAGAACATTTCTAGCGGGAAGAAGGGAGTGTGTGCTCAGTGCATGCCGACATGAAATGTACCATGTAGGGAGTAAAACATGAGCCTGTGACAAACCCTGCCGTGCTGACTCCATGAGTTCTGCTTCCTTCCTGGAATTACACCAGGGCTGCTGTTTCTGCAGCGAGCTAGAAAGGCCTGAAACAAAAAGAATAATTTGACAAAACAGAATCTGAAATGACAAAAAAGAAATCATAGCCAGTATTCTGCCTTTTGACAGAGGATAGACATTTATGTCTATATAGAGTAGAAGTATATCCATAAGTAGCAAGGGCCTTTTAAGGCGGAAATCTTTCTCTCCCACACATACACACAATCACTCAGCTACCAATAAAGGCTAACATTTAGCTGGCCCAGCCCCCAGTCCATATCTTACAAGGAAATGTTTATAGATTTCTGTAATTTATCTGTGCCTGAGAGCAGTACAATTGATCATCCAAATAGCATCAGACGATGGGATCCAGCAGCACTCACAAGGAGCTCCCTAAATTAAAATCTGTCTGACCTTTATGAAGCCCCATGTGTGGTGAAATGGCTGTTACACATTTTGTGCTATTTGAGGCAGACCCAGACTGCCACAAGCAGTAAGCCGCATGCTTTAAAAGCAAGTGATATTGAAGTTTCTTCAGTGCACTGACAGATTTATTTCTTCTGCTGCTTCTTCCAACCTTTATTTCTAGGGGGTTCCAAAGTTTCAGAATAGCCAGGATGGCTTTTGGATTCAAAAATCTCCGTAGTACTCGATACTAATACTTTACTGAGGACACCTACCGTTTCCCTCATTTGAAAAAGTGCTTTGCTACCTTCTAGCAAATAGAAACTCTTAATAACATGCTGCAGTCTTGCTGTACAGAGAAGGTTTCTTTTCAAATTAACAGTAGTCAGTATGGTCCAGAATACAGAAAGAAGGACCTAAAGAGTACACCAGCTGTCCTAACGCCTCTAAAACAGCCTAACTGGGCCAGAGGAATTAATAGTTTAGGAAAAGGAGCTACATTGAGAATATTGTAGGTTTCACAAGCGAAAATAACATTTTCCAGTTAGAAATTATATATTTTTAAATAACTAGGAAATATTGTATAGGTTCACTACCTTTTTATGCTGGATCCTTGAAATAGGGCCAGAATATTTTAATTAATTCATGTTACATAAGGATGATGATCCTCACAGGAATTCTTTGAATGCGTATTTCAAGTTTTCATTTCCCTCCCTCTCATCCTTATCCAGTACTTCTCTATTCCTTAGAGAGTGAATGATTTGGGAGAGGAACCACATGTAAGGATGGTGCCTAAACAGTTGCAGTAGTGGCCACAGAGCCAAAAATTAACCGCTCCTATGGTGTCATGCAAAGTTAATTTTGTCACGGACATGTGAAATACGAAGAAATATTGTCCCAAAAGTCTCAGCAGCATTTGTCTGGAAACCCTATAACAGAAATGTGTCTGTGAAAGCACACTGAATGTTAAGAATGGTACAATTCCATATTTCAGGATAGTAGTGGGGTCATAGTTCTACCACTGTTGTGTAATTTCACTCCTACTGAACTGGTAAGTTGAGGAATTTTGAAAGATACAAAGATGCTTCTATTTTAGACCTCTGCATTCTGGGAAAATTCTATTTGAATACACCTGCTAGAAGGTACCACAAATAACTGGGGTGGGGAAATACTGTACAGAAATTGCTTTTGTAATTCACTATTTACAATGGCTGTGCTTACAGCAGCTTAATTTCTTGAATGGTTTTATGTATGTGCAGATCCTCTAGTGGAATAAATGAAACCTTCAGTGCTGAAAGAGAAAATGGGAAGCACGAGAACATAAAAAATGAGGACTATAGGGAGAACACCACACTGCAAATGAACACGGCGCAAGAGATACCCCATGGAGATTTATGCATCACAGAGATTTACAGTGGGACTCACCATGGAGCAGGAGAAAGCAACACACACTTTTCTGAAACAAAACAAGAGACCACACAAAGCCACAGAATTACTTCTAAAGTGATAGGCACCCCCAAAGTGATCGTGACAGACGAGACTGCTTTCAGAGGGACGACAGAAGAAAGGCCGGGTGCTATGGTTGAGCTGCAGTTGTCCCTCTCAAATGACGCACACAAGGCCACCAATGCTCCTGCTGTGACTCTCTTGGGGGCAGAAAAGTGCCCCCCTTCAGGCAGAGGACCCAGTGCACAGCAGGATGGGACCGGCCCCCTCATCGCAGTTCCCCTGGGTGTGAAAGAGGGCAACATTCAGTGGTCGAACAAAGTAGTCCAGTTTTCTAGCAGAAAAGAGGTCAAGAGGATCCAAGGTACGGCTCTATCTATCCCCAGGGTGGAGGTGATCCTAGACTGCTCAGACAGGGAGAAGGAAGAGCCCAGGTCTCCGTCTGAAAGGGGGTGTGTTGATTCTCAAGTAGAAGGAGGGCAGTCAGAAGCACCTCCTTCCCTCCTCTCCTTTGCAATCTCGTCAGAAGCCACAGAGCAGGGAGAAGACAGCAAGCACTCGGAAAAGGAACACAGACCTCTCAAGCACAGGGCAAGGCACGCAAGTGAGTATGTCCCATCTAATCATTTGCACTGCCTGAGGGCATCTTTTGTAGCTTTAGATACACTTTTAGGATTTAGAATGCATTAGACAAAAAATGTTCAGAGATTTTGTTTCTACAGTTTTCTAACTTTCCCTCTCTCGTATTCTTTTAAACAATGTTTCTGTTCCTGCTTTATACATTTTTTCAGGGTAATACAATGCACCTGGTGATGAGCCAAGAGTGTACCCATGCTTTAACTGTGCTGAATAACTTTGCTTAGTAGACTTCCACTTTGAAATTAACTCATGACTTTGACCAACTAAAAATACTTACATGTCCAGAAAGGGCTGAACTCTACTGGTCTTCTAACACATATTCAGAGGCAATCTGTAGAATATTAACAAAAAGAACAAGTTGCTTGCACATGTCTAAGTGAATCCTGTGGATTTCTCCATTTACAGCAGAAGCTTTGCGTTGTCATTTGCATCATCTAAAACCAAAGCCATGCCACTGCTTTGAAAAGTTAATAAAAAAGGCTAGCAGCAAACCTTGATGTTGCCTGCAAAAGAGATTTTGACAGACACTAGCATGTGTACAACTGTTACATGATCCTTTTGGTTTTGTCAGCCTTCTCTAGACTGTAAAGTGAACATGTTATTTCTCCTGACTCCCAGACCCAGAGGTCAGCTTCAAAATGTGTCTAAGAAGTTTACATGGAAGCAAACTTGCCACTGGAGCCAATATTGATTAACTGGGTGTAGACATGTATTATTTATTGATTAATCTATTTCTTTCTTTGTTATTTTATTCCTCTGGGACCTTTCTGTTGGTTGCTTGCTCCTTCCCAACAATGTGAAGAATCCTGTCTGGGGATTTAGTAGCAGTATGTCAAAGGTGCTTGAATGTGTGCAGTGAGATACTGTAGCAACAAACTATTTCATATGCAGCGTTGGAACTCCTCTGCTAACCCACTGCTAATTCCTGTGGAAGCATATTTTTAGCATGATAACCATTTGTGTCGCATTGGCAAGTGGACTAGGCAGTTACTTATGCCTAAGCGTCTGTATGCAACCCACATATTTTGGGCATATTAAATGAAGTATAAAAGAAAAGTGCACATGCTTCACATTTTGGCTGCGAACTCAGAACCAACTGTGGGACTGTGGCTGCATTTCTGAGAGAATTACTTGCAGCGCATGTCTGAAAAGGCAAAAGTACAAAGAGTGAACAACTTTTTACATTTTAAACTCTTCTTTCAAGTAGAACACAGGTTCTGTCCTTTTTCCGTGTCAGCTATGAAACTCTCAGTCTCTTCTAAATCACTGGCATTATCCTTAGGAACCACTTATTTAATCTATAAATGTTTTTGCATTATTATTATTTAATACTATTATTAAAATCCTACCTACACATTAGAACAAACAAATTGCCAAGCATAAGGAATGCTCTGTGTGCCACAAATACTATGCATGTTTTCTGCAAAAATAGGTTATAATGCAGCAGTTAAGTCTAAACTAGAGAAGCACTTTTATAATAGGGGCTTGAGCTCTTTAGCAGAAATTTTCTCGGTAAATAGTAATCAGATAATATTTACCTGAACAGGTAGCGCTCTTACTCTAAAGCCCACAGATTTGGAAAATACCTTCAGTGACTATTGTAAGGAATTGGATTGTCACAGGACTGAGTCAAGGATTTTGTGACTTGGCTCTCCAAAAATAAAATATTGCAAATTGCTGGTTGGGGTGCCATGTTCTTTTCTCTTTTATAGATTCTTGTGAGAACCATTGGTCCAGTTGTGCTGTCATCAGGCATAATGGCAAAACTCCAATTGTCTTTAATAGGACAAGTATCAGACTCCATCTACTGACACGGCTAAAAGGATCATTACTAGAAAACATATGGCATAGCTTTCCTTAATAAGTTTGTTTTATTTATGCTAGTAAAAGATATTAAATAATTTACTGCTCTATTTTCTTATATCAGAGACATATTTTCCCTTGAGAAATCAAGTGGAAAGGACTATTGATTTAGTCAAATTTAGCTTTAAATTCCAGGTTTTTTGAAGGGAGAAGCTACTGAGGCTGTCATTCATGAGATTCAGTGCTAGAGTACGAGGAAGGGAAAGCAACAGGGACACCACCTGACTAGAGCTGCCCCATGAGGCACGTGCTCCATGGCCCATTACAAGGAAGCAGTCACACTGATGTCCAGTGTATCCATCAGCTTTGCAGCTGCATCTGTTCCTCTTCCACGTAACCTGATGGAAACCAGCAGTTTATGCTTTAAGAAATATGTGTCATTGGTATATGCTAGTGAATACTCTTGAGAAGTTCCTTGAGTGTCCTTGATTCTGTTCTTAAATGTGTATTCACTCTTGCCACATTTCTAAAATAAATATCCCGTAGCTGTTGTATCTCACAGAACTTTGGATTATACTTCAGGCAAGTAATGCTTGTTAAAAGACTGAAACCTGCTTTCATTGAATACCATGGCCAAACTCCCACATCTACCAAGGGGCTGAAAGTTAATGCTAATATTTTCTGTGGATGCCTTTTTGGATGTATACTTGCTTTTAAATAGCTAATACATTTTAGCAACTTCGCAATTTATAGGAGTAAAATAAACCTGTAAATGGCAGAAGCTGCTAACACTGCCAGAGAGAATATGCTCAGTTTCATTTGGTTTCACATATTAAGCAGTCATGGGCCTGCCTGGCTGGGAATGGCTGTTGTAAGCCTAGGAACTGTGGTCAAATGCTTGGAAAATACCAGACCAGGAACTGGATAAATGAGAAAATATCACCTGCCTGTTGGTGCTGGGAATAAAAATTAAGAATGCTAGAAATAAAGACACATGTAATATTCCTGTTGAACTAAGAGAGTCCTAAAGAAAGTGATGTAGCCTTTGAACTTGCATGGGTGTGGCTCTAAGGAATGCTGGGTATGGAATTTATAACACAGTTGATACTGTGAGAAAAACTGGAGTATAATGAACTTGCCATACAAAAGAAATGTTTTAATGTGGGAAAAGGGGGGAGTGGATAAATTTCAGTGTAGGAAAATGCACTTGTTATTTTACGGGCTGTGTGAAATTAAATGTGCACTTTGATTCTTTCCCCAGGGCTCCGACGAAGCGAGAGCCTGTCGGAGAAGCAGGTCAAAGAAGCCAAATCTAAATGTAAAAGTATTGCACTGCTGCTGACAGCAGCTCCCAACCCCAATTCCAAGGGGGTGTTGATGTTCAAGAAGCGCCGCCAAAGGGCGAGGAAATACACTTTAGTCAGCTACGGGACTGGGGAGTTAGAACGTGACGAGGACGAGGGTGAAGAGGGTGAAGGTGAAGAGGGAGACAAGGAAAACACTTTCGAGGTGAGTTTGCTTGCAACGAGTGAGTCGGAAATAGATGAAGATTTTTTCTCTGACATTGACAAGGACGGTAAGATTGTGACGTTTGACTGGGACAGTGGTCTGCTCGAGGTGGAAAAGAAGACAAAAAGTGGAGAGGAGATGCAGACGCTTGCAGATAGCACAGGGAAAGGGGCCCTCATGTTTGCCAAGAGACGGCAGAGGATGGATCAGATTACAGCAGAGCAAGAGGAGATGAAGGCAAACACAGTGCAGACAGAGGAGCGCAGGGAAACCACCACGACAGAGAACTTCCAGCAAGTGAGCTCTTCAATCTATCAGTCAAAAGAGGAGGAAATGTCAAGACAGCAGACCTGTGTGAGCAAAAGCTACACAGATGTGAGCCAGAATCACAGCAAAATGGTACAACAAAATGGCTTTGGCTTAGCACCTGGCACAAACCTCTCTTTTCAGACCTCTGGAACTCAAAAAGCAGCATCTTTGAGTAAAACAGCGAAACCCTTCCCGTCTGGGGTTCAAAACCGAGCAGCTGCACCATTTTCACCTGTAAGAAATGTCACCAGTCCCCTTTCAGATGCAGCAGCACCACCTCCTTACTGCTCTGTCAGCCCACCAGCTGAGGCTTTCTACAGACCTGTCTCAGCTCCTGTGGCCAGCAAGGCTGCCCCGGCCGCGTGGGCAGCCACCGAGCCCACAGAACATATAGCATCCAGGGATGAAAGGATTGCTGTGCCAGCCAAAAGAACTGGGATACTGCAAGAGGCAAAGAGAAGAAGCACTTCCAAACCTATGTTCAATTTCAAAGATCCCAAAGTAAGTCCTAATCCTGCCCTGCTGTCCCTTGTACACAATACAGAGGGCAAAAAAGGTACCGGAGCTGGTTTTGAGTCAGGACCTGAAGAAGACTACCTCAGTTTGGGAGCAGAAGCTTGCAATTTCATGCAGACTCAAACATCTAAACAAAAGGCCCCTCCTCCTGTTGCTCCAAAGCCTTCACTCAAGGTGTCTCCTTCTGCTGGTACTCCAGTTTCACCAGTCTGGTCACCTTCAGCTGCAGCTTCTAACAAGCCTCCTTCTTTCCCAGCACCAGCCTCACCTCAGGCAGCGTATCCTGCACCACCCAAATCGCCACAGTATCCTCATTCTCCCATCCATCCCCCAAGCACTCTCAACCTTGCTGGTCCTTTCAAAGGGCCGCAGGCCAGCCTGGCGAGTCCAAACCTTGCCCCCAAGTCAACACCAGTCACCCCACGTGCTGGAGAAACAAAGCCTCCCTTCGAGATGCCACCGGCTATGAGTGGGAAAGGAGCACAGCTGTTTGCCAGGAGGCATTCCCGAATGGAGAAATATGTGGTGGATTCAGAGACTGTGCAGGCAAACATGGCTCGAGCCTCATCTCCAACTCCATCCTTACCAGCTTCTTGGAAATACTCATCTAATGTCCGAGCACCTCCACCTGTTGCTTATAATCCCATCCACTGCCCATCTTACCCTCCTGCTGCTACCAAGCCTTCCTCTAAGGCCACTGCTGCTACCAAAAACACAAAAAGAAAACCTAAGAAAGGTCTCAATGCTTTGGATATTATGAAACATCAACCTTATCAACTCGACCCATCTTTATTTACTTTCCAACCTCCTAAGGAAAGCCTTGCCATGAAGCAGACATCAAAGTTGTCCACTTCAAAGCAAACACTACCTTTACCTTCCTACCTTCCACCTGATGCTGGCTCTCCTACAAGGGCCCGGCCTTCTTCAGTGTACTCCGTGCCAGCCTACAGTTCCCAACCTTCGTTCCCGTCAAATGCCTCTCTCCCAGGAAATGAATCGTATTCACCCACAGGCTACTCTGCGTTTTCTAAGCCAGAAACCACCACATCCTCTTTGTTTACTGCTCCGAGGCCAAAATTTTCAGCCAAGAAAGCTGGCGTCACTGCACAGGTGTGGAAGCCATCGGTTATTCAAGAGTAAACCTGGTAGCTGAAACTTAGTGTCCATTTTGCTTGCAGTTGCTCATTTGCAGTGGTCACCTGGCACCCAGACTGTGCCAATGGTATTCCTTAGCCTACTTAAGAATGTCAGATGTATCACCTCAAATTTGGGTCCAAAATATTTGAACTTTTTAAAGGAATCAAAATAGATAAAGATTTTAGCACATTTATGCATTTTATCAGGTGCTTTATAGACATGACATCCTGAAATGAAGGGGTACCATTGCATGAAGTGAGCAGGACACTAGGTTTTTGCTTTAGGACTTCAACAACAGAAACAGTAAGCAATATTCCTGATATGTCAAATTAATAGAGAACAGCTTTCTTTCTGTCCCTCTCTCCAACTGTGTTCTAATTACCTAGGGATTTGGGGACTTCGTTGTTTTTTTTTAAAAGAAGTGCCTTATTAACTAATAGTAATATGTATTATTAACATAGCATAATATAGATACAGTGTGAGACTCTGACTGATCACTAGCAGAACACAACTGGATAGTCCTTTGGCCTGCACAGAGCCCTATGGAATTTACCCAGAATCTGTCCTGGCTCAGAGGTCCTTCCACAGGAATCTGATTGATCAGCCAGGGGCTTAGTTTGTAAGCTATGTGGATCAGCTGTGATCCAAAATCATGAATTGCCTCTGTGATTTCACAGAGAACATGCTATAAGAGATGCTGAAGTGTTATGAAGACTAAAAAGAGGTGGAAAGAGAGCTGGACAAATTGTTAAAATTTCCCATTTTGGGGAAATTTTGCATCCCAGGTGCAGGAATATTTTTAGCCAGAGTTTGCTTTGAACCCAGCAAGTATGAGAGAAGCCTGTAATTGAAAATTATTGAGCAGTCATAGAGGTGAGCTGGGTTTTGCAGCTGCAATGTAATGCACCAATTTCTTGTGAAAGCACAGTGACTGAGAACTGGAGGGCTACATATAGTGTGGAGTGCTGATTCTTGCTCCCAGAGTACTCTGTGCCACAGAAATTAACAGTAACTCATGATTATGACCATGTCTTTGTAGTGGTCTCTTGTACACATTTTATTATTTTTGCTTTGGCCTCAACAGTGCTTCTTCCCACTTTAAATCTTTTTACTCTGGTCCTATACTTTTATCTTTTACTTGTCATATTGGGGACTAAGGATTGAAATACTGCTACTGTGGAAAATTCTTAAGAGCCTGTGGTCTTGAAATGTACTGTATTATCCTGCAGTGACTACAGAGCCTTGCTGAAGTCAAGGGGCTATGTTTGAGTAGTTTAGCGTGGCTTTCATCAGCATCATTGGTGCTAGGGCTGAAACAAGGTGCTGTTTCTCACAAGTAAGGGTATCAAAATCCATCCCAAGCGTGAAGCTAAGGATTAAAGCATCACTCTGTGATTACAGGTGACAGAATCTATTGATATCTTTGTTTAAAGTATCATTCAGCTAGTTACAGACCAGATTATGGACCCTTTCTATCATAGCAGGGTTGTAGAACTATCAATGTTGATGAAGAAAACATTCCTAAGTATGCACAAAATCTCCGTAGTTTGGTCCCAACATGATAACTCAAACTGCAATCAAAGGTGAGAAGAACGCATTTGGTTGCATGTGCAGAAAGCAGGCTGAAATAAAACTCTAACCAAGCCAATAAAAAACACTCCTCTGAATTTTGGACCTCCAAAATGCTACTCTCCCCTTTAAATTTTAGATTGGTATACTGACTGAATTAGAAGAAAATGACCAAGGGGTCCATCTCCCCTTTAAAATTCAGAAAAATTACAGGAAATTCAGAGGGGAAAAAGTTGGAAAACTCAAGAAATATTTATATTGCATTTATGCAGAAATAGAAAGTAGCAATATTTTAGTCCTTTGGAGATCTCGCTTCTACCTATTTTCCACTGTCAATATCTGTACTTTTCTTCTATCATTAAACTTGTCCCTTTCCTCTCTGCCTGTTTGTGACTTTTTTCTTGGTTTGGCTGCTATTTTTTTGTTTGACTTCCAGTACATATATATATTTTATACTGCCAGTATATTTTTGGGGGAAGTCTATTTCCTATGCTATCCTGTTAACATGAAATCCCCTCTGTCCCCTTCCTCTCCCCCTTCCCGCTGCCTTTCCTCCCTCCTTTCTTCCCCTCTTTCCAAGTTCAATGTGCACACATTATTTTAGGTAGACTTTAAGACACCTGTATGTACTTGGAATAAAGATACCCCACCAAAGGTAAGTAGCGCTGTGTGAGACACATAAATCCAATCAGCCTCATATTGCTTTCCATGTTTTTGTTTAGTCTCCTCCTGTAAAGCATATCTGTAAATGATAATCACACTTCTGTACTTGTTCACCTCACCACCAAAAGAATATTTCCTTAATGATGAGATTTACAGCAGCTTTGTCCTTCCACGACAAGGGTTGATATTGATGCCTGTGGCTACAAGACACAGGAGCTTAGAAAGTGCATCTGTGCTGAAAATTGCAATTTTCATAGCATTTGGATTCAAATACAAGTATTTCATATGGCCTAGAACAAAGACAAAAGGATTTTTAAAGCACCAGCAAGACTTAAAAGCAAAAGCCCCAATGACATTTGTGCTCTTAACACAGTTCAGATCTTTTGAAAATCCCATTCAAAACCCAACTCTGAATTCAATTTCTTATATACACATCATTCTACACACATGGGGCTGGGATCTAACTTGGCTTCAAGGCTCCTTTTACTAATCAGGTAAGTTTTTAATTCTTGTTAATATTCCAGAAGACCGGTCTACCTACAGCAACAGGTTTATCCAAGATATAATCTCTTGTGAAGCAGATATTTAGAGGAAAGCTGAGCTGTCCATTGTCATGGGTCCAGATGAAAAGCTAAAGATAATGTCAAACATAGCTGGAATGTCAAGGAAATGAGTGGTTTGTGTAGAGGAGCCATCTGAAATTTCACTTTGAAAGGGCAGTGAGCTTTTGTAAATGGTTGTCTGAAAAAGCTATTAGAACTATTTTATATAATATGACAAGGCTGCCAAGATGCAATTGTCATGTTTACTATGGAAGCATATTTAACGGTGAATTTTAAGCCATCACTAATAACAATACTTCCAGTATGTTCACATTAAAAGAGGAATTTAAGTGTTTCATGACTATTTGAACACATTTAATTACAGTACAGACTGGAAGTATTATACTGCACCAGTTTTGATCTCACATTCTAGACAGCCTTTTCATAAAAACAGCTACCTCAGTCAAGGGTTTATATATCTTCAATTTATGATTCAGTTATAAATATTTTGCTATAAAACTGAATTGAAAACTTTTGTTTTGGAGATGAGTGGCCTTCAGGCAAAAAGTTAAAATTTCTGCTGCTAAAATAAAATACAAGATTTAGTTCTTGAACAAAGAACTGCGTAACTTCTGCCGCTTTCTCTAAGGGAACCACTCCTATCATGTTCCTGCTTACCAAAAAATAATATGTTATGAAACAACCAGAAAGAGATTTCAATGAATTTTTTCTGTAGAAGCATTTACAGAGTAAACATTTTCATCTCTTACAAGTAAGGCTCATTCTTTTGCTTTCTGCTCTCCTAAGGAAGAAGCAATTTTACGGTGTCTTAAGATATGTGACAACGTGCTTGGTTCCAAAAGCACCCAGCAGATGGCATGGAACTTTATCATACACTCATATCAAGGTTTGCAGCAGGCAATGCCCACTTCTCTTCTAGACACAGTAACAATTCACTTTGAGAGAAAGCAAATGCCAGTTTGAGAAGAGCCTTCAAAAAGTTTCAATTAATTTTTATTTGAAGCCTTCTTGCACTGGCCCTAGTTTTATATACCTAGTTTAATTTTATTTTGCATACCCAATTTTATTTTGCATGAGACATTCAAGAGTAATGACAGAAAATCAGCCCTAAAAATGGCAGTGACCCATTTTTCTGTCACCACTGTAATCGTGTGGCAATGAGTTTGTTTTCTTTTTTGCAGAGTGTTGTTATAAATGTAAGTTGTAAATTGAATGTTCAGAATTCACAGAAACTTCTCTTTGAAGTAAGAGGCTGAGGTATCAGCAGGCTAAAAAACATTAGGAAGTGCGGAGCTTGTGTGCGGTTCAGACAGAAAAATTAGTTCTAAGTGGCAGAGCAGTAATTTTGAGAGAAAATGCAGCTGGGATTAGAGAGAGGCGAGCTGTGGGCAGAAAACTCCACAAAAACCAGTGATTACACAGGATAAAATACCTGTCAGATGATTTTAAAGTCCTGAAGGTACAAGAACAATCAGCAAGAGGGGTTCACCTATTCTGCATATAGAGACGGCTGACTACTTCCAGACTTCCGTTGATTTTTTTTGGTTGAACACTGATAAAAGATTATAAGCAGTTATAAAGAGAACTTCACACCAGATAATGTGATCTGGGAGGAGCTTTGCTTATCAAGAATACAGGATGAGACCTCAACAAAGGACCAGCCTGACCATCATCCACCGCTGCTCCAGCCCTTCTGGAGCGGGGAATGCTCTGTACACTGTAAGGCAGGGAAATGACACAACTAACACTTTGCAAAATCTTTTTCCTCTCTTTTTTCCAGGATTCTTTCCCAGACCTGCTAGCTTTAAAATTCCAAACCCTTTGGTTCTAAAAAGATTCACTCTTCCAGTCTTGCCTTTTTACACGACGCAACATTCTTTACCTGAAGTCAAACACCTGGGATTCCACAGATTGCTTTGGTGGTTTGGCACGGCAAGTGCAAATCTTAATTACACAGCTTGGCACGATGGTATTTTATAATGACTCTGCTCAGCTTGAAATGGAAATGCTATACAAAGAAGGAACTTGACAAGATCTTCAAAAACCTGTGAATTCAGAAGCTCTGAATGAACTCACTGTTGGTAGAGCTCTTGGGAAAATATGCGAGCCCGGTAATGTCATGGCACACTTGGGTGTGCCACCATCACGACTTCACAGCACCCATGAAAACAACTGGGCTTATTTCATAGTAGACATTACTTTTGCATGTGATTACATAGAGGAAGAGTTAGAGTCACCCAACAGTTATGTCTGGCAAGTGGTTTTCAGGCTGGTTGCTAACTAAAGGAAGCACTTCAGGTTTTTAATCAAATGATTTCAAAAGCAGGAAAAATCCTGAAGCCCTATGCTGAAATGATCTCTCCAGATGCAGACTTGACTCTTCCTTTACAAGCTAAGACAAACCATATGACAGTATTCCCATGGGTTTAATATTTGCTTCCTTATGTAGGGCAGGCAAAGACTTGTTCTTTATGCGCTAATCTAGGTCTCAGTTATCCTCTACAGCATTTAAAGGAAAAATCTATTCCTGATTGTAATGATCCTGACAAAGTTTTTAATTGTAGTGCACGTGAAACCTGTACAAACATCTCTGGTAGTGTAATAACTGCACACTCCCTTCGGCTAAGAAAACTCAGCTATGAGAAAAATAACTTACTGAATTTACAAATTGACTATCTGGATGAAGGCTTTCTGTGTGGGGAATTAATGTAAAAACAGCATTTTCAAACAAGAATCCTGATTCTTTTGTATGTTTTTAAGACAGAAATCTTAAACCAGAGACTCCCCTCATAACTCCAGGCAATTAAAAGATGCTATGAAAATAACCAGGTCAAGACTGAACTGTTGAACAGATGGAGTGTTTCTCTTGATGTCTCCATCTAGATCTGAAACAGCAGATTGAAATGGTTTTAAGAAATGTACAACAAACAGAAGAAAAGGAGGAACATTACAGAAGTAAAACACATTCCCAATCACAAGAGCACATGTTGGATTATAAAGGGTGACATAGAGCACAACACTGAATTTTGGTGTGAGTTTTAACAGACTGAGAAGCAAGGAATTCAGCACATTTATATTAGAAGCAAAAGTTTCCATACAGTAAAAGCCTATGGATAAATATTTTCAGTGTTTAAAAGAAAGATATTTTTTTCCAAAAAAACCATAAATAACTGCTAGTGATCTTTTTTTCTTTGATTTGTGAGAATGCTACTTCTCACAGCCTCACTATGCAGGTTGTTGTTGGTACATGGCTCTACACTGCAAAGAAAAGCAAAATATCTGGCATCTGGGTACACTTGGTTTTCTTCCTAGAGTACTGAGGTAGTACTGATGCAAGTACCTGACATTGTGTATTTAGAAAGATGAGAACACCAATATTAAACACTACTGTTTGGACTGCAAAGTGAGGCACTTGGAATTCTTGTTGCCTGTGTCAGCTTAATCCAGCCTCCTTGGGGGTTTGTGTGGCCAGAACATCTGTAATCACATCATATCTGCTATTTTTGCTGTAGGACTCCAGACAGGAATGCCCATCTGACAAACAGCTCCTTGCTGCTTTGTTTGGACACCATTCCTTGCTCAATGCACACTCTTCAAAAAGTACCCTTCGTACAGAATTATTTTCTTATGGATTTTTGCTGTTAGCACCCAAGTCATTCAGAAGCCAGAGTTCATCTTTACATTCTTGCATTCTCCAAATTACAAAATAATGCACGAATTGAGCAGCACTGACACCAGGACACTCTGTAGTCTTGGGTGTCCAGTTCAAGGCACTTCAAGGCATCTCCAGAGTCCAGCAGCACATGCACCAGTTACTCTGTCAAAGAATGTGATCCTTAACATCACTCTGTGGGTGCTAACAGATGGCAGTCTCCAAGTGCAATTCCAGAAAGGGAATCATCAGTGACCAGCTATGAATTCCAACCTGCAAAAGCACCTTTTTCACAATATACTCCTGTGTTAGAGAATCCTAATATTTCCTAAACAAACCCATGAAATGGCACTGGATGGGGCATAAATCCTGAAATTTAATCAAAATGCATCAGCACTGGGCAATGGTGCTTGCATTTCAGAGCTTTGGAATAGCTGCCCTTCCAACTTCACTAGCATTGCTTCGAGGTAGCTTTTTAAGACCCAAACTAAACCTTGGAATACTGTCCTGGAGCACACTGTCACAGGGTGGTTCCCCCAGCTGGACTTGAACCACCAGATATTTGTAGGAATGAATAAAACCCTCCTGCCTCACAGAGGATCAGGCTGGAACAGGCTGTGAAGTAATGGTTCTCCTGTTGAGCCTCCATAAGGCTCTCTGGGTGAATGCACACAGGGACATTTGCACTGAAGTATGAGACACTTGAGACAAAAAGATCTGTCTCAAACCAGTTCTCAAGCAGAGTGGTGCCACTTCTCAAGGTAGAAAGGTCAGAAAATAGGGCCAACTTTGCACTCATAGCTGTGCAACATAAGGTCCAGAAGGTGGCAGCAAATATTCTTCCTTACAAGAAATAAACTGTTCCAAAGAAATCCAAGATGCCTATGGCCAAAAGTTTCAGTCATTTGCTTTCTATAGGAATAAATGTACTGTATTTTGATAATTGCATACAGATAAAGATTAAATGATAATGAAAAGCAAAATTTGTCACAAAACTTAAGTGAGATAGTTGCCAGTAACTGTTTCATTAGTTTGTATACAAATCAACAAAACAAGATTATTCTCACCATAATAGTGTCACATTTAGAAACAATCTGAATTTAGAACGAGTTGGGTTCCAGTCCTATAATTCCCTATAAATTTCCAGAAGCAAGCCCTGACAAGACAGCTTTGAGGAAGTCAGGATCAGGGCTGAACTGTGAGATTCTGATCTATTCCTAGTCTCAGTACAGCTACTGACAAGGTTTTAGTTGTTAGACAGGCAAACTTCCCTGCCTCCCCAGCCATTAGCCAAATTTCTGCATTCCCATTTTAGCCTACTGTAAGAGATTTCACGAGTTTCAAATAAATGTGATTTTTCTATTTTATTTCAAAACTTCTGGTAGACATACCGTAAAATAGTTGTAGCCTTTACTGCAGAGCTGGCAGCATTTCAGAGACAAATTATTTTTTCATTACATAAAGTTTAAATTGTAAATGGTTTGGGATGAAAAAAACCCCTGTAATACATCTGTCTCCCTTCTATACTCAGTTCAGTTTAAAAAGCTGAAGTGCTTCTCTGATGTTTAAAACAATGGAAAGAAGGCAAGAATTGAAAGGCATAACAATTGAGTATTACTTATTTTGTCCTACCATTTTCTCAGTGGTTTGATCTCTAACTGCAGTGGCCTTTACAAGTCTATAGGAAACCAAAGGAGAAATGCAGCGCTCTGGGCTTTTTATAAAGACAGAGTCACTTTTTGAGATAAAACAATAGTTTTATCTGCTTCCTCCTCCTTTGTCCCCTTTCTGTGTAAACAGTATCCAGGCACTATTGTTAAGTCAGATTTTAACATGCTTTGATATTGGATTAAGGACCAGGACTATAATGAAAAGATAAAAATAAAACTGCTTTAATGACTTAAGACAGCAAGGTCCAATTTTTTTCCAAGTGACTTAATCAAGCAGGAGTTTAAGCTGGAGAGAGTTTCACTGGACTATTCAGAGTCCAACCTATTTTTGTCTCCTTGACTGGTAAAAAGGCAGTTGTGGCATGTAAACACACACACACAGAGTTTTCACTTACAAAGGAGATGTGCCACGTGAGACAGAAAAACAGCTGCTGGGAAATCATTTAATGAAGTAGTATTCTCCATTCTCATTTGGTCTGGAAAAGGAAAAATACCTTTCTGACTCCTGCCTTTAAAATTTGCACTATTTTACAAACATAAATATTGTTCTTTTTGTCTTTCAGCTTTTCATAAGTAGCAAGAAAATTGACAGCTGTAAGTTCCAAATAACCCATTTTTCCGGACTATTGATTATTATTAAATAGCACACTCATCCATCGTACATTAACTAGATCTATACAGGCACACCCCTTTTATAAGTACTGCTTTTACATTCACTTGCTTCTATCTGGAAAGAGTTACTTTTGGAAGTAATATTGTATTGATTTTAGTTTACATTCATACACATAAATATCAAAGACGCTTGCAGTGCAATAAATGCTTGCTTCAGTGAGCAGTTTATAACTAGTTTGCATTTTTAAAATCAGTGTTAACTTAAACCTAACCTAAACAGTTTAATCTGTTTGCACAGACACCTGAGGCACTCAGCAGTATTCAGGATTGTGTGATTTCAATGGACAGCTCTAAATAGCCTTTCCTCTTCTTCACATCTAGGAATCACTTTCTCTTCAATAAATGTTGTAGGAACGATCTTTTCCTCTGAAAACATCCAGGAATTGAAAAAGAACAAATCAATCAGTGTAGAGGGACCTGGTTTGTTTTGTTGTGTAATACTTCAATATTCTAATAACTGTTTTACAACAAGATTACAGGAATACAGTATGTGATACAATAATAATTCTGGTAGCATTTCACTTTTCTGTCCCTTCTCGCTTCTGAGGTGAAGGTCTTTTTATGATCTTCACGTAGCTTAAGGGAGACAGAGGGTGGAGTAATTATTCTCTACTTCCACTTCATATTTTCCACTGTGTCACTTACGGTCTGGGGTTTGTGCATTCTTTCTAGTACGTGCTTGTCAAAAGACGTATCTCCAAGATTTAAAGGAAAATATTAGAAAGTATTACCAAGTCTGGCTGCTGCTGTCTGGCAAATGAATGATGAATTCTGGTGACTAGAAGTTGCCTTAACCCCAAAGTCTGTGTTTGTCAGCTTGAAGGGACTGAACACCAAGGTAGTGTGTTAGTCAGTCAGTGGGAATCTCTCTTAACTTTTGCCTCAAATTCCTTCAACTCTTATGGAATGAACAAGGTTCTTCTCATATACTGCAGCCTTCCAGGTAAATCATGGAATGCTATTTGCCCTCACAGGTTATGTCCTCTTACAATCCAAGATAAATGTTAGTTAAACCCACACACTGTTCGATCCCTACTTCATGGAAGCAGACATTACCCTTACTTTACCAAATCTAGAGGGAACAGATGCACAATTTCACAGTTTGGAATTTGAAAGTTAAAAGCCAGCCTATTTCCAGAACTTCTTCTAAAGACAAGTTATCAAGTGGGAAAGGGAAGCCCAGACCAGGACTTCTACCTAAATAATACAGTAGAATGGCTCATTTTGATAAAAAAGTAGTGAAATACACTTAATAACTCATCATTCTCTGATTAAACTCTGTCAAGGAAAATTAGTTCCTGCTTTTTCACTAATGGTTACACCAAAAAGAAACTTCTAAAACTTGATGAACTCTGGAGCTTTTCTCTGAACGTGACAGACTAAACAGTATCTTCATCTGCCTGTCTTGAAAAGCCAGATATTTTATCCAACACTTGATTCAACAGTCTCATTTCCCTCCGCATTTCTGAAATCCTACAAAGTACTCACAGGGTTTTGAACTGGAATTTCCATTAAATAAAGGGGAACTTCTCTGTTTGCTCAGCATAGACAACGTTCTAGAACCCTCCTGATAGGAGCTAACACAGGCAGACTAATGAGGTGGACCTGTTTGATCAACTTCTTCATCGCTCTCTACAACCTTATCTTCTCAATTGCTTTATTTTCTTAATTACCACTTAATTTCTTGTGGTTTGGGTTATCTGATTAATTTCTAACATAAGTGTGTGTGTGGGTAGGATTAACAATGTTGGGGAGTTTCCTCTCTGGACATGCAAACTAGAAATAGCTGATCATAGCTAAGAGGTGAAAGGATAGTACTGTCACAAAGCATTAGTTGTGAAACTAGTCAAAACCCTCATGACATAACCTCTGTGGGTCACTACACTTTTTAAGAGATTCAGACAGAACCACCAAACGGAAAATGGTGAAATCTGGTCTCTTTCTCAGTTTCTATCTCTCATTTACAAGGCTGATATTAAAAAATTACTTAAAAGTCTGTGTGAAGCTGAGGTCTTTCAAGTTTCTTAAATGCAGCAAGATCCTGCTGCAGAAAAGCTTAAAACGTGACATTTCTATGTGAATCTTTCCTAGATCAGCTATACTTTGAATGATCACAGACCTGTTGGCTGCTCTCTAGTTCACACACAGTGTTTTAAGTTTGGGAAGCTCATTAGGAAAGGTAACACCGGCCAATGCTGTTTGGATGAAATTCTAGCAAAGCCTCTGGCAAAAAGAGCCAGGAATTTCACAGCAGATTTCAGAATTAAAGGCATTTAAGCCTGAGGATGTGAATCAATGAGTGTAAATCAGTGAGTTTAGGAACCAGATTTATAGAGACTTTAAGAACAATGTAATTTGCCCGGGTAACACAGAGAGTAGGTCTGGCTTGGGGACAGGCTGTACCTGCTTCGTGTGCTGCCAAATGGCTGCTGCAGCAGAGCCTTCTCACGGACACAGTTTCTGTTTCAAAGTGCTGCATTACTAAGAAGATTAGGATTTGTTAAAAATGAATGGATTGCTCCTATAAGTGGGTCGGAATGTACTGAAATTCCGAGGGCATTGCCTTTTAAAGAAGCCAAAAGTAGCGTCATGCAAGGGTATTAAGTGAATGATTGCATTAACGCCTTTAATTGCTTGCGTTCATTTTTGTGCCCCAAAAAGTGAAAACTAGGATAAGTCTAATAATTTTCGAGTGAGAAAAGCCTTTCTTAAAAGGACACTGCCAAAGATATGTTCTTGGACAGATGTCCCAGACAGAGCCTGTTATCAAACAAATTAGGTTGTGCCTAATGTTAGAAAGAATCTTGTAAACACCCAGAGAACTGTCACAACATGACTCCCTTTTGCATTAAGAATGGCCTTTTCAGAGCAAGGCACTCTTGCTAAGTAGGGAGAAAGCTGCACAGTTGCTAATGCCATTGTACTTTTTCAGTAAAAGGCTGTCTTTGGTCTGCTTACTTGCCGCAAAAATTCAATTTGCTGTGTTTTTGTTCCTGTTTCTTTCTCTGCCTCCTGCCTTTCCAGTAAATTAAAGTTCTAAAAAACACCAGTAGACATAAAAAGGGACTGCCAGGATGTCACGTGCTTTCAGGGTCTTTTGTTCCAGTTTGGAAGTGAAGAGAAGCGGCTTCCTTTCTTGCTGTTTAATAACTGTAACTCTATTTGGTATTTTGTATTCCTAGGGAAGAAGCAGTGGCCGCTCATTATCACTTCCTGCTAGACCTTCTTCATTCATTCCTCGAGCCATGTCTCCCACTTCTCCTCTTGTATTTCAGCCTGCCCCTGACTACTTCAACAAGCCAGACACTGCAGCTGACAAGCCTGGCAAGAGACTGACTCCCTGGGAAGCAGCAGCCAGATCTCCTCTTGGCCTAGTGGATGAAGCTTTTGGCCCCCAAAACATGCAGGAATCCGTTGCTGCTAACGTGGTATCAGCTGCTCGCAGGAAAACGCTTCCTGAGCCACCAGATGAATGGAAACATAAAGTTTCTTTTGAGCCTCCAGCCCCGAGTGGTAGCGTAGCCTTACTAGGAGGGAAGCAATTGGGGGTTCTATCACCCCAAAAAAGCTCCCTGTCTGCCCCAAATGCCCCAGCCCAGGCTGGCCCTAAGCTGCAGTATCCCTACTGCACTCAGCGCTCCGGAACGGATCCGGATATAACGTCCATGGATTCCAGGTCTGACTATTGCTTGTCAACAGCTGATTCAAACTACAATCCACAGCCAAGGGGATGGAGGCGTCCAACATGAGCAGCTGAAGGGCCTGGTGCGTTTTCCCTTCCTCCAGCTTAACAAGCCCTAAGATTTGAGTTGGAGAAGGAAGGTTTCTTGCTGGCCTGATGATCTCTGAAGTAAAAAAATGAGGAGACAAAATTGAACGGAGCACAGTTTTCACATGACTGCAGTGCTAGCAGCCTCTAGAATAGACTCAGTTTTACACCTAAGGTTGTTCTGCTTGTCAAAAGGCAAAAATGTACATTTCTTGAGGTGAGGGGGGAGATGAAAGTGGGGCAATCCATGTACTCAATGTGAAAATCTAGAAAGGATGTAGAAAGTGACACCAAAAAAAGCTTGCAGTTAAGGCTAACGTGGAAAAAAAAAAAAAAAANAAAAAAAGTAAAATAAGGGCATTTTAAAACCAGGAAGTACTTTACAGGATCTTGTAGGTTTTCTGAGTATATTTGACATGAGTTCCAAGTTACTAGATACAGCCAGATTTGCAAAAGTTCTAATGGAAGTGGAAGACTTTGAAGGACTGGCTTATTTGCCATATGTTTTCTTTACTGCATTTCTATAATGAGCTAAGAAAGTAAATCAATGAGTATTTTTACTGTGGCAATAGCTAAAATACATCTGTGGCAATGGTACCTGAATCACCACAATATGTAGATACAGGAAATAATACACAGTCACTCATTTCAGATGGATTTCAAGACAGTTTCAGTGAAGTTCTACATCTTGTAATTAATCTGAAAACACCAGGAAGAAAGGCGTTGTTAACAGAGATCAATACCATGATACTTGAACAACAAAAGAGATGAGGAGTGTATTTAAACTGGATTGCAAGTTATTTTTGTAATAAACTATCAAACAAGTCGGAGGCTGAACAGCCTTTATTTCTCTGGGAAATGCACTATTTGCTGAGCATTTACTGCTCCAGTGCCTGGTAATCCGACTGGCTGGGCAGTTAGTCGTGTATCTAAGGTAGCTCAGTGTTTAGAAAGCTTTTGAGTTGTATCCTCAGTTTGGAAGACATAGATAAGTTGTTTATCAAGGACAGTTCCTGCTCTGCATAGCAATTGGTATGTGACAGAGGGTTTCTGACACGTGGTACACGGTGTGAGTCTAGGAGCAAATACTTGGGTGTTTGGTTATACCTAAGTGGTCTTGATGGATCTAAAAGGATGGTGGGTAATTTTTGCTGGTGAGACATACCTTGCATTCATAGCTTCTTTAAACAATAGAAACATGTGGCTAAAAATGCATGTATTCCAAGCTTCCTGGGTAGTTTAGATGTTGTTAAAGCATTAAATTAACACCCCAAGCTTTACAAAGTGCTGCCAATCCTCTTATTTTGTGGGGAATTCTTGAAGGATCTGTCAAGCACAGTCAACTGAAATTACTGCAGAAGCACTGTTAACTATCCTTAGTTGCAGTAGGGTTGTCTCCTTGAGTGAAGGGATTAGATTAGAAAGAAATAAAATGTAGATGCAGTAAGAAAAAATATATTGCAAAACATTCCCATCTGCAAAGAATTTTCACTTACAGCAATTATAAAACATAATTGGTATGAAGGAGAAAGGAAAATCAAATCCAAAGGAAAATCAAATCCAAGTTCTGTTGAGCTGGAACTTCCCCTAAAAGCAAATAGTTACATGAAAAATATAGCTTTAATGAGTTTAATTTGTCAGAAATTCTGTAGCCTAACAGAAGTCTCTGAAATTCAACTGATCCTTCTGACCAACCAGAAAATGAAGATATGAGAGTGGTAAACCTTTAGAATGGGATCATGTTGCTATAGCACCTTACAGATTTATTTCACAATATGAATTTGCAAAAAAAAAGATGATTTAGAAAAATTACATGAACAAGGCTGGCATAATATGCCTGAAAATGAGCTTTGCACCTCAGAGTTATACATGCACTTAATCAGATTAAATTTTTCTGCCACAGTGAAAATAGATTTTTTTCTCTCCAGAGTCCCTCAATGTCCCTTTTAATAACAACTGGGAATCTTCTACCAATAGGACTGTTGAAGTTCCTTTAGCCTTGAGGGCTTATCCTCAGATCCAGCCCTATCGCCCTGGAAGTATGGACCAAATTTTCATTTAATTTCAGTTAAATTATAAACCAAATTGAAATGCAGTGAAATTTATAATTCAAGGTCATCAAGGCCTTAACTATTCAATAAACACTAGTGCATGTGTTCTTCACAGATGACCTGCACTCTGATAAGAATATACCTCTTATATATTTTGCTGACCTGTGGTCCATATTACCCTAACAAAACAAGACCCTGTTTTCAGGTCAAGTTCAGGTTTTGGTTTTTAACTGTTTCCTTTACATTATTAAACAGAAAACCAGATTAATGAGTTTGCAGTACGGCATATTTTTACCCAACACTGTTATTTTAATTCTAATAATCAGACACCTACCTCGTAAATTCTCACTGAAACTAGCCCTGTGAATTCTGAGGTCATGCATCTACCAGAAGCAGATGTGTGCTTCATTTTAAGGTATACGCAATTTAAAATTGCCAAAAGTGTTTTTAAATTTTGATATTGCAAAAAAAGTTATGATGCAAAGTGATCTTGGAAAGGCTTTAATGCTTTGATTGCATGGCATCATGGGAAAACATTCTCTAGGATGAAGCCCTAATTCCCCATCCCAAATATGCAACAAGCATGGAAGCAAAGAGTTTCAGACAGAATCAATTACTTTCTGTCAATCTCCCTAGAACGAAAGAAGCGCAGCCTTATAATTTTACTCTATTCACAAACAGGAATTAATCACTGAGTATTTCTGTGAAATGAGAATCCCTGATGCTGAGTTTCATGTGGCTGTATCTTATCATAGATTAATTTCGGTGTTTTACATTATCTACTCCAGATTTTTTTTTCCCAAGCTCTCTTTCCCATGTAGATTCTCCCATATCTAATATGGAATGAGATCCCACTGCAGCTTTTCCCTCAATAGCAACACTGGCAAGTGGATCTGGCCTCCCCGACACCACCTATTTTTACAAAGTCTGTGGGCAATGGATTGTCTCTGAGATCTCTTCCTCTGCCACAGAGAAATGAAACCAATAAACATTCTTGAAGTTATTAATGGGAGGGCAGACATGAGGGCAGGCATGCAGACAGATCACATAGCCTTGTTTAGAAGGAAATCAGGCTAAATCCGGATTGAGATCATGTACTGATTTCAAAGAAAGCAACAAGCCTGGACCAGTAAATGAAATATTAATGCATCAGAGCTTTAGAAGGACCCCACAGCATTTTTAACTTTCTGTTCTTCACCCCATTCCTCCACTAGCAAAGCATCTTTCTATCAAATAGTTGTGACTGTTGTGTGTGAGTTCTGAATATATTAATGCAAGTATTTCTTACATTTGCTTTTGAATGCACAGATCTGCTCAGTAAATGTGAGGAAAAACTTTTGATATTTTTAATCGTTGCCTTTATGTTCACCCTCAGAGGTGTCTCTGCTAACATGCAGAGCATTTGAATACACAATAGAACTGAAAATTTAGTTTCTTTAATTGTGTTAGACGATGATGTTCACAACTCTTGTTCATAGTTTGTTTTCATTTTGGTTTGCTTTAACACAACCAAGTATCTATTCACACTGCATTTCTGCCTAGTAGCAAGAGACTGTGTTATCTTTATAAAAGACTTTTCACTTCTGAAGACTTTTGCTCACTGCAAAGGACACTTTATTTGACAGTGCATGCCAGCAATGTAAATTGTATCACATAATAAAGTGATTTGACCAATCAGATGAGAAACACAATTTTGTTTTCCCTAAATTCTTGTCTGTTTGTTTAAATAATCTGAACCCAAGTAAAGCCTAATCTCTTTTTTTCTGCATCATTTTTAGACTCACTGACTTTGCCTGTCAGTGACCTCGTGCTGGTATGAGCTGCTAGAAGCTTAAATCAGCATCAGGTCAAAAGTCAACGTATCAAATTTAGAGGAATTTCATTTCCATACTGACTAAGCAGAGGAAGGAAATGCAGTGAAGCACAATCTACACAGGTTAAATAACACAATCAGAACCATTTTCATTGTTTGATCATGTTCATCCCAACCATAAAAATCTGCAACTAAAGCCTACTTACTATAGTTGGTTGTCTACTTTACTTGCACCTAACCATCTGTTTAGTTCCTTGTTCATTGCTGTATTCTCTTTTTGTTTATTCTCAATTGAAACATACTGTTCAAACATGAAATAAATATTGTGAGTAAATCGTGAACCCAGTCTTTACACTATTACAGGCTATTTGGATAAATAGCTCTTAAGGAAATAAGCACAGCATATACAATATACCTGTGGAAAGCCAGAACAGATTTTCACTACTGACATGTAATGAATCACAAAGCAGTTTTTACATTTGTAAAGCAAGCAGGATTTTGTCCCCAGTACAAGAAAAATGATTGATGCATGTAAAACTTGGGGAGCTGAAAAAGCTCCACAATAGCATTTTAAGAGCTCTGCTCTACAAAGGATTTACAAGGTTATAAGAGACTCAGCACTATTCCTTTCCACGGCTACATTTTCATTCTTCTTTGGTAAGTTCTTAAATACATCATAAAGAAAGCAAGCATAAGCCAGATTCACAGTTTAACGTAACTCGCTCAATTTCAGTAATTCACAACAGATTAAAGTCTCTCTGCCAGACAAACAGTCATGGGTTTTGTAGGATGTTTCACTCTCCAGAGAATGTACTCTGAGTTTCCTGGAATGCCCTTGATTTTCTGGTGCATTTGTCAACGCATGAGAGCATTTTAAAGTACTCCAGTGTGGCAGACTGCTCCCTTACTGAATGTGAGGCTGGTGGAATAAGGAATTTTAAGTCCAGAAAGGCTGATGTTTCCAGGCCAGTATCTGGTCTTCTTCAAACTGAACATTTGTGCTTTGAAATTGTTCCCTGGATATATTATTGGACCTTAAAAAGAAGCCTAGTGTTGCTGCTGAGTCAGAAAAAGCGCTCAAAATGCTGTAAAATGTTTGGTGTGGGTTCACACATTTTCAGTCCTAAAAAAGGACTCACATATTTCAATCTCAAACCAACATGACCTCGGGAGTGTTTGTGTGCATGAGATTGTGGGGTTTTTTTTTTGTGGAGAAAGAAGGGTAATGGTTAATTAACAGATGTTAAGGGAGAACTAGGAGAACGTACTGTGCTGCACTACAGTTCAAACAAGGTTACAATACACTGACACACATATAGAAAAGGCATTGATAAACCTCTAGATCTAATTTTATCTTTAAAGTAAATTAAAACCCAAGGGTAATTTTGTCTAAACACTGCAGAGGTTCATGACTAATTTTTTCCCTATAAATAAGGAAACCAAAGGAAAGCCATGCTAATTGCCGGACAAACAATGTTGCATGTTGTAAATAATTTAAACAAGGCTGTAGGCAAGCAGAATTTGCCCAAGGCAAAAATGGAAAATAAGAAGCTTTACCGAATTCTAAATCAGAATAATAGATGTATTGGTATATTTCTCCAGCATGAACAACGTCACAGAACTGTGGCAGCTATAAAACAATTGCCACACTTAAACATTATAAATAATTTGCTAAGTCATCTTAGCTTTAATCAGTCACTTTCTGTTGTCAGTGGATGCACTTGACTTCAGTCGCAGAAAGCCAGTAATTTTTGAAAAACAAGAATCAACATAAAGTCAGCATATTCTTAACTCTGTGGTATTTTTAATGTTTTGGGGTTTTTTTTCTAACAGAAAAGCTTATAAGCATAAACACAGTTGATCAGATCTTCATCAGCTACTCTGATTTTCAGGTCTGTTCAAGACAGTTTGTATTTAAAGGCCAGTATTTTGCCTATTAAATAGTTCGTTATGCAAGCACAGAACTTACAGTGAAGCTCTCTAGTGAATTACTTTTATGCAAAACAGAATAGTTTTAAGAAGATGAACAATATCGGTAACTTTTATAGTTTCCAAATAATTCGCCACTATGGATCCACATAATTTCCTGGGTTTTGTGAAAGCTCAAGATTATTTTCTCCACTATGTCTGTGGAGTTCACCATTCTTTACTTCCTCTGGCAGTTTAAAACCCCAAGAGATTTTCCATGTGGCAGTAAAATAAAAAGATTAGCACAGAAATTAATAAA
The DNA here is from genome assembly GCA_013397935.1 of Dasyornis broadbenti. NCBI lineage: Eukaryota > Metazoa > Chordata > Aves > Passeriformes > Dasyornithidae > Dasyornis > Dasyornis broadbenti. The sequence continues at coordinate 137,827 of VZRN01004156.1, forward strand.
TCTTCCTACTGAATCAGTATGCCCTGAGAAAACTTGCATTTCAAAAAAACACCAAGAACAAAACAACAAGGCAACAAAACTCCTTTGACCACATGGAGCAAAATCCTGATCCCAGCTACATCAACAGGAGCTTGACTAATTTACCACTTACGACAACAAGGCAAGGACTTCACCTCACATAGAAATGTGCAGCAGCATAAAACACAACAAATTCACAAGCACTGAACATGTGACAGATATTTGTAGAACATAGAATTAAAAAATGTGATTGACAAAACAATAAGGCATTAATCAGATTTTGTAATGGCATCTTCTGTTAGGAACTTGCTCATTTCGGTGTGCACAAGTATGGAGAGTTATCTCTGCTGAGGCTCAAGTTGCTGTCTTGGCCTCCTATATAATCAATGTGGAGGGACATTCTTAAAAAGAAATTAACTCCATCCCCAAATAAATTCCTAAAATAGGTGGACTGGATTCCAGGAGCCCAGGCACAGACTTCAACCACTCCAAACTCACCAAGGTTTGCAGGGGTCAGTTTGGATAATTCTGTACTTGTGAAATGGATCATCAACAGACCAGAAAATCCACACACAGTGAATAGATGATTGTTGTCATTTTGGTAGCCATAAAGATCTGGAAGTTTAGGTAGATGCCTTTTCAAAATCAGCCTGGAAGTTTCTCTAAGGAGCACATCACCACTCATCTCTTCCTGTATTTTAATAAGCTGCTGTTTACCCTGCAGAATTAGACACAGATCACTGTGTTTTGGATGTTTGTTACTGGAGTTAGATCTGACTCCTCTGCATGTACCCTCAAATGAACAGCAGCATGAACACAGGTTTGGAGAGCAGCAATCCAAACAGATAACATTCAGACAGTAGCAACAAAGCTTTGTTTTTCTTTGTGACCTTTATAATAACTTCTGCTCCTTTGAATGCTCTGCCATAACCTGCGTACTGGAGGGCAGACAGCACAAAAGTGCTTTTAGGACTAAGTTCACAACTACAATGAGGACTATGAGCACACTGTAACTTTTTTTCACCTCAGATGATAATTTGATTGTGTTTGTACCTTTCATATTTTCACTTCCCATTTTAAATTCTTGCCATTATTCAGATGCTATAGTGTGTATGAAATGCATTCTACTTTTTGACAAAGAATATAAACCTCCTGAAAAACCATGGTTACACTCAAGAACAGGTGATACACTATATTGAACACTCACCTACATATACACAGAATGCTCACAGACAACAGAAGATGTGAGGTAGGCAGAGACCAAGAGGGAAAACAATAAAATCTTGTTCTACCAGTAAAGCAGTAATATTCTATTACATTAGACTGTAGGACATAATAGGTTTCCAGACTTCTATTTCCCTCTGCATTTTAGGGACTGGTGCAATCTCTGGAACAAGGATGTCACTAAACACTTCAAGCTTACTTACACAATATTATCATGTTTATCTCTCTCAAGTTTTTCAAGCCCAAAGAAAGAAAAACACTTTGACTAAGCCAACTGCTGTCCAACAGAGGGCAATGATACACAATCCATACAATCCATACCATTTGCTCTCCCTGACAAGGCCTCTATTTCAACAGAGAAGCTATGGCACAGTTAGAGATCTGTCAGGACACCAGACACCAAAGCGTCATTATCAGCACATCCACTGGAACTCAAGTGCTGTAAAACTTGACAGTTTGAGCTAAATAAGGTGGTATAGGAGGCATTCATACAGCACTACTATTTAATGAGTCCCACACAGATGCTAGTTAATTATTCCTGACCTCAGCAGCACGGGGTGGACAGACATCATTATCTCATTTTACACATGGAAGAGAACATGGCAACGGAAAGAATACGTGCACTGCCCAAGGCTCTTGGGACAATGGTAATGCTGCACTTGGACATGGACATTCCTGGCTCTTACCTTCACCTCTAATCCACTGGCTATTTATAGCAGTCATGCATACTTCACAACCAACACAATCATATTCTTGCAGCTCAGAAAAGGAATAGGAAGGAAGTTCCAGGTGCTTTGAAGAAACAACCTAGTAATTCAAGAGACAGATCAAGTTATGGCCTGTCTGCCAGGCAAAATTCACCAAATCCTGTGACAGAGGATGAAAAGCTTTGGAGTTCTTTACTCACAGTAACCACAGCTGAGTGAACAGAGATTAACCTCAAAGGGCAGTAGGAATGATTAGTTTAACAAATCAGAATCAAAGGGGAGTCCACATTTGCTTACCATAATGGAAGCCCCCGTCCTCTCCCATGTCACCATGCCAGTCTCACTTAAAGTCTATAATAAAGCAAACAAAACCCATCCAAATGAACCAAATCTTAAGTTCCTATTAAATCATGAGCCTCTCCATGAGCCATTGCCAAATCATCACTGGCAATGTCTTCAGGCTGCTGTCTGTTACTAAGGAGCACATGTTTCTGTATCTGTCCTAACAACAATGTAAAATACACACTCAGCTGCTGCCAAGGTGATCAACCCTGCCACTAAAGGGAAAAGAATGGCACAGCCATACTCAAAGGCACCAAATGAAGGCATGTTTACATCAGGAGTCACTTCCATTAACCTGGGGAAAAGGCGACATACATGAAAAATTACAAAAGGTGGTGCAAGAGTTTCTTTCATGACTCCTTGAAAACTGCTTTAATAAGAAACTGTGTTATTAATTTAAAAAATGAGTGAGCAAAACTTGACCAACTTGCCACTTCTTTCTCAACAAAGTGGAGTTAACAATTAACCTCTCCTTCTTAGCAGGTAGCACAACACTAAACGTAGATAAAATCAGTTTGCTGTCAACCTATTTTTAGCAACAACAAGCTTAAAGAAAAAAAATCTGTGATCATGAATTAGCAATACTAATTCCTAGAAACAGAAACCTCCTGGAAAAGAGAGACAGCAAGTACATGAATGGAAAACAGCACAACCACGGCTAAAGAATTTTCCTTAAAAGCAAGGAACAGCCTTAAGAGAGCAAACAAATGTATAGTCAGTTCATGTGATTATGTGTCCACCAACTCCAGCCATTTCCATACAAGTTACTAAGGCACAGCATCTGGGGCAAAGAGAAGGAAGCTGGCATAATTAAAATGCATTGTGTGCATGGTCAAAAGTCACACAGAATTTGGTGTTTCCAGCTTCCTTGCCACACAGGCCCAAGTTATCATCCACTTGAATGACAGTACTAAATAGCTGTTTAATTTAAGTTCTAACAGTAAATACAATTCAGGGGAAAAAGCAAAAGCATTGGATCTGTCCTCCCTAATCACTCATCCATGTCTCTTCTTTCCTATTGCTACAGACCATGGTTACTTGTTCTAAATCAAATGTCACATCATGAAGATAAATATTTCCCTAGGAAAGAACCTTCAGCCTTTGTATTGAAGTGTGTACATAATATATTATACATATCTTTTTTTTCCTAGTGCAATGACATTGAAGAATAGCTTCTGTCAGAGTTTGGATGAAAGGGAGTCCAGATTTCTGGGAAGTTTTACTCTTCAAAAAGCCCTGAGTTCTGCACCAATGACTTTTATTCCTGCAGTGTATTTTTTAAGGGGGGTGGAACTCTAAAGACAACTTGAAGTCCCAGACCTTTGCCAACAACAGATTCTTGTTTCTTTTAGTTCCGTTCACTGTTCTGAGCAAACGAGGAGTTTGGAAAAGCAATTAAGCTGCAAAGGCTGGCAGCTTCTGTTTGATTTGACACATAAGCTTTATCTGAATTAAGGCATATAAAAGTGTTGGTACAGCAAGTGTTACACCACTGGGCACAAAGCCCACATTCAGGGCAGCTCAGGTAATGGAGAAATTACTCAGGAGAGCAAAACACACATGTACAATCCCACAATACATTCCCAAATAGTGTGAGGAGTTTTAATTCCACATCTGTAGAATATCAAGACTAAGAATGGAAAATATCTACGGCATGGCTGGACTCTTGTAAAGTGGAAAACACGAGATGGTAGGAGTTTTGTTTTCTGCTAATCATCTAACAAGCCCATTAGTCATGGAATGCCTCTAAACTCAGTGAATCTGTGAAGAAAGAAATAGGAGCAACAACATTAAGGCAAAATATTCTGTCTTCCACTTTAAAATATTTCTTCTTGCAAAGATGGAACTATGGATCAAAATTTTATCTTGGATTTTTCACGTTTAAGAGTTATGTAATTGAGTTCACAATTATTTGTATGTAGGAAATTACCTCTTTTTAAAAAAGAAATAAAGGGGCAGGCTGATGATGGTGTAATCCAGCAAGTATTACTTCCAAGACCATTGCTCACATTTGGTAAAGAATAGCATCCAACCTACTGTGCATTGACTGTATGTACAAAGACACTGTGAAATACATTCTTACTGCGGCAGTCTGCTCACTGGGAGATCTTCTCTACATGACTCCAATAATAGCTAAAGGGGAAAAAAGGGAAGAAATGCCAAGAATTAATCACAAACTCAGATATTATCCCTAAAACAAGTGCACAGTTGTATAGTAGATGAGCTCTACACAATGAAAACTACTGCAATATTTTGCACTTCAGATGGGTCAAATTGCTAGGTATATTTGGGGATATAATGCAGCTGTGACGTGACAGTTTTAAAATTTATACTTGCTTAAGCTGATGACACTGTATTCCTTTTCTCTGACTAGCAGAGCCTTTTAAATGGGTTTGGAAACAATGTTCAAATTGTTGAAAGGTAAGGTTATGACACATCTTGATGACACAGCAACAAAGAAATGGTACTTCTAATTCACTACTTTTATGCCAACTTACAAAAAGAACATCTGCTCAACTACAGGCCTTTTACATTTCGGCCATGAAGTATTCCAGTTAACTTCAAAGTTAATGGGATCACCAGGAAATACCCAAATCAGGAAATGTCACAAAGCAGAATAGCAACATCATCAGTACCATTTAGGGGAAATTCACTGAAGATGGTTGCTAACAGTCAGCAATGCTGAGTGCAGAAATTAGTTCCCTACATGTAAGATAGCAAAAAAAAAATGCCCCAATATAAAACTGATAGGTTTGGGTGGTATTTTTTTCAATAGTGACAATGGTGTTGAAGTTTTTCCAAGCTGGATTTTTTCCACATGGAGAACCACTTTGGTGGTGGGGAAAGAGCCATCTTTTTCCTCAGCAAAATTAACAGTGGCAAGACAGAAACTCCAAACCTTATTTGGTAATGAAGGCACCAAACAGAAAACAAGTTCAACCAGACTATAACCTTAGAGATGAGGTCTACATCTCATTTCTGACTTTTGGAAAAATACCTCAACAGCAATCCACTCCACATCTTCTCTGCTAGTACTGAATCTGTTCATGCAAAAACACCTTGAGAAGAACCTTCACAAATGCCAGAGGCAGGCTTAGAGCTTTAGAACTGTCACCTTACTAATAAATAATCATTCTGCTACTTTATTATGCAAATAATGTCTGAAAGCTTCTAAAACACATTCAGGTGTCCCCGCTTCACCAGTCTGGTTGTTAACTGACACCCAATGCCCATAAGGTCAGTAAATATTGCATGGTTGCAAGGGGAACATCCCTTGCTTTGGGCACATGATTGTCAGCTGAAGATGACCAGAAAGTTTATTTAGATGTCTTCTTTATTTCTGCTACCTTCACTATGTGAGGATTTCATTTCTCAGCCAAAATTCAAGAGGTCAGCAGAAAAGCTTGATTCTTAAGTACTCAATTGTCAAAATGAAATTTATTCATTTTGTACTAAAATTTCTTTTTTGTATTGTGTTTTCTTTTTCCAAAATACAGCATGTGCTCTTCCATAAGACCAATGTGAATTTATCTCTCTTCAGAGGCCAAATAAGAAACTAATTTTCCATGCACAACTAACACGGAATTAATTTCTTACATATATTTTAAATGAAGACTCAGTCTGTCCTGAGGGTGAATTCCCCTTCGATCTCTTCACTGGAGAAAACTGACGTCCCAATAGAGGATCTGTTCTCTGAGAATCATCTACAACCTGCCTTTAACTTATATCTTCACATGTCCCAAATAAAGAGAAACAGTCACTGAAAAATGTTGGTCCAAGTTAGTGGTTTGGTACCCAGAAATCTCTGTTTCAAAAGTCCTTTTGCCCAGTATCACTTTGTGAAGTCCAAAAATAACCTAGCCTCTATATTTATCCTGTTGGATAAGGTAAGTCCCATAATTCACGTTCAAAGCATGTAAATAAGAATTACTTACTTTGCAGAAGCACTGAGACATGAAAACAGTAAAATGCCTAAATGCCCGTCATGTCTTAAAATCAGCCCCCTGCTCTGCAGCCTGAATATGGTGCTGCACATGCAACTTCAGATATCTAGATTTTAAATGTTTTCTAAAAACAGTCTCAGTAAAGCTGGTGACAATCTAAAACAGGAATTTAGAGGCCTGCTGCTTTCTCCCAGTAGTATAGGCGCTTTCTAGCTTGTCCAGCCCAAGAGTTTTCAGATGTAGCCATGACAAAATAGGCAGTGGGTTCAACACTGCACTCAGGACTCAGCTGCAGCTCCCCCTGCAATGAGTGCACGCAGTTTCCACTGACGTTCAAGCGAGCTATGCATGTGCTAAAGGGGAAATCTTATTTGGCAAGTGACACTACCACACAGCATTGCAATCCACTGAGTACAGAGACAAATCCTGCTTTCATCCTTCTGCAGCAGCAAAGCCACATTAGCTGACACTCCCTTCCCTGAACCAATCATGGACATATCCTTGTTTTGATTTAAATATGTTCCTGCGCAGGAAGGGCAGAGGAGGGTAATTTGTTTTCACAGAAAAATATGAGCGGCTATAATGATTAATGGGAACATAATTTTTCATAACACTGGGATACTAAAAAGAGAAAGAAATGTGGGACAAGTTATGTAATATGTACTTACTGAAATATGCTTCATGTCTCTGAAAGGAGACATGATCTGCCATCTCTGGAGTGAACATGAGCTTTGCCACTGAGGGAAACATCAGCTGCTTTAAATCACAAATCAATTTCCCTTAATTTATTCTAATTTATGGTGAAATGTCCATATGAGCATAGCATCGGGGATATGCTGAGGAATAAGAATCGAAAACTAGTACACCCAACACCAGAATATCCACTGCATGATATATTTCCACCTCAAAAAGAGCAGTATCATCCCTGCGACATGTAGGTCTAAGACTTGGTGATACCAATGAGTACAAGAGCTGCCTTGCCCAAAACCCTGAGGATAAGGCAAGGTTAATGCAGCTGCCCTGTGTCAGGACCGAAGATTCCTGCAGACTATGAGACATTTGTCTGAATCACTTACAAACAGCAACTGTACCCAGAGGAACAAATGTCTTGGAAAGAAACCACTGTTACCTAGGATGACACTTCTCCTGGAACCATGCTAAAGTTTCCAGGACAGACTCACTTCAGTTCAAGGGATTGTAAGGCATGTTTACAAAATTTTTCCTCAGGGCAGCAGGAGTATCACATAATTTCTCTATTTTTCTTGTAAAGCAGGATTAGGCACTCATGCACATGTCTGCACCAAGAAAGAGGATTTTTAGCTGTGGTCTACTGGGCACTGGGGACAGTCTTCAAACTTCTATTACGGCCTACACAGTGACTTAAGAAAAGGGCGCAAAATTATCCAGTCCATTCTACTGCAGGCTGCCCCTCTTCAAGGAGAGGGTCTCTTCATCCTTTATCCCTCATGGAAACACAGACAGAGGCTTCCAGGCTCTGTGTCCAATGAGGGGCTGTGGGAGCTACTTTCCTCAAGGGGAAAACAGAAAAATGTTTTTCACCTAATGGTGGTAATAAAGTGGATACTGATACAGTCCAGGGCCTTGCAAAACTAGTAATTACAAGTTGCATTAGATGATATTCTTCATGTAAACAAAGCAATCTGCCTGGAACATGAATAAAATGAAAGCAATAAAAAATCTACTTCTATTGTTTATATAAAGTTTGCTATTATACAAGAAGGCATGTTCTCATTTCTGGGGAAACAAAAAATACACATTAATAAATTCATATGCCAGGAAGTTTATCAGCTGGAGGAAAGAATTAGAGCAAGTGATAAATGAAACCTGAGATTCTAAAGGAATCTTTGGTTGCCAATCCAGGAGTCCACTGAAATACTATGCAGAGGTCCCAGGCAAGATGATTAACTGTACAAAGGACAAAACAATGGAGGAAGAAATTGAAATAACACTGAAGAGATGCTTGTGTAATAGATTTGTTTCAGGGAAAAGTGTTTAACATGACCAAACCACATCAGCAATGAAACAAGTACTGTGTTACTGGGCTGCAGAGTGCTCCTTGCTGGTGGCAGTGGTTACCATAATAAGGTATTGCATCAGCCACAGAAATTATTTCAAAGCAGGGCTACCTATGGCCCACAGCCAGAATTCCTGCTTTTGAACCAAGGCAAAATGTTGATAGCTGTTCTCTTTCTCAAGTGTGGGAAAAAAAGTGAAACATCAAAGTAAGCTTTTCCACCTTATTTGTACTGTTTTGTTTTCTTCTTTTTTAATACAAGGGTATTTTCCTGCCAATATTTTCCTAGGGAAACACTAGGCCAGCTAATTTCTTTTTGGTGTATTTTATTGACTGCTTCCTGCCAACACAGTTCCTGTGTGTGCACACCACAGTGTTCCTACTCAGCCATAACTCCATCTCAACCTCTCTGCCTTTGCACTCACATGGTGTTCTCAGTTTGGAAGATTTGTGTTTAATTTAAAATTATTTCAGCATGAAAAGCTATATAAACCATACTTAACAAACACAGGCTTGATGATGCTATGCTTGGATGTAAAAAAATAGTCCAAAAAGTCTTCTTCCTGTTCAAATTTATTTCTAGTTCTAGAAGCTTTTATTTCCTCCTTCAGACCACCTCTCTGCTGAAGCACTCCTGAAATCATGCTTCAGTCAGTCCAGCCTTGCTTTGGAGCTGTAATTCCCAGCAATCAGTAGACCAAACACACATAAAATTGAGCAGGTGTTTACTGGTAGGATCAGGAGCTTATTTTTCTTCAAACAACAAACTATTTCCCCTCACCCCCATTATTATCAACTTTATTTACCAGTGTTTACCATTTTAAGGCTGATTTGAAGTGGTGGCATTTTGCTCTCTTCTTTGTTTATTTTGAAGACTTCACACTGTCCTGACTTAAAAACAAACATATGAACTGCAAACCACAAATAAAGGAACTCACCCTGCTCATAAGAAAAATCTTGTCTTCTCTGAGTTAGTTTGAAACCACCAAATTTATAGAAGTTAGATCAACAAGATACTTGCATCATGAATACTGCCAGCAACGCAAGTCAAGCTTGTAGCTGCCTTAACAGAGAGAAGAGTTCAATGAATATGAAGGCAGCAAGTATTTTATTTCTGAGTCAATGCTGTTAAGATGTCAGTATTTAATCTCAAGCTTTAAAGCTTTTTTTTTATTTTATTTCCAGCTCCTGCATTCATAAGAATCAGAGTCTTCCAATAGTTTCTTTTCAGAACATTAAAAAGATGTTTGAAGCACATGTCAGAAAAAAATTATTATGTACTTTTCCCACAATGGAGTTAAAACTACACATTCTTTATAAACCATTGCCCAGAAGACGGATCTTGATTCTGAATGGCTGGATTTGTCAATACAAAGGTAGAAAATAAGTATGAAACTAATCAACTGATCTAGTATCAGTAGAGCTCATAAAAATCAGTTATACAGTGAGGTTTGCCTTGGATCTGCATCTTTAAATACTTTAAAAACATACTACGTACTTTACCATTATGAAATGTATTTTGGACTACAAATTCCCCATTCACCTTCAAAAACAAAACCCCCAAGATACTCTGCCAGCTTGATGTTTGGCACTCCCCAGCAAACAGAAGTTCAACAATTTGGCAGAATAGTCAGTCTTTTCTTTGAACTCCTTTTTTCTTTGGAATGCTTCCTTTTAAAATCACAGCACAGCATCAAAAATAACAAAATACAATTCTCAGGTATCCAAATCCTGTGGTGAAGGCATCTAAATAGATTCACTAGGTATGGAGAAAGAATTTGGATTTGAACGCAGTGTGAAAAGGGTTTATTTTCAAACAAACATGAACCTGCCAAAGAGATGTGTATGCCATGCAATATTTAAGAAGAAAGGATCTTTCTTTAAGAGCCCCTTACTCGGGCACACTCCATGCTGATGGCACAATATCAGGCTGCAGTGTTGATGCATGAAGGGAGAGCTGTATCCTTTTGATGGATGATAAAAACAACCCCAAAAGGTATGTCAGGCTCACAGTGTAGTGGACCACCCACAGAAACGAATGAGGTTTCAACCAGGGACCATCAGAACATGCACATATTGAAATAAAGCTCCCTGACCAGCTGCTGGCTCTGATTAAGTCTTTGACAGCACAGGCTGGTGCTTTTGGCCTCAGCCCCGGGGATTAAATCAGGCTGTCAGCTTTGAGTTTTCTTAAAACGCCTATTTCAACTGGAAATAAAGCATGAAGGTGTCAGACAACTGTAAGGAATAAACCTTGAGGAGTCACCCCATATCTGCCGTCCCTGTAGGCCAAACTACAACCATACCCACACCGTCGCCATCCCTGGCTTTCTGAGGCAGCTTTTCTATTCTCAGTGGGCCATAGGGGCAATACTGCGCCTCCAGGAAAAAAAAATGAAGCTCTGCTCCATCCCCACCTCTGCAAATGTATTTCTAATGTGTCTGTACTAAATGCAGAAAGATCCCACAGCATGGAAAAAAGGCCACTGAAGAAAAGCTCCTTGTGCCTATTTTTATGGATTATTTAACTTCAGTCAAACACAAACCAGAGTCTCCAATGAGTTGGACCTCTTGAACCATGAATTTCAGTGAGGGAAAGTATTATTTAACAACTCAGATAATTAAACCAGCCTGCGAGCCTGTGAACAAGGGCAACATTTACCTGTCATCCTGCTTTGGGTCTTCTTCTGTTACAGACAAGGCAGGTAAAATGAGTTGTTATTTTTTTTTCCTCAGGATCCATGTGAATTGTTACTGGGTCTGATGAGGCAAATATAAATCCTACAAAATAAACCATTTGCTTTAAGAAACTTGAGAATAATGAGATTATTAAATCATATACTAAATCACAGACCGTCTTCCTGCGGGTTCCAGAAAAAAAGTTATGTTCTTTGGACCCTGAAAAGAAAGACAGCGGTAACAATGTTTCGAAAAGCCTATCAAATTATTGGATATTGTACATTATTGAATACATCAATACCTCAAATGTAATGATCCCTTGCTACTCTGTCCAATGTATCTACAGAGAAAGTACCAATCCAGCTCGTAATTGAAATGAAAATACTTCACTCTTGGTCTGAAAAGAAAAAAAATTCCCTAACCAAAAAGTCAAACTGGATATATCAAACTTTCCCACACTTTTCATAGACAGGGAGGTATATTCCAGAAAACTCTGTGGTTTGGGGTCCTTTTTCACTCAAATGTGAGTGAATTTAGAAGTAAAAATAGGGAACCCTCTACTGCCTTAGTCAGACTGCAAGACATATTTCATGACAATTTATGACAACAACAGGACTTAGTCTCATTTGCAATACATGTAGGAGGTCTAGGTTCAAAATTTAAGTGAAAACAAGATTATAAGTACACTTATATCTATGGGAACCAGTTTCATTTGGAAAAAAAACTGTTGGCAGTTTATCTCTACCTAAAGGACCAGTTTAATTTTAAAAAGCAACTGTTGGCACTTTATGTCTACCTAACTTATTTTTTTGGCTCCAGTCAGGTATTTTACAGTAAGTTATACTTCTAAATAGCTGTTTGAAACTCAAATGGGCATAGAACACAGAAACATCAGCTTCGTCATGAATTGAACAGTACCCTTGCCATTATTTAGGAATTACAACCCCCTTTTTACTAACAGATATTGCCCACAGCATGAATTAGACACTACACATCTATTAACTTCAACAGCCTGAACAGTTCATTGATCTAAATACATGACATGAAGTTAGGTATACATGGCAGCCACAGTTTCAGGTTGAATTTAAACACCTGTTAAGAACTGAGGCATTATTCAGCACTCAAACTGCCTCTGTGGAGATGAGAAGAGAAGCAAAGGATGAAAAAGGAGAGAAATTAAGGGAGAAATAGTTCAGGTTTTTTCCACTTGCCAGCCTGGGTGTTCTTTCTGGTCAATTCAAAGGAAGCAGTGCGGTGGGAAAGAACCCACAAGGTGCTGGAATAGACCAGACTAAAAGGAAAAGGTTTTCTTGGTCAAACAAAACTGCCCTGAAGGAAGAAGACAGGAAAATGTTGCCCTTGTTACCAGGCTGACTAATCCTAGTTTGGCACTAGTTGAGAGGTTCTTCTCATTGACATGCAAGGTTTGATTTTTGTGATGATGTCACATGGTACTGTAATTCTTTCACCTTCCTTGGCTTTTATTTATTATTATAGACTTTCTATTAGTCATGTATATAGAGGAATGAGGTTTTTTGCAACTTGGTATATTTTAATGGGCCCTGAACTTCTTTGAGCATTATAAAAGAAAGTAACATTGAACAGGATGAGTTCTAGATTTGCAGTTATGACAGATACACATTCTTTCTTCTAGCTGCAATGACATATACTTTTTCCTACTTCAGCTAATGGCAAAATCTTGACACACTAGTAGGTAGTAAATTAAATTCTAGGATAGCCACTCTACAAAGTTTTTTAAAGCTCCACTTCAAAATGATAAAATAGATGTACTTTTTATTCTATCAAATAATTAGTTAATGGGAATTGGAAGAGACTAAACATGAGACTATCCCATTTGGGATGCCTCTTGATATTTCCTCCTGGATTAAAAACTAAAGTCAGTGCCAATCAGACAAAAGCCCACTTTATAATTGCTTTTGGATATGGCTTTAGTGAATTGCATTTGATCTTTTTTTAACCCTGCCCCAATTTGTCAGGTTATTTTAACATTTAAATTCTTCCCTTCAATCCCATTTGACAGGCTGGTGGTGAACCACTGAGACCATTCTAGGCTGTTAGTTGAATAGATAAGGTTCAACCAAGACTATGACCATGCTTGTTAGTTCTGTTAAAAGTGTCTGATGCAGACACAAAAGCTAGAAAAGAATTACCAAACAGTAACAGCAGCAGGTCAGTTCTGATGGTGAGGATTAAAATGAACAGTTCTTTGGGGCAGAGATGTCCAGGATCTCAGAAATAAGTTTTGCAAAGCTAAGCAAAGAGTAGAGAGCTTGAGGTGAAAATAATGCAATTTTTTTGTTGGACAGGCAGACTTTCAGGACATTGGATCAGGCACATACACTTTATCTGCCTCAAAGTGCTTCTTGCTGAAAAAGTTATGTACATTGTGTTGGTTTATTTTATTACTCTCCAGACGCCCTTTACAGTCAGAATTCCTTTCTCCTATCATGTCAGGATACAAGCAATTTTCTGATCAATCCTCCAAGCCAAATAAGACCATCATTTTCCATAAGAAAAACGAACTTCCTAGAACAAACTCAATCAAAATCAAAATCAGAAATACAAGAACTTCACCTTGCTTTTACTGTCCCAAAATTCATCTGGCTGCATTCAGACAGGAGGGCAAGCGGGGAATGTTCCCTTCTGCTACTGTTTTATTCTGTTCAAAGTTGGTCATTGCCATGAAATATCTGTGCTCTACATATCACACATTTCTTTGATAAACTGATCCAGCACTATCCTGGAATGCTGGATATTAGTAAGCTTCAAATTGCTGAAAGTTTTGTGTCCCCAATGCACAAAGAAAGTGAAGGGATTTTGAGTAACAGTTTGCGAGGCATGTGCATGTTGAGCAATTACTCCCTAGCATGTATAATACTGAAGGAAATCTCATTTCTTTTCCAGAGCAGACTCTGTAGATCAGCCATCTGCCACTGACTTTAGCCATCAGCCCCTACTGAAGCAGGGTTTCATCTTTCACTGAAGGATTAGCCCATGCCATTCTCATCCGCTATAGTCTTGCCTATCTATACTCTTAACACCTTATTTTTAAATGTCTCCTTCCTGATTATAACACAGAGATTATTATTCTCAGAGGTGATGAGAAGATGAGGAGACGATCTGTGCAAGTACAAGGGGGGCATTCCATCAAATTTTCAATAAGGTCTGAAAGGGATATAAACTCTCTTTGTTGTGGGTGCAGTTGAATCTTTTCTGTTCTCTTCTTTTGCCAGGAAGATATGAGTGGCTGGAGTGTTTGATTCTATATATAACTGGTTGATGTCAGCTGGATGCCAACCCCTTTGAAGAGGATCAGCCCCCAGTATGTCTCAGTACTAGGTACCATGCAGATCCCAGCACAAGGGTACACACCACCCAGGACCAGGCAGGTCACCCCCATGCATAACTAACTTCTGAAGCCTCAGCTAAAGGGTTGACATCGCTTTTTATCTGCACAACAAAACAGTAGGGTAAGTGTATTGTTTCCTGAAATATTTTGACATTGTCTGTCCTACAAACTGTCATATACAAGACATTTATGTAACCTCTTGACTTTGCAATTTAAAAGATGTTTATATTCTTACTCAGTCAGAAATGCACCTTCTTTAAAGATGCCAGAGGAACTCGTTTCATTCCTCAAATTCTTCATTTGATTAAGAAATTTCAAAATGTAATATTTCTGAAATCATAAACCAAGATGTAAATTAAAATTAATTAGGAATTTACATTGCGTAGTGTAGTGAGTAGATGTGAGAAGGCCTAGACCACTGACACTGATTTTTGCTGCAGAATTTATGTAACCAACTCAAAGTCCATTCCTTTGAATCTTCTATCCATCAAAACATGTCCTAACATCTGTCTGTAAGCAAGAGTTGCCAGTGCATTTTGCAACGCAGTATTTCTCAGTCAGAAACCCCTGACTTCATTGTTCAGCCACTCAAAACAGGCTGTTGGAAATGAATGTTGGCCAAATTGAGCACGCTGGCTCAACAATGTAAAAATGTGTTGTTTTTTTGCAGCAAGGAAAAATCGTATCAGAAAATCACAATGTTATCAGATTCTGCCCTGGCCAAAGAGAGGAAAGAGCAAGCATCAGCTATTATGGATGAAATACACAGAAATGGTATAGCACTGAACGCAGCTTACTGCATACGCGATGTCCTCTAGCCCTCCCTAATACATTTTTTTAATCATAGAGTTTAACTCTCTTACAGCTTTGTCTCTGGGTGTTTTGCCATAAATAATCTTGTGGGAGTATCATGCTGCCTATGGTAACTAATCCTTTTGTAGTTGCCTCTTTTCATTTGAAAGCTATTTTCAGATGAACAACTGCTGTGGAGGAATGAAGTAATCTAACAGCTGATGTACATTCTGCTAGGATAGCCTTTCAGAACATTATTTGGGGTTAATAACATGACTTCATTCCATTTTAAAAGGCTATCATCTAAAAAACATACTGATCTGTACCCTCTTCTTCTCTCTTTCACTCTGCTTTTTTATATAAATGATAAAAAAAAAATTGAAACAAATGTTTACATCTCTGTTCCTTCCTCTCAAATTTTATGTCTGTAACTAACACATGTTACTAGCATTTGGCAATTCCCTCTAATGCAAGGCCACCAATTAATCTTATTTGACAAAAATTTCACTTCTCTGCTGTTGCACTGATGAAAATATAGACACTTATGGGAAGGTTGTTTGACTTTCTAAAACAGGTTCTTGAAGTTATGCTTCTAGCATGACACCTGAAGAAGCAATTAACTCAGTCGGGAATACAAATCTGCTTGGTTTTCATTAGGCATGTGCTGGATGCTTTTGGAGATCCTTCCAATCCTGCCCATGAAGCCTTTTTTTTTGCCATCTACATAACAGAACCATTTTCTAAAAGTGATAAGCACACCACAAGCCTCACTGGAACAACAGGGAGCTCCATTAATATTTAGAATTTATGGAAGTTATACCACTTGCCTGGGATGAAACACTGAACATTTAATTCCAGTTTTGAAAATCTTTCCAGTGGGCTTTTGCTCCAAAGAATTTGTGGATGGTTTCTGCACTCACTTGATGACCATTGTAATTGCATTAAGCGTAGGGTGAGAGACTTGAGAATTTATAGAAAAAGAAGTTATGAGTTTCAATGCCTGGTCCTACTCCTTCTGATCTTTCCAGAGGTTTTTCCTGAAGTTTCTATTCCTAAGCAAATACCTCTTTCCTATTTCCATTCTCGACTGAACACGCACGCAAGTCTGAAAGCCAGTCTGCCCTTCCAGATTTCATTACAACCCCATTTTTTTGGTATTGTAAAGCCAAGCACTATATGTGCCTGAAATAGCCTGTAAGCTCTTCAGGGCAAAAGGAAAAAAAAAGTATTTCATATGTTTGTTTGGAACCAGGCATTTCACATGGTAAATGTTGCTACTATTCATAGCAGTACTAATAAATGTAGCATACAGCCCTTGAAATCATTGGCGTATTTGGATAATCTGTGCTGATGCTTAACATTTGCCTCACATAATCTTCCCTTTTATTATTTACGTATTATCAGATTTGCTGTCAAGATTCATACTCATAGTTATGGCAGCTTATCCTGCAAGATATGCTGTGATATGTGGCCACTGAAGACAGTTCTAACTCTTAGAAAACATTCTATTTTTGCCTTTTCTTTGGATGCTTGGGATATTTACATGTTTAAAAAAAAAAAAAGGAAATCCATGAAATGGATGTGATAAGAGACTGAAATGTATAACTGTACAAGCTCAGGGAAGCCAGATAAAAACCAGAAGGATAACCAAAGCTGTAGTCACACAAAGTATAAGCTAGTTCTCTGGGACCAAATCTGAACAAGTCTTGGAAAAATCAAGGAGAAATCTGGCATTTAATTGGCTAAATTCAGCTCTATGAATTTTTGATATTTTGTTTTGCCTTGAACTGTTAATTCAACTAGACTAACCTGAGATCTAGAAGGTGAACTGCTGTCTTTCTGGGCTTTGCATCACTATTCCTAATGACAGCAAGTTCCAATACTCCTGCAACTGGTAATTACATCAAAATTAAATGTACAGCTTCATCCAGGCTCACAGCCCTGTGAGACTCTCCGCTGCTAACACAGGTACACAGCAACAGAAGGTTCTGTAACACAAGCCCCAGCACCTTGGAGTGGTGATGTATTCCTGCTGCGTTTTTGTTTCAGATCCTTTTTATTATAATGCTTTCAGGTAAACAGTGAATCTCCACTTCCTTATTAGAATATATTCACAGCAGAAACAGTTGTTGAGGAAGTCCAAAATCAGCCAAGTTTTTAGCAGCATCTGAGATCACCAATCTCTGGACAAGACTGGTGATGGCTGAAAGTCCACATCTGCTGTTGGCTGGCGGGGCATGAATTTGTCCCATTTTTTAGAGAAGTTGGACATATCATAAAATGCTGCAGGAATAGAAACCAACTGTAAACCTTCTTATGGTCTCAAAGATAAATGGCATGAGTAAATCAGTGGGTGCATTCAGTGACCTCCTCAAGCCCTTGGTTTGTCACTGGCAGACTTGCATTTATAACATTTCCAAGACTACTTGATAGAGATGAACTTGGATGTAAATACAGACGTTTAAGGAAGCCACTGGAGTTCATCACTTCAATCCCATGTCCAGTTCCACACTACTACTTAAATGCATTCTTCAGTAGCTACATGATTCACTGTCTTTCCTGATACAGTTAAAAATCTTATTTATGATACTACAACAAACACATTATCTAATATTCGTTATTAAAGTTTGTAGTCCAGATTAAGGTATTTAGAAGACTGTAAACTGAAGGATTAAAGGAGTCTTAGGTAGTGAATGCAGGAGGAACTATATAAATCTTATTTAAATATAATCTGCTATCATTTTAAGCACAGGACAGGAAGAATTTGTCAGGAAAAAAACAAAGAAATGAAGCTAAAGGGTTAAGATTAGGATTAAACTATGAATTAAACTTTCAATATTATTTTACAGTGTCCATCTACGACATTAATGTTCTCTTTCTCTCATGCTCTAAATGTCTTCCTTTTCTCATTCTTCATCACCTTTTCTGCACTGACACTGAAACTATCCTAGACACATCATAAAACTAGACAGATGATTAGATGTTAGTTGGAGAGGAATTCAAATGAACCTTACACTTATGATTTTGGGATGCTGCCTGGATACACAATAGTACACAACTGTGGGTTACAAAGTAGCTTGGAGCCTTCAGTTAACATTAACAAGAACAGTATGTATGTAAGCGAACAGCAAGGCCCAAAATAGATAACACCCAGAGTGTCCTAGAAGAATCCTGAGTGGTTTGGACAGAGCTCTGCAATTACCTTGGCACCCTGGTCTTTGAGGATGTGCATACTCCCCATTCTGTGTACAAACAACGGAAGCTTTTCTATGTGAAAATGTTGCTGATTTGTGGAGTCAGTTTCTTGCTCATTACTAGTACAAAACCATCCAGCAGTCTCTATCCCTACAGTCATCTTGAGAAATCACAAAATAAAAATACAACTTGAAGTCTAAATTTCAGGCCACATGCCAGTAACTAGTGCAGTTATCTCCAAGTCAGAGCCAAAATCCCACCACTATCAGGCACTGACAGGGCTACACTGGGCAAGCTGAGTCATTTTCTTCCATGTTAAGAACTCTCTGTTTCGTAGCTATCTCTTAAATAACAGGAGGTTGGTAGGGTTCTTTGCACACACTATTTTTAAAGCACGATCCAGCTCATGATCCAGTTAACTTGCTCTTTCTCCACTGAAATCTGTTGCAAATATCCAATTGAAACTGGTACAAACAGAAGTGGATCAACAGTGATGCACTCCAGGGCTCATCAACTTGTTTGATTTACTGCATGGAAAACTCTTGTCCATACAGCTTCAGCTAAATATTTAATATACCTGTCTCAATTAAGTTTCCTAAATGTCAGCACATCACACTGTTTTTCCAACATAAAGTCACTAGGAGACACATGCCAGGTTAAACATGCCATTTACTCAAAACAAAACTCTTCATATGCAATATTGACTTTGGCATGAGGCACCTACTGCAGTTAATTAATTTGTAATGTTAGTTTTAAACTGGGCCTCCTGTGTACTTACTCTGATACAGGGCACTTACTACGTATAATTTGTCCTCATTTCATTTTAATGCATTAAAATACATGCCAAAGTTCAGAATTTTAAATCCTGAAGGCCACAAGAATATGTGAAGCCTAGAATGTCCTATTATCATTATATTTCTTAAATTCTGCAATATTCTAAGCAAAAATAAACACATAGAAAATGGTTTCTTTAGTATTTAGATTTCTGTATTCTAAGGTTTAAGTTTTACCCACAGGTTGAGGACATTTAGTGAGAGTTCAGTCACTAAGCCACAGCTTGCTCAGTGCCACCAGCATCCCAGTTTCCAGAACACTACCATGAAATGACCATAGGAATTCTGATATTCAGAATTCTTTGTTTACAGTCTTGACTGATCTCCCCTTTCCTGGCTTATGCATTCTCCTTTTCAAATTCCACAAGATGAGAATAAGGACATAGAAGAAATTTTCCCCAAGTAGTGATTAAAGAAATATGCACCCAGTACTTCAGTTTCCTCTTAGAGAGAATAAAAAATGAAATGTTCTAAATTAATAAATTCCTAAAGGCATGTTGTAATTCCTTGCTAGGACTCTCATTTTCTACACTTCGAGTTTTATTTTGAAAGTTAGTTAAAAATAGCTAAAAATAGTTTAAAAGTACTATTTAATAGAGACTGGGAGGTATGTTTAAAAGGGGTTATCTCTTATCTACCCAATGCAGGACACAGAAAATTAACTGAAGGTTTGATGTGGGAACCCTGGGATCAGAAGGAATTTTGTTCCCAGTTTCAGCAGAAGCCAGTTTTTACTAGCCTGCTATTATCGTAGTGTGTAGGACACTGTAGATCTGATCTTGGTGACAGCTGAAGCAAACTTGGAGCTTGAAGTAGTTAGCATCTTTGAAAACACAGGTTTGTGGTGTTCAATAATCTCCCCCAAAATTCTGGAAGAAGGCCTAATTTCACTAACACCACGTGATGCTGTGCTGTGTGTTAGCTAGGTATGCACGAACATGCTGTTGGACTTCAGGTGCAGGGTATGGAATAGCAGGGATGTGAGGCAAAGAGAGGTTTGTATTTACCCATTGCATTGCAGCCTCACCCAGCCTGAACCTTGGAAAAAAGGTCAGCACGCCCAGGGATATCATGGTGGAGGAACTCTCGACGCTCAGCAACAGAGGTGCCAGGCTCTTCAAGAGACGCCAGCGGAGATCTGACAAATACACATATGAAAATTATCATTATGTGGCAAACAAGCCAAGAAATGTGAGTATTTTGTGATGACTTTCTAATGAAACACAGTGAGTCTAGCTTGTGTTCCCCTAGTGCTTGTGATGCACATTGTGCATGATTTATTTGTAGGTTCAGGAAAAATAACAGCAAAATTCTGTACTAGAAAGAGGCTAAGAAGACGTGAGCCAATTATATTTCATTTATTGAGATCCTACAAACAAACAAAAGAATAAATTTACATTCCTTGTTATGTGATATAGATATTTCAAACATCTTTGATACTTTGCTCAACAGAATTTAAATTACACTGGGATAAAATGGGATCAAGTTTGAGAATTGATTAATCTCCCTTTTTAAAAGAAATCTGCACAAAAGAAATCCCCTATTAAAAAAAAAAAAAACAAAAAAACCTGAATAACTCCACTGAGCACTCATGGCTACTATTAAACACTATTATTTAAAGGCCCATCTACAAATACTGTTCCCCCATTTCTCCCTGCATTGAGTATTAGAAACTACACAGATAAATTCTGAGCACACCATCAATCTTGTCAGATTTCTGTATGCAGTTCCATGATTTTGCTACAGTCTGACAGATCCATTTCCCTCTAGCCCACTTTTCCCCCCCAAAACCACAGTGTACACATGGTTTACAGTCAGTATGACATTCCTGTACATGAAAAAATGATGCCTCTGGCTCCTGTTCCCTCCCCTAAGTGTCTATTTAGCACTGCTGGTGGTGTCGTCATCATCTTTATGATTCTGCCTGTCAATGTTAATCTTTCTAACATACTTCAGGATTGACTAGAACACATTCTGCCTTGATCTTTTATTTTTGTTGTTTCAAGTTCAAACAAGTATTATTTGTTTGCTTTCCTACTTCAAGAAACTCTTACTCTAAACCAATCCATATTTAAATTGTTTTTAGCTTATGTGTCATAGCTAAAATAAGATGCTGACTTCTTATGAGACTCTAATTCTATATTTATGCAACAATGATTAAGCCTTTGGATGCTTCCTTAGAACCCATAACCCAATAGGAGGGTGGAAAATAACAGCGTATCATGAATCTCCAGAAAGTGCCTTGCACTGAAGTTGTTATTTCTATTACAAATAAAGGAAAAGACAATCCCAAACAAAAGCAGTTTAACAAACGCAGTGAGTTTTCAGCTGACAGGGGAAGAGACGCTTTGAAGAATCAATGTTTTGAAACTCAAAGGGCTCAGACTTGCCAGATTTCTTGACCCTTTGGGTAGCATGGGTGCTCTGTCTGGCACAGAACAGCTTCTAGTGTCTAGTGACTGAAAAAAATGCTCATTTTTGGTTATTTAGGCATTTTAAGTGTGAAGGGAATACCGTACCAAACAACAGGACAGTGTCCTTTAGGGTTGTACACCCAGGGAATGAGATCTGGGCTGTAAATTGGAGTTTTACTGCAGCCTGCCCAGAGAATCAGATGCCTACAAGTGCTATTTATTTCTGTCTGAACGCAGCGTGGAGAGCCCATCCAGAGTGTCAGAATGGACGGCCTCAGTGTGGAAGGACTTCCCCAGCACGCCCCAATGACACCTCCCAATACACCTGATCCTCGGAGCCCTCCACACCCTGACAACATTGCCCCAGGTAATATGGGAGTCTACAGACAATAAACATATTTAGTTCTCATTTCATAGCAAAGAAATCACCATTGTTTAAGACAGTATCTTAAACAGTATTTTAAGGCAGTATCTTCAATCTTACTATTAGAAATAGATAAATTTGAGTCAGATAATAATCAGAGCCTCTCCCAGAATTGTGAGGTGGTGGTCTTAGTTGCTTGTGTTCATTTTAAAAAGATCTGATATACCTTCTGTACTGCTTCTCTCTAAACTTAAAACATATCTTAATATCAAGAGAGACTGCTCATGCATACAGGTCTTAAAAACACTGAGAAAGAGATCCTCTGATTTAAAACTACATTAATATACTGATTTTTCTTTGCCAAACCATTGTTTCCAACATGCAACATCCTGCTCAACAGTCTGAAAGTTATTCATTGTAGTTTAATTATCCATAAACGTAAATCTGAAGCCACTAAGTTTTGCTAGAACCCTTTAGAGAGGAGTAACTTTAAAAGGAATTTGCCTCTGGCTGCATAAACTCTTCTTTTTCAAATCCTTAACTGTGAGGGTACTGTTGGCTTTATTTAAAGGAGTGAGTTACAAGAAGGCCTTATTTTGTATTCTTTAAAGACTAGAGAAGGCTAATTTGTTTTAATTAATTTATTCAGTGATATAGCCCTTCTTCCTGTTTATGAATTATCCATGAGCAGACCGTGGTTTTTACAAATTCATTCTTTGTTCAGAATTACTCAATGCATGTTTTGTGCAGACCTTTTCCAGTCCATGTAAACTAGGTCAGTCCTGCTCTGGTGGTGACTGCTAAGGTTCTGTGCATCCATTGGCCACACACAATGCAAACAGAGGTAATTTCCGTTGCTAAGACATGATACAAACCTTCAAGCCTTTCTTTAGGCAAAAAAGGTCTGGTGAATGGAGTAGGTATTAAGCCACAGAGGGGTTTAAGCTTATAGAAGGAAATAGTATTAATTTAAAGAACTGGATGTAGATGTACTTTTGGAAAATTTCACTCAAAGAGGTTTAGAATTATCTTAGTTTTATTCAAAAGGCTGTTTTAAAAATCTTTTTGTTAGTGTAGTCCAAGGACTGTGTAGCTACTGTCTGGTTTCAAACAAATGTTTACAATAGAAACAAACTTATATAAAACTAAAATAATCATAGCTTTAAAAGATTTTGGAATACTTTGGAGCAGTTATCTAAAAGGGTACAAATTTCCCCTGCCAGATCTCTGTTTCTGTGTAGCTTTGGCCAGGTGACTTGGCCCAACTGTACATTTTAACTCACTAAGAAATTTTGCTGTGTTAGTTCCTGCTTCCACAGGATGGTGGCAAGGAAGCAGAAAACACAAAGTATCATTATAATGGTTTTACCTTGATCACATTGCAGGATATTCTGGACCGCTGAAAGAAATTCCTCCTGAAAAGTTCAACACTACTGCTGTGCCAAAGTATTACCAGTCTCCCTGGATAGAAGCCATTAGGGATGACCCAGAGCTGCTGGAAGCTTTATATCCTAAACTTTTCACACCTGAAGCAAAGCCAGAACTGCCTGACTACAGGAGCTTTAACAGGTAAACCTGAATGAACGCTGAATTTTACTGACCAGAGGAAAATGACTATAAAATAAAATGTTTCCACCAGCTTTAAAAACCCTACCACCTGTGTTTGCAAGTAAATGCATAAACATGAACATGCACAGAGATTCCAAGTGGTAAATAAGAGCATTAAGGAGGAAATAAGTCTCTCTCTAAAGTATGGGCCCAAATTTAAATTGCAGAACTAGGAATATAAGATAAATTGTTAAAAATATTGAAAGAAAGACAGTATCAGAATCCAGTGCCCAGAGAAGCTGTGGCTGCCCATTCCTGGAGGTGTTCAAGGCCAGGCTGGATGGAGCTCTGAGCAATCTGGCCTAGTGGAAAGTGTCCTTGCCCATGGCAGGTGGGTTGGAACTAAATGATCTCTAAGGTCCCTTCCAACCCAAACTATTCTATGATTCTGTGTACTCAGTAAAAGGGAAATATGAGCTTCAAACTCCTTTCAGGATGCCTGTTGTTGACCGCAGTAGGTATCGTAAGATCTCTAAGGGAAATTCTCAGTCAGAACTTTGTTTTGAAGTTGTGTAATGCAAACCACTCTTTAACACAACTCACATGGCTTTGTTTTAGGCAATGATAGTGCAATGAACTTCATCCCACAACCAATTCCTCACACTAAATAGCTAGAGGATTTCCTATTTTATTGCATTATAACATTTTTTATATCCTTGACAACCTTCAGCAACAAATTAACAGATTAAACGTTTTACTTACACAGTAACTAGTATATTATGGCTTTCAGTAGAACTTCTAGCTATATGGTCAACACTGAGTTTTTAAAGCTTTAAAGCAAATTCTTACTCATGCCTTTTGCTTTCTTTCATTTCATTTACACTATTTTTATTTACTGAAGTAATGGACAACCCTGCTGAGTTCCAGACAGCTGAGCCAAATCAAAATCCCTCCTCACAAGGCCAGAGAGCAATCTATTGAAAAAGAAAATGGTTCATGGCAACACAAACTTAAAGAAAAATACCACAAACATCACTTGTGTTCCTGATGCTGTTGTGGGCCTCAACTATGAGTGCAAGGACTAAAACATTACACAATTGAACATCAAAATTGGCACTGCAGACATTGCATTAATTCTGATTTCCAAGCAGCAATATACATTGCCATGTTAATAATTGAGTCTGTGTGGCACACTCTTCTCAGCTGCCAAAATAGCAAGTACAAGCCAGAGATGTGCCACAGCTGCCAACACTGGAACAGAAACAGCACAGTTAATGGACTGTGGTTATTGTAACAGAGAAAAAATAAATTAAAAAAAATAAAGAGCCCAAGAAAAAATGCCAATGATACATATACATGGAGACAGAATCAGTTCTTCCTCTCACAAGAGGTACTAGTCATTATTGTGAAGGACAGCACCATACAGAGCACAGAGACCCCATTAACAGGGATATGTGCCTTGAGATGGTGTCTGATGGCTTCTTTGTGGATTTTTAGGCTGTCTCTGTGGTCCTGTATTCTGTTAGTTGCCCTCTTTACAACATTAATTATTTGGATTTCTTTGTATATGAATTTTCTCTGTATATGACATGGCAGAACTGTGGCTCCCCATAGCCTGAATTTCTTGAACATACGTGCATTCATATAAGAGAAATGTTGATATTCTCCATTGTAACTGCAATAATAAACTAAAATCTGACACATAAATCCAGATCCAGACTGTGAAACAGGTAAATTCAAAACAAAAATATATAAATGTAATCCACCACAACTCTCCTCATGGAAAAAAACTGATATCCAGTAGAAAAGGATGCCTGGTAGCCCTAGAAAACTGTGACATGTTACAATCAGATTTATGCTTTTTGCAGATTTAATATAAAATTGGGAATTTGCAAAATTAAAATTGAAGATACTCATCTCTTGGAGAGGATTTTACAGCTATGACTTAGATGTCTACACTCCTAAAAATGTACAGGAGAGTGTTTGATGATGGAATTCAAACCACTGTATGCCAAGCTATCCAACAGAAGAAGGCTAACTAGACTTCTGTGTCTAGATCCTACTCAGTCATTCCGTGCATCTGGGTCACTGCATCCTTGAATTTTCAATTGCAGTCTTGGAGAGAAAGCAAATCATACTGTATTAAACAATTAAAGTGTGGTATAATAGCACCATTTTGTTATCAGTGAGGGTATCTATCTAGGCTTTCTACCCTGCTTCATCATCCAGTAAAGCGCCATTGCGTTTGATCTCCTGCAAAGCACTGGTACAGTCACCATTAGTCAGGAGGGGGTGTGGTTAATTCGAAGTGTGAGGCATAGAATTCCCAAGGGAAATGGGCCTGAGATCCTTCCCAGTTCATTCACTGGCATCTGCTGAAGTGGCACTCAGACTTTACAGGCCGTTTCAGGCTCCTTTCAGCTTTCCTTGTTACACAACAAACTGGAAAAGCAACACCACCTGAGCAGGTAGGGAGGTCTGATGTGTTGGAACAGACGCACACATTCATGGCTTAAAAGAATATTCAGCACTGAAGAGCATTCAGATTTTTTTTCCCACTGTCCAGCAGTGAAGAGGTGACTCTGGACCCTGCAGCAGTGCAATTTTTATATCAATAAGGATATTTAAAAACAAATAAGGAATTCATAGAGATATTAGTTGGAGTCTAGCATTCATTTTAAGCTGCAGGGACCTTGCAGTGCTGGTAGGTCACTGGAGAAAGAGCTATAGTAGCAAATGTCAGGCCTGTTTGCCCTGTGAGGCAGGCAGGAGTGCTCTGACAGTGCAGCACAGGGCAGAGTGAAATGCGGCTCAGAGAGGCTCTGAACACACTGTTCACACCAGGCCCCTTTTTCCTCTCAGAGATGAAAACGAATCTGTGCTAGCAGAGAAATGCTGGAGAACAGACCATGCCATCTGGTTTCTCTTGGAGATTCATTCCTATTAGGATTGAAGAAGCATTTACTAGTGAAAAAATTTCTTGTCTCTTTTACCAGTGTGGAAGCACGTAGCAATTAATCTGTGGGAAAGCAGCATGAACCTACATTTGTTAAGGAGTTTCTAATATTACTTAAATTAGTACCTTTATTCCATCTGCTTTCTTGGAGCTGGATAAAATGTCAAAGGTAGGATTATGAGTAACATACAAAGCACTACATCTTACTCATATAGGACAAGCAAGTCAGACTAGTTCTGCCTCTCCTACCAGATAAATTCTCGCTCAGCTTTCTCAATTCCAAGGACTGCTCTTTCCAAAGCACTACAGGAATCCAGTCCATCTGGACTGGGCTCTGTTTTCATTGATTCATGGATTCTGAAGTCTATTCCAAAATGCTAAGATCCAGAGTCTCAAAGGAATTTTGGGTGCTAGCTTGAAGTGATGTGAGATTAATGGGACCTGGGTGCTTAGCCGGTTCCTTAGCACCCAAATACCTCTGTGAAATGAGCATTAGCTCTTGCACTAAGCTCCCATGAAGCTCTGAGCATTTTTCAGGGTAAATTCTTTGCTCCTATGTTGCCTTCTTTTTTACAGAAACAATGATAAACAAAATGTTCTATGAATGACAGTCCCATTTTAAAATGTAAAACTCACATTTTTTGTAATTATGTAACTGAAGGTGCTAATCTAATGCAGTTAAAACATTTCTTTAGACTTTCCCAAATAATCAGCTACAAGTGGTCTCCTATGTTGAGACAGTATAATGTTCAATAAGAGAGACTAAGGGTAAAAAATTAAAAAGCAATCCTGCTAAAATGACAACTACAAATAAACATTATTGTGCCTGCTATTGCTAAATCAAGCACCTACTTTTTAGGAATATGCAAAGTGAATATTAAACAATCTGCTACACTTCCTGGTGCTATTTCCTATGGCTCTGGACCAGCATTTCTGCCCTTATTATGAGCAATGACTACTGGAATTTTTTAGGCATGAGATTTAGGCTTCTATACAATGAATCAGAGCTCAAGCAGCACAGCTGATGTGCACACAACAGAGGTCATTACAACACCATGTTGTCAGACAAGTTATTGCTCACAAGAATATACTTACTGCTGCTGTAAAGGAAAATCAACATCTATTAGCCAATTACTGTACTCTCCTTTCTGTCAATCATCATAAGTCCCTGCCTATAATGCAGGAATGCAGAGCTCTCTAAGGCCAGACTTGGTATAGCAACGACAGGGGGGTATTTTGCTAGAAAAGATACCTGAGTTTCTGAAGAAAACCCACCTGTTCCTGTTACATACAGAAATATGCTCTATTTAAAACTCATAGATACAAGAGGAAGTTTTAGACAACAGAATTGTTTTGCAATTTATACAACTATTATAATTCTGTTTATTTTGATTATCCCCTTAATATACATATCAATGATAATTAACCATCACAACAATGTGAGAATGTGTATCGTAATTAGGGCAGCAATTAAAACAATATTTATTATCCGGTGAGATGTAGATCACTACATTCACTCTGTGCCAATTACCCAGCAATTATTTTTAATCAGTATTATACGGTATCCATGTTGACATTCTGACCTAGAAGATAGCTCCACAAGAAAAGCTCGATACCACAGGCTTGATACCAACTTTGGATAAACAATTTCCTTTGACCTCAAGAGAGTTTAATGCCTGGACTGGCTGCTGCTGCTGCTGCATCTTGTCTTATCTTCATTTGCGAAACATTTTTAGACCTTAATCCAAAGCAATGTTCTTCTCTCAGAGGGGGTGCATGCCCAGAGCTTTCATGATTTTTTATATTTCCCAGGATTGATGCTTTGGAGTTAACACCATCCCCTTCAACGAAGGCTGCTCGTACCAAAATGCAGTGAATCATCCATGCAATGACAGAGCAGCACCATTTCTTTTATATCACAGATTCATTTTTCTGAACTAATCTCTTCTTTTTGTGTGTGTGTACTTCATTCTTAATACAAAACTTATGGATTTTATCTTGCTGAAAATCCTAGTCAGACCTTCAAATGTTCTCTTTTAGTTTCTGTTGGTATTAATTTATCTGGGCTTCTGCTATAATACCTGGAGCCACTGGAAATATACTCCATCAGATCTGTTGTTCTGTACCACACACAAAATATACTAAGGATGGTGAAATTCCATTTCAACAAAAATTTATTTTCCCATGCTATTACATATCTGGCTTTGCAGAAATCAGGTGCTCTTGTGCAGTTTAAAAATCTGACACTCTTCACTGGACAGAATATATCCCAGTAAAGTTATGTGGCTGATCAAAATGCAGAGCACATACCACAGTCTGTTTGTTTGTACAAAGGAGACTGAAAGAAGTGGCAGGAAAACTCAAGGGATTTTTTTCAGTCTGAAACCTGCATGTACAGAAGATCATGGGAGGTATTTGGAAATACTGTTGTTTTAAAGTATTTGCAAATGCATGTAACAGTCAGCTCCAGCTTAGTATTCTTTATCTTTCAGTTTCTCAGGCTTACTGCCTGAGGGAACATTTACATTTAAATAACATGAAAAATGCTGGCTGAACAATGTTTCAAGGTTTAGTTACATAAACATTTTCTTCAGAAACAAAGCTGGTGTATCAAGTCCTCACCCATTCCCTCCTTTCCAGAACCTGTTGTCTTTGGCTGTTCCTTTCTGCTTCCTTCATTAAGCTCCACTCCTCTTTACTTGTATTGCTACAATTGTTTGAGCATACTGACATAAACCAGATTGCTGAAATAATTCGGATTTTGAAGTACTCCTTTGTTTTGAAGGGTCTTTGTTTAACCCAGATCACATAAGTGACCCAAGTTTCTAGCACAACCCACATACATTCTAACTGGTACAACAATATGGTGCTGAAACACAGTGTAGTGGGAGGAACAAGCAGCTGAGGAGAGGAGAAAATGGGGTGAGAACTTTCTGAACTAATTACTTGCTAGAGAGAATGTGTTGAGCTACAGTTTCAGACTTATCGACTTATCACCAACAAAATAAGTTTAGTAACTGTGACTCACCGATTACAGGGTTTTCTTGCAACATTTTTTCTCCCGGCTTTTCCATCCATTTGAATTTTAAAAAAGGCTCTGGGCTATATCTAAGGGGAAATAAATCAGATCTTAAAGAGAATTTCCCAGAAAAACAAACAGAATGCTTTCCCCCAAAGCTTGAAAATGTAAACAAGAAATTGGAACAAAAATCTGTTCTTTTCAGCTTCTGGGAGGAAAAGAAAATAAGTATTTTTAAAATCACATTTAACTTTTATTTCTCTAATATCTACAGAGTTGCCACTCCCTTTGGTGGTTTTGAGAGAGCATCAAAGCTGGTTAAATTCAAGGTACCAGATTATAATCTACTGATGCTAAATGACCCCAGATTCATGATCCTTGCAAACCCTCTTGCTGCCAGAAGATCCTTCAACAGGACTCCCAAAGGATGGACGTCTGAGAATATCCCTGTAGTGTTCATTCAGCCTGCAGAATCCAACACTGTTCCAGAAACAGAGGACCTGTGAGAGAGGCTGCATTCTACATGGTACAAAATGCTGAAAGCTGCACATCCGTGTATTTTTGGTCCAAATATTACTAAAGGCTACTGACAAAATTTTTCCTTGGAAGCTGGAGTCTAAGTAATAATGTCTGATGCAGTGTCTCTTTTCTGGCACCCAGTCTCATCTGTAAACATGAGCTAAATAAAGTAACTTGGAAAATACAACAGTGATATTTTCTATTTGTGTTTATATGTTCTTTCACTTTCTAAAATCTTTGCTTGTCATTTAAAAACAAGTGTACCAAGAAAAAAGAAGTGACACTACTCTCAAGGGACTTGACTTGATAGGCATGGTGGTTTAGGGAAAACAACCAAGCAAACTCTGCACTTAATGCACCCCAAATCCTGCCTGCTCAAGATAAGCTCTTACAAATCAACCTTCTTCCCAAACCCTGCCTTTGGCCAAAGTTAAGAATTGTGTCATTACTTCAGTGACAGCAGGTTGAGGCTGTTTTCCTCCTTTCTGACTCTTCCTCCTTTGTATGATGCAAGTCAATGCCTGTGTCACCTGGATCTGTTTACAGAAAACTCAGTAAATTTGGCAATGACAAGGATTACGTAGTGGTATGAAAAAGTACAGAGGTATTTCCTGGATGTCTAGAATGTTTGTATTATTCACAGCTAAAAAGCCCAGCAATGACTGGTTATGTCAAACATACAAAAATAGTATCACCAAGCCCTGTAAGCACAAGTGTTTTTCTTACCAGAAAGAAATTTCATCGACCTTTTCCCCTACACCCAAATCGGACTTAAATGCATGAGAGATTTCTTGCTCTTGGTTTACTAACAAGCTCTGATGTTTTATAAACATAAGTATACATGTTTTTCAAACGTCATTTCAAGGTAGGGAGTTGGCAAAGGAAATTTTGCCATCCATTTTCTTTAATTTACTTTGTCACACAAATAGCACGAATAAATGTAGAGGCCCTGAACAAAATTTTGAAATAAAGGAATAAATTAAAAAAAAAAAAATTAACCTCATTGACTGAGAACATTTTCCTACCAAGTGATTCATTTGGGAATCTTATCTGTGCACATTGTACAACCATTATATGGACAATGACAAAAATGTGAATTCTTCAAAGCTAAAAATGCAAGACTAAAGAAAAATATTGTGGTGAGGTGTAATGCAAATGAGTTTTGGAGGAATTAGTTTTTCACAAGCATTCATAAGCCTGTTTGAAGAGAAACATGAGAAAATTGGTGCACAGCACATACACAGTGGGGACTGTGAGAAGGGATACATCATTTTTACTGTATTCTCTGTAAAAACAACCTGTACACACAGAGCATCTACATACAGAGAAGCCACCTTGCTTCTTACACAGCACACATAATGGCAACTTTAGCTTCCTTTTCACCCACAGATCCACTGGAGTAGAATGGGCTCAGGAGACTTCAGATGTTTGAGAGGCGCTGAGCCTGCTACACACATGCTCAGCTGATGGTCCAAATAACAGAAGTCACCAATAGTCCCTGAGCTCTGTCTGAGACTTCTCAAAGGAGTCTTGTCTGTGCCTCCTGTCTCCAGCTCTGCCACCAGAGATCTACAATCACACAAGCCCGTCAGATGAGCCCACTCTGTGGAAGCCCAGCTGCCAGGGAAGGGTCTGCAGCCACACCATTTAACCACCTCGTACTGAGGGGCTTTTGCCAAACCACCTATTGGGAAGAGGCCATGCTAAACTCCTGAACCGTGCCGGGGAAGTGTTTGGGAGAGTGCTAATTGGCAGAGGGAGGGCTGCGCAATGTGCTAAGCATTCAACAGCACGGAGGAGCCAGTGCCAGTGGCCAGGAATGTTCCCTGGCTGCATCAGCCTGGATGAAGCCTCATTGTGCAAGTCCCCCTGCAATAAACAAATCCCTCTGCCAAAATCCAGCTCCTTTGCCACAAAGGAACACCTCTCAGTAAGGCTGGGAATTCAGAAATACTGTGTTAACTTCAGTGGGTTTTAGCACCTGCATTTATTTTTTCAGACTGTTATATTGCACTTAATGTATCCTATAACAAGGAAAGCTGCAGTGGGGCTCCTAAAGACTTCTTCTAGCTGGGACAAATACAGCTGCAAGGATAGATTGAATGGGAAAACACACAAGTAACAGATTTACACAAACAAGTACACGCCTATAAACATTTCAGGAAATGTGCATACAACACCATGTTCATTTTACCACAAGACACTCATACTTGCTACAAAAAGAGAACGGCACTGAAGGGTATGGTGAAAAGGGAGAAGTTTTGTGAGAATAAATACACACTTAAATATATCTAAAAGTCTTAGTTCCCAAAGGTTTTTTTTGCCTAATTTTCATTTATATTAAGGTACTGCAGCAGTAGAAAGGGAAGTCAAAAATTAATTTAAATGTTTTCATTAAAAATGAGTTGAATTGAGAAAACAGATTTGCTGTTTCCCAGTCTATACAAAATACTCTATGATCACAGTATGTAAAAAAGAAATAAGAGATGTACACTACTAAATAGCTCAATGACTATAAGGGATTTTTAAAACATATGCACCTTAAACCTTTTTTGAAATGAAATGTCAGGGTTCATGGCCTGTACTGTCTGCTCTGGAGAAAAAAATCTTTTAACTGCATGCTCCCTTCTTAGAAATGTTAAATATGTCAGCATGTCTTGGCTGCTTTCCCTCCTGCATGATCCATACAACTGAAAATTGTGGAAATAAATTATTATTCTATTGTCTCTAAGTATCCCAGTGTTTAAATTAATTTAATACACATTGTCTCAATCAGAAGCAGGAAAAACACACTGGAGACAGAATTCTAATCCCAGTGAAAGCAAACAAAGGTTTTGGCACTGACCTCTGTGCAGACAGAACTTCACCACAGTATTTATTTCATCTCAAACATGTATTTGTATTCAAAATTCAGGCCACTACTAAAGCTACTGTGTTGAGCATCAGAATGGATATTTTGAATTACAGAGCTGGGCCTAACTATGTATGTTTAGCATTTTATGTATGGTGAAGTGCCAACAACCCTCATAATGCCTTAGAAATACTCTGGGAATCTGCATGGAAATGCAGGGAAAAATGAGTCCACATCTAATAAGATCTCTTCAAAATTATTTTCAGAGCAGACGTGAATAATCTGCACTCTACCTCAGTTCTTAGATGGCCTTAGTAACCAGCACGAAATCTTCTGGTCAGGACCTAAACCGACAGGATAAACCAGACTTCCCGAGATTCATTAAGACTGTGGAGCATAAACCCCCATATATGTAAGATTAGTATTTCTCATTGTGAGGTCCATAAATTATAAGCAGACTAGACAGAAACACCAGAAGATCCCTATTAGGCTGACAAGTCACGTAGCAGTGGCTCCTTCATTATTCCCAGAGGCTACAAACTGTTCAAAACCAAATAAAAAGTGATCTAAATGATTTATAAATAGTGTTTGCCACAGAGCTGTTATGCAACTGGGTGTTAGAATATAGATGATAAAAAATAGCTACAAAATGCAGTCAGCATACTGATACAGCTTAAGAAACAAAAATGGCATATAGGAAACTAAAAAGCAACTGAAAGGGCGAAAGCCTTTCAAGGAAATAATACATTATTTTAAACGGCCTGCAAACTAAGTGTTCAAAGAAACGAAAAACTACTACAGAGCTCTAACCCTTCTCTAAAAAAAAAAGTTAGCATGGTTTAAGAGTACAATAGAGGAGACTCAGAAAACAAAAAGACAAATAAAACTTTACTGCAAGGACACAGTAATTAAACTATCTCAACACAAATAAAGGAAGTTATGACAGAGGTCTCCACAAATGGTATGGAAAAGATGATGAGGGAACAATAACACAGGAACAAACTGACTCTTAATAAAATGGTAAGGAACCAACTTTAAAATTAACGGAATAAATATTTTTTCAAGAAATGCCTGCTTGTGGAACCTGGTGCTATAAGATGCTATGGGTCAAAAACTATTAATAACTTCAGAATAGGATAAACAACTGGTAAGTATGCCAATTATGGATAATGGCTACTATGTGATCTGCATCTGGAACAAAGGAAGTGTGTGAGAAAGATCACCCTACATTTAACCCATTTCTTTCTATAAATATCTTCTACTGGGCACTGCCAAAGATCCAGGCAAGAAGAATTTGTCAGTCCTGTGAAATACTTTCTGTCTCCCAGAACCCATGTATTCCAGCACCACGTCAATTCTAGGATGTGCTCTTAGTATGGATGTTCATTAATTTACATCAAAATATCCATTATGGGAGCAGTTAGAGGAAAAGTCAATTGCCACATGAGAATGAGAACATTTAAATAGAAGCTGGAACCAGAGAGATCCAGGGTTAACTTAAATCTCCCACACAGCATATGTGCACTGCAGGGAACACAAAAGCCTGACCTCAGCTATGCCTTTGGCAAGACTCCTGATCCTATACAGAGAGCTCAGGTTAGGACACAACGTAGAAAACTTGTTCCTCAGTTTTCCCATTAATGAAATAGAAATACTAATGCAGGCTGCATAAACCTTTCTTTTTATTATTGTTTGTTTAGGATTTGGGGTTTCATTTGGGGGGGGGGGGGTTTTTTTTGTTAAAGCATTAATTTCATGGTAAAAATAAACAAAGCAAAAAACAGGCTTACATGAGAACATACATAATATTCCAGGCTATGGTGTATAATGAATGCAAGAAGCATTGCAGGTAGAGTAACATTCTACTTTCATTTTACTTGAAATATAGGATTTCAATCTACACTGGGCAGACTCTAACTAATAAAAGTATCAACAAATTAGTATTTGATGGTTTTCAAATAAAGATGTAACTTTAGCTATTATAAAGTCAAAATAACTTCTCTTACTGTTATTTTTGGACAAAACTATAAAATAAATTCAGGATGAATTCACAACCCTTTTGTTTTCAGATGGAAATTGGATTTCCTGAGAACAGACTATTCATCTAAAATACCTGGCCCTGAATTTGCAATACTTCCCCACTGCACAAAGACACTGTGAGACAAAGTTAAGTAACACTTGCCAGAGACAGAGGATTTATAAATCACTGTAAGAGTGAAAATAAGCCCTGGTATTGTGAGCCAATAATTCTTTCAAAAGCAAATGGAGATTAAAATATTCGATGGTGTTTGTACAAAGAACAGCTTGAACTTTCCCCGTTCAGAGCTGGCTGTACTCATTAGCACAGGAATGCCCTCAGGCTGCTTTGCATGGAAGGTATAACTTAGAACTGGATTTCTCTGGAGTTCTGAAGGACATATGGACAGTCACCTTCCAAAAAAACCCCCCAAAAGTAAAAAGTTTAAAATCATGAGGAGATCCTGGGTGACAGGAGGCTGACCATACCCAGTCCCCATAGTGGGAAGGCTGCCAGCCATGCTGAAGTCCAGAGTGTATCATTCTACTTCCTTTTCCTTTGAGAAGATTCTCTGCAGAGCCAAGTTAATCTAGACAAATACTAACTTGAAACAGTAGTTACTGTAGTCATTACCCTCAAGATTACTGAAAGATGACTGTGCAAGATAACTACAAATGATTATAAACAAACATTTGAGGCATGACAGGCTCTTCCTAGGCTGGCCTACTCTACGTCAAGAAACCAAGTAAGGCTTAATTCCGGCAGCAAATTCCAGCAATAGGTCATTCCTCAAGTTCTCAATGAGAATATTTAGAGTGTTTGCTGGCAAGGGTAAAAATAAGAACATGCTGTTCAAAAAGGAAGGAAAAGAGCAAGCTGAACTAAAATGGAAGTGCCTATTTCCTATCCGGGTTCTGCAGTGATGCAAATACATTTCATTAATGCCTCGTTGCTGAAAAGAAAGTGATACTGCACACAGTTCAAAATGAAAAGTCTCCTTATATTTAACGATGTCACTTTATCACTCATTCAGGTATGGCTTATAAAATATGCAGAAAGAAAGGAAAATGTGGAAATGGGAACCATGAGTGGGAAGGAAGCAATAAAGCAGACCTGCAGCTCTAGGGTTCCATGAAATGAAGACAGTTCTATTCTAAAATGTGCTCCTTGCACAGGACATTTTCTCTTAGCAATGTTTGAAGGTTAAAAAATTTCCTCTAATTTTCAATCTAAACTTGGTCATACCCATCTTAGAGTAATTTCTTAGTAAAATTCTTTACAGAAAAATTAAAACATGCTTCCTTTTCTGTCACATTTGCTTCAACTGCTATATTCAAAGACTGTAAGGTCTTTCATGCTTCAGAGGGCCAGACTAAATAATTCCAGTCCTTTTAATCTCTTGTCCACTCCTCTCTTTTAGTAGGGATTTAAAACACTTTTTACAACTCTTCTAAGTTCAATTTCTTGCATGCTGATTTCCAGATCTGTTCTGTTTTAAGGTCTCACCAGCTACATGTATAACACATGGCATTTGTAGTGTTTTATCTGTACAAGAAGTACAGGGCTGAATTTATTTGTGACTGGATTCACATTTTCCACAGCGGCATCAAATCAGTGACTCACAGCCACTCTGGCTTACACACCCACTTCTTTCAAATCCTCTCATCTTCCATCCAACGAGCTCTGAGCTTTTATCAGGGAGCCTCTCCTATTAGGCTCTAACACACAGCCTTCTACTTTATATTATTCTATTGTATCCCGTTTCATTTCTCTGCTCCTCAAGGTCACTCAATAATTTCGGTACGACATCACCCTACAGGGACTGTTTCCCAACTTTGTGATGTCAACAGAGCTCATTTGCAAGTTCTATTTTTTGTGTCAAGATCACTAACGAAAAAATTAAACAATATGAGTTTCAATATCAATTTTTGGCCAGAGCTCTAACAACTTCCCCCTGCCATTAAGTGTAACACGTTGCCACCTTTTCTCCGGGCTATTTCTTTGCCACTGACACTTAGCGTTAAAATTCCCCTTTTCTTCAGTGTAACAAATTTGTTTGTCTAGAAAAGCAGTTACTGTAGCACAGAAAGAAAGCAGACAAGTCTAGTATGGTCTGTCTATGCCAAAAAAAAATGTTTTATCGTATTTACTTCCACCTTTTATTTTTTAATCCTAAGAAGTCACTGCATTCTTTAAATACTGTGTTTTAATCCTGTTACATTTTGCTTAGGTATAGACTGAGGTGCTTGAGGAGGGGACTCAACTTATGTATTTGAAATCAAATAACACTCAGTTTCTCACCCAGGACAAAACACAAAATTTTTTTTGCATTCTATTATCTGAAGTATTTAATGTATTTTTACCTTTAATGAACAAAATATGTATTATGTAATGTTAGCCAATGTATTATTTCTAATTGTATACTCACTTACTTCTTCTCTCTTGTTTTCATTTTACTTCACGTTGGGTTTCACCCTGAAAGTTCAATTCAACCACAGAACTTGTTGTATGAATCAGACCTTTCTTTCTTTTCTTTTTCTGTTGCAGTCAGCCATTCTTATTGGTTTACATCCTAGGAGGAAGCAATAAATGAGAGCTGGAAACTTGAAAGGATTGTTCAAGACTGATGCAACACAAACAAAGACCATCATAAAAACTTTATTTTTTAAGGAGCACCCAGATGAGGACAGTTTCAAACAATTGTCTGATATATACAGCATGCATAGAATTTTCTTATACTTCTACTGTTTCAGCAACTAACTTTAAAAACAGAATAGCCTGAAATAGGAAAGGATTTCAATTGCATTGTTGTTCCACACAAGTAGATTATTGGACTGGAAATTGGATTAACCAAGAGGAAAAAATATTCATTTGCAAGACTTACGCAACCCCCACCCTCTTCCTTGTTTCTAAAGAATTAACAAAATCAAGCACACAGAGACCTTGTTCCAGGCCCATTATCATCAAAAAGTCTGGAGAAGAATGCAAACCAATGTTTCTTTTTCTGTGTGAAATTCTAGATGACTTCAATGAAATTGCTTTTGCCATCCCACTGACCACTGACCTTTGAAAGCTATCAGGAAAAATGGTATAGTCAGGCTAATGTACAATGAATAAGAGCAAAGTATCTTGTGTTTATTCCTGCACCTACAGGATGAGAACTTTAAAAAAGGTGGCTGTGCTCTATGAATGTGTGTCTGCAGCTAACTGAGAGGAGGAGGAAAGAGATCAAACTTGAACAGAAATGCTAGGAAGTTTTTTTTAACCTAGCTAAAATAAACCAGCACTTAACACTCTCATTGCTTCTGAAGCTTCACTTGGAGCATTTAAGAAGAAAAGAGCTTTTTTTTTTCAGCCAGGATCCATTTTCTCCTTCTTTCATTCATGGCTTCTTATGTCCTCAATTTACATGTATAAATTTTAGACTCTATACAGGATGTGGGAATGAGATCAATCGGATGAGTAAGCTTCATGTGACTGCTTGCCACAGACTACATGGGGAAAACACTGCTAGAGTGTGTTTAAAAGGAAAGGTTATGGGAATAGGTGTTCATGGTAGGGAAGATTTGAGCACTAGAACAGAGTTAGGTAAAGTTGCCCATAAGACAACACATCCTCATGTAGCTTCCTGCAAGATGAAGACATATTTTTCACTGGTTCTGCTCTTGTTTTGGATCTTCTTGTGGCAAAACAGCTGAGTATACAACCTAGAGAACTTGGGCTAAAGTGTTGTTAGGGCTTCCCTTCAGAACCCATAGCAAATGCATATGATGGCTATTTTATGTCACAGATAATAAAAATACTATTTACCTTTCCTCTGGTTCTTTTGCACCTTTCTGGCTCTCTTTCCTACCAGGGTGTTTGCCTCAACTCTTGCAGAATTATGCAGTGCACTGAGCTCAGTGAAAAAGCACTGCTCCTGAAGACAAGCAACTGCAAGAACATCTTGGAATTTGAAAGATTTTTTCTCCTCTCCAGGCAGAACTGTTTAAACATATGATCTGACAAAACCTCAAAGGTTTAGAGAACATGGAAAAATCACATATTCTGAACTAAACCATACCTCACTTAATGAAACTTTATCCTGCTACAGTCTATGCAGAACAGGGCCCAGTATCCTTGGTATCTTTCAAATTACATTTTCTTCTAGAAGAATGATTCTCTTTATCCTTTTTTCTCCTGAGAAAAGTAGCACAGCCTCAAACACACTCTTCAGAGCTCAGTAATTACTTCACAAAAACATGATGGCAGTTCCCATCCACTGGAATTAAACATATTTTTCAATTAAAATGGCATTATCTCATAAGTGCCTTAAAGTCAATGCTAAATGGTACTTGATCACATTAAAATTGTTTATGATAGGCCAGTAAAACAGACTGGACCCTAACAGGCAGTGTAATGTGTAGTGCTGAATTAAATGCAGTGAAAATACGTTTTAAAAGGTAATTCTGCATTGGCTTGTGGAATTTTCTGCCTCAGATCCTACACGTAATTTATTGCTAATTTACTTTTTCTGCAAAATACTCCAATAAGTACAGACACAGTTCCTGTTAAGTACACGAAGTTGATTTCACATGATAAACAGATCATAAGGGAGAAAGATCCATGCAGAAGACAATGCAGAGCAACAACAACAAAATCAATGACTCAATAAAACCTTGCTTAACTATTTTTAAAAAAACAAACCACAAATTTTAGTATTCTACTCCGCCAAGAAGAATTAGAGCAGACAAAATTTTTTATTAAACATTTGAACATGAAGAGGATAGCAATTGATTGAAAAGGTTGCTGTAAACATGTTCCAAGCATTAAGAAGAAACATGAAAGAAATTAGAGTACAGGTGTTCCAGTACAACTACCGGTATGAAAATGTTCATAGAAACATGCATAATAAAAAAAAAATGTATATATAAATGACCCTGAAACAGAAAAACTGCAACACAAAACCAAACCCTTGTGTGCAGCTGTGAAACACAGAGTCGCAGCAGATTCATCGAGGAAAACGATGTATGATGCCTGCAGTATTGAGAAAAAATATTTAATGCAACTACTTTTAAATATTTTGATGTCTCCTAACTACGTTAAGATTTTTCTTTTAGCACGTAACTATCTATAAATGTGTTTTAACCCGGAATGGACACGTGTAAAACCCCAGTGCTCTGGATGTGCTTAGGGATCTGGATATGTCCTGCCTCCATTCCCTTCCAGCTTGGTGTTTTGTGTCACACCCTGAACCCACCTCCTTCAACCCCTCTCCTCCAAGTTTAACACCTCTTCAGCTTTCTTTCAACTCGCCAGTGTAACAATCCGTGTTACTAAGATTACCAAAGTGTACTTATAAACCCACATAAACATTGTTCTGCATCATGCCTAGCACATATCCTGTACTGCCACAAAGGGCAGCAGGAAATCATTTGCCCTGGTAGCATTGTTTTGTATGTGCACCATTTATTCTAATTTTAAAATTCTTCTGCTACCTCATTTAGGGCTTCCTGTGCCGCACCTGTGTCATTCTCCGCCTGAACTATGTGTGGAAGACTCTGTTAAGATTCACTGCTAGAGAATCTTAAAATATACTATAATTAAAGCTCACAGACCATACTTATTCTGAGAGTAAAAAAGGAACAGAAGAAATTGATATAAATCCTAAGGGACTTCTAGAGATTAGTGGTGAAAAACAAATCTGTGCTGAAGAAAGGGCAGAGGCAAACAAGAAAAGCAGAGTTCAGGGAGAAGCAAAAATATCAAAATGAGGTCATAATCAGAATGAGGTCATAATCCCACTTTGGGACACACAGATGCCTTTGCTTGACCGGCTTTGCAAAGAAGTAATGCAGGGATCAAGGACTGAACTGACACTACCCAAAACAATCAGCAGAATGCTTCTTGTAAGTGCACAATAACAAGATGCACTAACACAAAATTAGGTATTTAATCGTCATGTTAACACACCGGCTTTGAACATATTTTTACCCTTAAATTTCTAGCGAGAGTCTGTCAATAAACAGCTACGAAAGAACTACACAAAAGAACTCCGAGAATGCTTATTGTGCCAAGATACTCAGAAAAAATCTTAGAAATCTTAGAAAAATGTATCAGATATTCAACTCCCTTTAAAAAAATCACAAATCCTAGAAACATTTTAAGAACATGAGAGCAAGCAAGCATGGTATCTATTAAAACTTAAGAAGTGCATATATATATGTCAGTTACTGGCTACGACATCTTAAGAAAAAACATTTCATACAAATCCAGTATTAAATAACTCCTATTTGTGAATATGATTACACAAATCATTGAAAAACGTGGCCATCTATCTATATCTATATCTCTCTGTAAGACAAAGTCTGGAAAATTTAATGAAAATGTTGCCAAAGAATAACCAAAACAAAAAGTTGGTGAAAAACACTGGAGAATGAACCTGCTAAAATTTCTTTGCTAGTGGGCTTTGTACTGTAGCAATACAATGAAAGAAACAGTAGCAAAAAGTAATGTGATGAAAATGTATCAATATTTTATAAAACATGGATACAAGAACAATAAAAATGTAATATTTAAGGCAGTGAGGTAATCTGACGCAGTGCCTTGTATTCCACACCGTCACTTTGCAATCTGCATGCCCTAAAAGAGATGCAGGAAGGGAATTTGACAGGGAAATTATTTAATTTTTTATTGCAGAAGATGCTGCTGGAAAACTGGTCATGCTCATAGGCACAGAAGCACTTTGCCATTCCTGGAAGACTAAGAAAAAAGAGCTGGAAAAGAAAGAATACAGGTATCCATCAGTATGTGCCTAGGATTGATGCTGGGTGTGGTAGCACCTAAAATATCTCTGCTAATCTAGAAATGAAATGTGTTAGTGAAATCTACACGTTTATCCAGGAAAAATGATCATAATAGTGGAATATAAAAGGTACTTGGGCAAGCAGAAATACGAGCATTCGTGGATACGGAATTCCTATCTCAAATAACAAAAGGAAACGCTCCTCCCTGGACAAAATAATAGACCCGATAAAAATCAGAGGGAACACGACTTTGAGGTAGTGACTCTGGGGCAGGTGACAGATAAAATAATAATAATAATACAGGATCTTTCTGGGCCTCATGGAAGTCAAACGCGACTCTGAGGTGGATGTATACTTGTGTGGGGTTTGGCTCCCAAGCCACTCTCTGCCAGTGCTATTCCATGGGCATCTCAAGGAAAGCCAACGTGCACAGCCAGATATCCTGGAATGAGAACTGGAAAACAATTGCTGGAAAAAACAAGCGCCACGGCGCTCATTTTAACGAGTTAACTCCAAACCTGAGTACCTGAGGAGCACCCGCTGCGCCCTTTAAATCGAAGACGGCTGTGCCCTCGAACAGAACCCAGGCGGGGAGGGAGGAGCGGGACTATGACAGCCCCTTAGGTCGCCACGGCTCCTCCGGCACCTTCGGCGAGAAGCGGAGGTCCCAGCCCCGCTCCCACCCCATCGCCTCAGGGGCCATCGCAGCCCCTGAGGCGCCCCCCGGCCTCGCGCGCCTTCCCGCGCGCCCACCGCGCACGCGCGCCGGCGGAGGGCGCGGCCAATCGCTTCTCCCCTTCCCTCCCTCCCTCCCTGCCCTGGCTCGGGAAGATCCGGGATACCGCTCTGGGAAAGCGTCCCAGCTCTCGCCACACTGCGCAGGCGCGGCGGCGCCGGGCCGGGGAGGGGAGCGGGAAGGAGGAGCGGGAAGCAGGGGAAGCAAAAGTTGCCGTGAGGGCGGGGCCGCGCCCGGAGTCGCCGCCGGGAGGGGGCGGGAGAGGAGCTGCGTGAGGAGCCGCCGGTGAGCCGGGGGTCTGCAAGGAGCGAGCCGGGAGTGGGGTAGGGGCTGAGCCGCGGGTCGGGTGGGGGGTGAACTGCAGCGGGCAGGGGTCGGCTCGGGCCGGAGGTCGGGCACGGTTGTGACCGCGGTGCCGTCGGGGGAGGCGGCCGCGGTGCCGAGGTGAGGACGGGGCGCGGAGTGCTGGGGGACGGGACCGCCGCCTCCTCGCGGCCGGGGTTAAATCCCTGCCGGGGCTGCGTGGGTGGGGGTCAGCGGCAGCTCCGGGGCCGTGGCCGGCGCTGCCCCCGCGTGTTGTGTAAGGGGAGGGGACGCGGCGCGGAGTTGGAGCGGGGATCTTGCGATCGGCGGTGC
Source organism: Dasyornis broadbenti (assembly GCA_013397935.1). Taxonomy (NCBI): domain Eukaryota; kingdom Metazoa; phylum Chordata; class Aves; order Passeriformes; family Dasyornithidae; genus Dasyornis; species Dasyornis broadbenti. The sequence goes on from VZRN01004156.1 coordinate 180,811, forward strand.
GGGCTCCGAGCGAGCCGCGGTGCGCGGTTAATGTTCAACGCGGCGGTCACATGCCCACCAGCGAGTTCTTCGGGAGTGTTTCCAGAGGCTGTCTGGAACAGGAAATGTCAGGTAGTGTTGGAGCTGTTTGAAATTTAATCAGTTTGCAGCGTTTTGGAGGCAGAGTTGTTTGCTCTGTTTTCCTACAGATGGAGTTTCAGAGGCATGTGGGTAGATGTATGCAAATGTATGCAAATCACCTGTTTAGCATCTGGTCTAAGTTTACCTATATCCCTTACTTTGATTTTCAATGCAAATATTTTAAAATCAGCTTTTCAGAGGAACCATGACTTGTTCTCTCGACATGTATTTTTCCCTTCCCAGAATAAGTCTGACTTTTACATATCTCTGCTTAATGCTTTATTTTGCACATACAACCCCCACCAAAAACACGAAACACCAAACCACTTAAGCTTTCTTAACTTTGAAGCTAGTAGGATTATTTTAATAACAACAACTTAATCGTGCAAGCAGTACTGTGCCTGTTTGATGATGCAGTACCCCCTTCCACCCCAAGGCAATGGAAAATGTCTTGACTGATTTTATGATTACCTAGTCTTTTCTTGTAGAATGAAAGCGTATTTTTTGGTGTCAAAGTAGTGAGACTTTATGTTATAATCTGACTATAATTTAGCCGTGTCAAATGGTAAATAGTCCTTTCTTCCCCTAACAAATTGTTGCAAAGTAAGAGGTACTTACTGGTTGTTTTTTCAAAGTATCGAATTACTTGTATAAAAAGTTATTATTCTTGACCAGTGGGATATTGACAGTAAAAACACAAAAAATATGCGCTTGCCTTTCATATCTAGCCTTGATAGTGCAGAGGTTTTTTTGGCCATACAAGTATGCATGATGTGCTAGTGACAAAATTATTTGGGTGTGAGACCCAGAGGGTATCAGGGTATTGGCACTATCCCGTGTTTTGGTTGTGCTGCTTTCCAAGGTATTGGTAGCAGCACTTTGTTGTTTTTCCTTGGTTAATGCCTCTTGATAGATAAAACAGTTTAGTCACTGAGGGGACTAAACTGTAGTGATGGGAGCAAAACCCATTCACAGAATTCTTCAGAAACCTCATGTTTTAAGCAGAAACAAGTTGGATTTTGGCAGGGATAGGTTAAATGACATTGGGTTGAGGCTGGATCAGAGTTTTAGATGTGTAGACTGAGTGAAATGTTTGTAGGAAGGTTTGTACAGGATTTGTTCATTAAGAAATATATGAAGTATAGTGATTCAGATGTTTAAACTTTTTTTTCCTTTTTGTCAAGCCTATAAAATGTGTGGGTATCAAGATGATGCTCACATTTCCATTCCTTGTATCTCAGTTATGTCGTTTTTCCGTGGTGACTTAAGAATTCAGCAAGTATTTCAGGAAGGAGCAGAATTTGGTCTTTTGCACTTCTGTTAATGATCAAACATCTGCACGGATCAAACAACTGAAAGGCTGAGGCAATTACTCTGGGATAAAAAGGCAAGTGTGAAAATCATGGCTATAAAGATACGTTCTATCTTTCTGAAGCTCAGGAAAGAGTACATTAAAGTCTTTGAATAAATTGTGTAAAGCAGTAGGAAGACAGAGAAACAAAAATCTTCTCAGTAGTTGTCTGTGTGATGATTCACTGTAAATGCTGGCCCATGTCATGGGCTGGGAGTTTGTGTTCTCCAAAACCTTTAGTCAGAGTTCCCATTGTTGCTATTTCTAAAGTTGGTTTCTCGTTGTAACAGATGAGGGAGACTGAGCTGTGAACCTGTTGTTTTGGTTTTGATGCAAACAGGAAAGTTTTTATTGGAACAGCTTAAAGCAAAAAATTGTACACTTATACAAAAGCCATCTGGGATAGCATCTACACGTCTGGTTCTCCGTCCTGGAAGGATACAGAGAAGTGTGACGTGCAGGAGCAGTGGCTTGGCATACGAGGGACAGCTAAATGGGCAAGGGCTCAAGGAGAGACAATAGAGATCTTGAAAACAGAACAAGTCTGGATTTAAAATCTTGAGGGATTATTTGGAAGAATTTCTAGAGGAGATACCATCAAATGCTGCTTTTGGTCCTTTCGGAACTTGTTGAGTCAGTGACCAAAGTAGAAAGAATGTGTCAGACCAATACCAGCTGGTGTTAATACACTGGTATTGGTCTTGTCTTGTAGTGTTCTTCTTTCTTCTTATGCATGTTGCGAGTAAGTGCTATTAATGAAGTTTTTCTCCCTCTCTGATGTTTAAAATAATGATAATTTGCATTCCTGTGAACGTATTTCGGTGACAACTTTAGAAGTGAATAGTATAATTTTCAAAGATGAAGACTGATGACTAAGAAAAGAATTCTGTGTATCTTATGGTGCATGAAGTCTGTTGACCTCATTTAACAGGGTGCTAAAGGTAGAAGGGGACAAGATCTGTGCAGGGACCAAAATAATTGTTATTCAGCGTCATTGAGGTGGGTGTAAGAGGTTATTCCATTCAAAGTTTGGTCTTTTTCTACATTTTAAAAGCAGCTTCACTGTTCGTTTATTTCTTTTTTCAAACATAGGGAAAAATCATTGCAGCCTCACATACTGTCACAATACAATTCAGATTTTTGTTACATTGACAAAAATTGGCAATTTTAAATGAAAACCTTTTGAGCTGAGGAAAACACTCAAATTCTTGCAGTTGCAAGTTGTTGATTTTTTGATGAATTTCATTCTGTTGGAGACAGAATGAAGGAGACAGTAACCCCAGTCCTAATAATGTCAGCTTGTTGCAGAGAACTTCAGTGGTTTCCCATCATAGCTTTATTCCCTCATCATATATTTCAGCACTCTGCCTTCACAATTCTTGTTATCTGGTGTCTAAATTCCTAAGTTACATCAGTTTAGGAATTGATTTCCCAGAGCTGTCAGGCGGTTGGGTGGGGTTGCCAGGCTCAGCACAGAGGCATGAACTGCAAGCAGAAGCAAAAAGCTGTGTGGCTTAAAAGCAGCCCCAGCATTGGGCATGAGAATGGTTTGCCATTAGTAATTTGTGCAACACACTGCGAATAGTTGCAAAGTGAAGCCAAGAAGATGTAAATAACTATTCTTCAGCCAAATTTCAGAGATAGAAGCAGTGAACAACTTTTGAACTTATTGGCTGGTTTCCACTCAATTTGACAGAAGGGATAGAAGCCTCAAAGACGATTATGTACTTAGAAAGTGCATGAAAAGAGGCAGCTGGCTGGAAGAGAGACACCTTATAAGATGGTGTGAGGAGCAGAGTTGGCTTATGCCCCAGCTGGGGAGAAAACTGCAAGAACTCAGCCATGAGGCAGAAATTATCAGGAGCCCGGGCGCTGGTAGTTCCAGTGATCACAGAGCCAACTGTTTGTCTCATCAGTTTTATCTAAAAGGATATCAAAGATGCTTAACCCAAATGTGCTTGTACAAAGTGATTGTTTAGGCAAAATATCAGCTGCACTGCTTTCTAAGCTTCTTTAGTGACTCTGCTTCTTAACAGTGAGAAGTCCGTGCCAGCTGCAGTTACGTGCTGGGGTGTACCAACCAAGCAGGTGATAACGTGCAGTTCTGCTGACAAGTGGGTTTGTTGTTCTGGGAGCTATAAAGGCAAGTGCCAGAAATTTTTGACAGGCATGAGTTTTGTCCTGTAAGGCTGCACAGCTAAAAGTGCAGGTGCTTGATGAGATCACTGGTGACTGAAGAACAGGCACTGAAATTGGGCAAGGTGGAAAAAGTCAGGCTGGTAAATAGATGTTGGTTTGAGGGCTGATGGCCCTTGTTTAGTGTCTTTGGTTGAGAACAGTTGTCCAAAATCAGTTCCTGTAGTCTGAAGGGCAAGCCGTGCACCTTAGTACTTGATGCAGTGGAGAAAAAAGGTGCAGTGGAACTTGTACATACGCGAACTGTGCAATGAATGCGTTCTGCAATTTATTAGAATAAGATTGTGTGATAGATGGAGTTATTTGTACTCACAACTTTGTGGATGTGAAATGAAAGAGGAAGCATTTTAATGCAGTGGGGCAGTAACAGAGCTAATCCAGAAACATTTTTTTATTAAATTCTTGCAGTGAATCACTAGAAATTTTCCTGAAACCCACCCCACCAGCTAAATGCTTGGTGCATGGAGTGTTAGTTCTAGGGCATCCCTGAAATGCAAGAGAGAATTACTTCCTGCAAGTTCTTAGTTAATGAATGCTCTTTGTCATTATCTTAAATTGTTCCGGATGAACTCTTGTTTCCAAAACAGCGTGTGCATTTCTAATAAGATCTGATACACATTTCTAGCTACATTTTCTTTTCCTTTCCTATTTCTGGGTTTATTGAAGTGAACATAAAGAAAACAAAATTGTTACATGATGTTCTGTCAAGGTCAGTTTCCAGTTAGATCTCAGACTCCTTGCTCAGTGCTGCCACAAATCACACTTACTATCTCCAGTATTATTAAATCAAATTACTTACGGGTGAGATACAGTAACATCAGTAAACAAACAGAACCCATCTGATTATTCATGGGGCAAAAGAGACTTTTGGTTAGGTTCCAGTTATTGATTTTTTTTTTTTATTTTTTTTTTTTTTTAATACAAGCAAGTACCAATATGTCTCTTAAATAAAGGGGAATGGTTTTTGGAGTGCAAGACTTCCTGCAGGTATTTTTGAAAGCCACATATCCCAGCCGTCCAGTATTTGAGAGCTACAGAAATGTTTTATGTGAACGTTGTGTAGCTTGTTCTGAGCTGGGGAAAGTTATCTTCTAATTTATACAGTATTCCAACTACATAATTCATTTTTTATTATTTAATGCTTCTCATCAATCTTAAAATGTTTGCACAGTGGAAAGAATTTCAGTGAGAAGCTGCAAGTTTTGTAGTATACTGATACATCTTTAGTATCACACATGCTTGTGAAATCTAAGGTGAATATCTCAGTTGGAATGTGAGGCCCACATTTCACCATTTAATTTTTTTTTCCTTTCCCACAAATGCAACCCTAATTGCTTTGGTTTATTTAAATTTATTCTGTTCTGTGCCTTCCTTCGAATGTTTGTGTGGGCGATGTAGTAGTGCCAAACAGATAGAATAATCCATTGTTGTGAGAAGATGACTGCTTGGGCTTTACATGTGATTGTGGGCATGTTCTGGAAATTGAGTCATTTAACCTTAAACATGCTCCTTCAACAAAAAGAGAAACAACTCTTTTTGTTGGAATTTGAAAATCTTGGAATTGGTTTCTGGGGCAGCGACCAGAATGTTCTTGATTTGCCATTAACACTGTTTTTTTGGTTGCTTTGAGAATGCAGCCAGGTTTATGACACATTCATGTAGTGTTAAGTACAAACTTCTGAATGCTCAGTGCTAGCTGACAATCCATCTATAATATTGAAATCAAAACCAGCTTAGGTTTTTGAGTGTTGAATAAAAATATTTATTTTTTGCTAATGTTTTTATTAGACTTGAAGATTCAAAATTGAATAACTCATTTATTAAGTGGTCTTTTTATAAGCTGTTGCAGGTTATTAGAAGAACCTTTACAGCAATTTTGTTGTGGTCTTTAGAGATATATAAAAAATCAGGGGATAATAAATTATGATAAAATAATTTAATTTTTCTGCCTTAAAAACAATTTTTAGGTGGTGATTTTTTTTTCTTCTCTTCTTCCCTAGCTATTGCATCTCCCTTTAGATTAAAAGGTTGCTTTAGCCATGATCTCTTTTCTAATTTAGAAGGTCTTTAACTTTTTTTAAAAAATTTCTGTTTTTTTTTTGTTATTTCAGGTTCACTGGAAAAAGAATGAAATAAACATGGAGTCTTCTAAACTGGAATATATTTCTTGGGTTACAGTTCGAAGTAAAAAGAAGATGGAACAAAATGAGACAACAGGAGTATAACATCTGTCAAGAACTTTCAATTTCTGTGATATATATATGTATAAACTTTCAAAATAATATAACTAATGGTTTATAATAATACTTTATTGATATCCCTGGAAGAAGTCAGTTACTGTGCAACTTGCTTAATAAGAACTTTTATTCTGGCGACTTTTAACATGTTTTAACCTTAACTGGACACCTTTATTTATTTTTTTTTTTAAGACTGAGGGTTAAAAACTTTGTTCAGCTGTACTTTTACTGGGAGACTGCTCCTGATGGATGGCTGACAGCTGCTCATGGAAAATGGACTTAATCTCGTGGATGGTTACTCTTGCACAGAGTTGAACGGAATGCCATTACTTTAGAAATACTATTGTAGAACCGCCTTCTTTGCCTTGCACCCATCATATCCTTAAATATTTAAGAGTGGACATTGCAATTATAAACTCTAAAAAATAATGGCATGGGTGAAATTTCTAAGAAAACCTGGGGGTAACCTTGGAAAAGTTTATCAGCCTGGAAGTATCCTATCGCTGGCACCTACAAAAGGCTTATTAAATGAACCCGGACAAAACAGCTGCTTTCTTAATAGTGCTGTTCAGGTAAGGAAAAACTTCATCTATTACACATTTTTTGAGTAGACTTTCCTATGTGTGTGTGGGAAATAAAAACGACAGTCGTAGGAAGAAGATACTGTGTGAAGGTAGTTTTATTCAGCATTTAATTTTAAGGCATTGAGAGTATTAAATACTTAATTTCACACAGAATTTTATTTGCATGCATCAAGAATATTTAAAAAACTTTCCTTTTGTCTTTGAAAACATAGGAGTCAAAACTTTAAAACTTTCTGCTTGAATTTTAAAAGTAATGTTTCTGTCAAACTTGGCAGTTTTATTACTTACTACAATTTATGTGACACTTTTTTATGTGGGCCAACCATTACTACTGATATTGACTAGGTCACTATTTGTATTAAAATCCCATTTTCTCAGATTTAGGAAATGAGCCTAGGATACTGGGGTATATGAGAATATGCACATATCGTGAAAGCTTTGATTCTTTTCTTAAGAAAGATTTGTGGAATTAGAGTAGGAGATATACTTGATACCAAAGAAATATGACTTGGAATTGTCTTTACGAAAGGATACTTTTGTAATGCTCAGATCTTGGACATGAATGATTTTAAATTGTAGAGAATTATTTCTCAAACTGGCAGAGGGATTAACAGATGTGTAGACTTCCTAAAGAAATGGAAGGCTTAAAAATGGCATGGATTTAAACCTAGGAGGTACAAGAGGTACAGCTATGTGGGCTGTATGATATCTATATATGTTTAAAATAAAAATGTAGTGTAGATTCAGTAGAGTGTTTGCTGTTTTGCGTTCAATGGGAGCAGCATGACCTATATTCTCTTGCAGTTCTGCTATTTTCACTTAGGTGCCCTAAAATTAAGCCCTGAGTAATTTTTAGTTCTAGTTTCAGACAATCCTACTACTTCACAACCCACTGCTGTTTATCGAACAGTGGCAGATGGTTGGTGACTGCCCTTTTACAAGGAGGAATGCATTGCTTTCTTTTCTTTTGACCTCTGCTCAACCTTCAGAACTGAGCTTTGGACTTTCATTTTCAAATGCATCCTAATTCATTTTAGCTTTTATATTTATAGATAGGATATTTTTCCCCTGGATTTGCAGCTGTTGTCTTACTGTGCCTCTTGACAACTCATTTTGAAGGTTTTTATTGTTATTTTTTTAATGGGCAACTTTCTGAACTACTTCACTTCATGTGTACCCAAGACATTAGATATTGAAAGCAGTGTAGTGTAGCTAAGCTGTTATTACCTTTTTGCAGGGTATTTGCACAAATAAGAGGTAGAAATGTACCTGTTTAAGCACCAGGATTATTTCGATCTGTGGAAAAACAAATGTATTTCAGCAATCATTTTAATAAGAGTGTAATAGAGAATATATTGTATAGAATGTAATACAGACTTAACTCTCATGTAGCGCTTTAAGAAAACTGCTATGATCACTGTACAGGGTTTATTTTGCTGCTTATTTCCTTGTGAGTTCCTTTCAGTTCTTTTTCCAAAACACATAGTTTCAAAAAGTTTAAAAGACAGATGTAAATTTTAAGTGGTGAATCTAAAACTTCCATTTCCACCTCCACAATTTACCAAACTAACAGAAAAAGACCGTAATTCTTCCAGCAATATTAGTGCTTAAGTTGTATGTTATGTGAAATTAAAAACCATTTAAAATCTACTCTATGTTGTGTTAAATGAAGAACCTTTAGAACTCATCCCTTATTTTCTCTGAAACTTTATTTTTATAGGTATTATGGCAACTTGACATATTTCGACGAAGTTTAAGAGGTTTAACTGGGCACGTGTGTCAAGGAGATGCCTGCATATTTTGTGCTTTAAAGGTAAATAATAAATTTTGAAGACCCATATTTCAAAATAAGGCAGAAATAATTTAAATTATTCTTATTAGTTTGTGTCTGTATCATAGCTAAGCCTAGGTGACCAAGTCATTCTTGTGTAAAGAAGCAATTTAGATTTAAGGACATTTTTAACAGATGTTTGTAAGAGAAATATTTTCTTATATTTAAAGAAGAAATTTTCCAGTACTTCAATTTTAGTCTTCTTAAACATAAGACTTCTGTCAGGTCAAATAAGTTATACTGTCTTTTAAAATTTCTAGTTAGCCTCTCAGAGGTATTTTTCTTTTATTTGCATATCTATGCTTTTGTCCTTTCCCATAATGTTTGAATATCGGTGGTTTTTTTTTCCCTTACACTAATTATATTGCTGTCTGATAAGGGATAAAAATCCCAATGAAAAAATGCATAAGGGTGGTTTTGTGTGCCAAGCACTTGGTTTTCTTAGTACATAAAGTGCTGACCAATAGCTCAGGCATAGCAGTGTTTTCAGATTAAATCCTGTTTCTGCCTTGGGCTGATGGCTTTAATTTAGGTTTAAATCACCTCCTAAAGCCATACACTACCTTCAGCTGCTTCTTGAGGCTGCTGTAACTTAGAATTTTGGAATTTTTTATTCTTTCAAGTATCTGTTTTTGAGGGATTCATTACTCCCATGATGCATCCTGTGTGATTTATCTCAATGGCTCACTGTCCCTGCATTGCCTGGACTGACGTCTTCCCATTTTGATACATTCCCAAGAATGCTGATAAGAAGTGGTATTTCTGCCTGTCCTGGAGTTGGTTAGAATGGAATTAGTTATTCTTTTAAGATTGTAGTTATGATCTTTAACTTCATGTACTGACCTCAAAAAAGAGTGGTTAGTTCATTTGGAAGTGTCTGTCCTCAGCTGTTCTGTACACTACTGGTTTTGCATTGTTGGCTCTTTAGAGATAGTGATTGAGTAATTCTGTTTGTTCTGAGTTCAGAGTCTTGGACGTTTTAATTTCCATGCAATATGTGTGCTGGATGAGGATAAACAATAACTTGTTTGTGACTTGGGTGGAGTTTTTTGTTGGGTTGGAGGTTTTTTGTGGTCTTGGGCTATTTTAACCCTTGTTAACTGTTCAACAATGAGGAAGAATATTTTATGTATGTCAGCCTCTCCTATAAACTAAAAGCATAGCCAATAAATTAAGGGACTTTGGCTATGCAGGCCACTAAACTGAGCATTCCTATCTGCACAACTGCTTATCTGTACTGGATTTTTTTAGCTGGATATATAAGGCTGTGTTATATACCAAAAAATGACCTAGCAGCCAAAATAAGAAGTGGTAAATGTTTTCAAAGCACAGTTCACCTGTATCACCAAATCTGTTAAAAACTTCATTTTCAATGTTTACTGTAATTTTTATCATTAGTCTATGCTTTTTGTTTTTAGAAGGAAGATTAAGTATGTGACAGACTCCCTGGAATGCATCATGGTTAAAACACCATTTTTTGTTAACGTTGAAACTTTACTTATCTGTTGTACCTTTGCCTTCTATCCAACAGATTTTGACCATAGGAAGCCTATGTGAAAAATGCATATCCTTATTTATATTTTACATGGCTTTTCCTGATTTGTTTTGTCTTTAGTCTCTTCAGTTCTCCTTAAAGTTTGACTTGGAATTCTTGACAGTGGAATACACCCTTAAATATCTGCAAATATGTAATTCATTTAATAGCTTTTAACTTTCAGTTCTTTCAAAATCAACCTCCCTTACTTGCTAGATGATGAGCTCACTTGGATGTGAATTTCTGCCAAAAAGAAAAGTAGCAACCAACTCTCTCTTCTGGGAAATTAATTAAAAACCAAGTGTAATTTATTATTATGTTCCAGAACTGCAGATATTGACCTGTTCACTTGTATTGTCTGCGCTGAAGCAGCACTGAGCTAATTTCATAGCAAGGATTATGGGCATTCTGTCTAATTTATGGGAGGTTTTGCATATCCATAATTTTAGTAAGGATACATTCCCCTCTGAAGTGGCTATGTAAATACGACATCATTTCACGAATGATGGGTCTAAAACTAACGCGAGTGGTATTACATTATGCCTTAAGAAATACACCATCTGTAAACATGAGATACATATGGATGGACTGTTATTCCAGTGACCAAGTTAAAAAAATATGTATATTTACAGAACAGGGCTTGTGTTGCTTCTGGGAGCTCCAGTCAATCACTTGTAGTTTTAAATCCCGTATGTTGTTATTCTACAGGTTCAGTGTGGTCCCATAACTTCCTATAGAGGAATCAGTAGCAGAACACAGAAACTAAATAACTTGAAGAGCAAACAGTAATATTGAAATTGACATGGGTCAATAAACATTGTAAATATAAATATTTTGCATATTTATGCAAGAAATTATGTTTTTATGTAGAACTACAGTGTCTAGGCAAGTGGATAATGAAGCTATGTAATTACATTTCTTCCTAGGCAATCTTTTCACAATTCCAACACAGTCGAGAAAAAGCCCTCCCATCAGACAACATGAGACATGCCCTCGCAGAAAGCTTCAAGGATGAGCAGCGTTTCCAGCTTGGATTCATGGATGATGCAGCAGAATGCTTTGTAAGAGTTCCTTGTGAGAATTGAGCAGGATTGTGTTAGTGTAGTGGTTTTGGTAGCCCCAGGCTCACGGGTAGGTTTCAGATAACGTAATACTGCTTTATGCCAGTTTTTATGCCAGTTTAGGGTGACAGACACAGGAAGCAAGTTTAAGGTAAAGGGGATGGTGTACTCCTGCATTTGTTCCGTACTTTCCTCCCTTAACTCTGTAGCTCAGGCAGAGCAGGAGGATGATGGACTCTGAGTCATTCCCTGAAGTTTTTCAGTGCAGGGAAATGTTATCTTCTCAGGAGAAGCACCTATGGATTTGAATATATGGTCTATTCCTCCAAGTACTCAATCAAAAGCTATTGAAATAGATTGTGTTACAACTAGCCAGCTCATTGCTGAGTTCTTTTGCAGAGAAATTTCCATTTTCTTATCCAAGAGTGAATGAATACTTGAAGCTCTTGCAGTAGTTACTTTCTGCTTCAGTGAAGTGTCTTATTGAAAAATGCGACCCTCTTCTGTGGCCTTTAAAGGTGACTCCAGATGGCACAGAACTCTGGTAAAGAAACCTTCCGAAGAGGTCCTGTGTTGGACAATGAAAATGTTCACCATAAAGCACCTACAGTATTACCCTTCAGACACAGATTTGAGGGGCAGAAGAAATGAGTGCTGCTTCAGTTACTTTCAGCTTTGGACATCCTTTGGAAGTATGCACAAATTAATTCCCACCTGCTAGATGCTTTTTCACATACATAGGAAAATCCATTGGAGAACTCCTGGAAGACCCTGTTTGAGATCTTGCAGTCATGAAAGGAGAGACTCTTATTACTGCTTCATCTGTTCAAAACGCATTTGGACTCCTGAAGTAATCATCTGTCTGATCTATCTGATTAGATTCACTTCTTCCCATTACCTCTGGTATTTTTGTCAAAAGAGGGGAAAAAATGGCCATGCTGATTCAGGGATCTAATTCATTGCAATCATAGTACTTTTTGGAGGCAAGGGGCATAGTTGGAGTATTAAATTACAATGTTCTTCATGTGTTCTGACTTCATCAGTTCAGTTTACATTTATATTATTATTTCTTTTTAGGAAAATATCCTCGAGAGGATTCATTTCCACTTAGTGCCAAACAGTGAAACAGATATGTGCACTTCGAAATCCTGTATTTCTCATCAGAAGTTTGCTATGACACTGTATGAGCAGGTCAGACCTTCATCTGATTGCTTTAACAAATACCTTGTTTGCTCTGTCCTGAGTAAATAATAAAAAAAAAAATTATATTTTTGCAGTGTGTGTGTCGCAGCTGTGGAGCATCATCAGATCCGTTGCCTTTTACGGAATTTGTGCGTTACATTTCCACCACAGCCCTGTGGTAAGAGCTTTTATTCTTGTCACTCATTTTTCTATATACACCTTTCTAATAATGCGCAAAGCATGCCGGAGAAATGCTGGAAGTGTTAAATTGAATGCATTTTTTTTTTGTTATTGCAACATGTTTGAGATAATACCAAAAATAACATTTGGATTTCAAAAGCAAGATGTAGATAGAGTTTGACAAATAAAAGTTTGTATTGCTACTTTTTTACCACAGTGTGTTTTCTTTTCAGTTACACAATGTAGTTAATTGAGAGTTGACTGAAGTCTGTTAACTCTTAAGGGGGGAGATCTACAGTTATGTAATTTATTTTTTGCAGTAATGAAGTAGAAAAAATGATGGAGAGGCATGAACGTCTCAAGCCAGAAATGTTTGCAGAATTGCTGCAGGCAGCAAATACTGCTGATGACTACAGAAAGTGTCCTGTAAGTAAATAAAAATGTTACATGACTTAAAGATATATGGGAGAACTTTTTAGGATATTAAATCAGGCTAGAAGTATTCCTCCAAAAGCAGGGTTATATGTTGCTCCTTCAGAGCAGCCAGCTTAGGGTGAGCAAAGCCCTTAAACGATCATTTTACTGCTCCAGTTACAGAGGTTTGTTTTAAGGTGGTGATCGGATATGAAGTTAAGCTGTAGTCTTCATCACAGTGTTTTTATGATGAAAAATGTTCTCCTTAAATAGTTAGAAACAAACACCATAAATAATTTTAGAATTAAAAGATGTTGCTGCGTTGTTTTGTTGAACTAATTCTTGTGTAGTAACTCACCTTTGGACTTGCCTTTTTAAAACACCTTTGTTTTCTCTCCCATCATGCTTTTTATTTCCTTCTTCTAGAGTAATTGTGGTCAAAAAATAAAAATTCGTCGTGTTCTTATGAATTGTCCTGAGATTGTCACCATCGGTTTAGTCTGGGATTCAGAACACTCCGATCTGACAGAAGAGGTTATGCGGAATCTGGCAACTCAACTTTATCTTCCGGGGGTATCTGACCTAAAACTTAGTCTTTGCTTTTTCTAGAGTTTCATTTTACTTTTTATTTTATGTATATGTAAGTATATACAAAATAGAAATATTCATACTTATGTATTTTAAAAAGCAGAACTTTATATGAAGTTTATATAAATATAGAGGGTTTGTCTGCTTTTATAATTCTTTATGCTGTGCTGCTTGTTGTAGTTCCTGTGAGAGGAAAAAGTCCTGTCAGAAGTGTTGGTTTTGTGCCTAAGTACAATCATTGATGTAGGAGACTTCCTAGCTGAACATCTAGGAATATCATTTTCAGTTTGAAATTTGTGGAATTATTCCAGAGCATCAATATTTTACTCTATCAAATATGAAAAAAAAAAAAAAAAAACAACCAAGTTAGAATAGATGTAGTTAGTGCAAAAATCAGTATTTATGCTCAGGAAAAAATTATATAATACAACAGGACATTAAATACCAATTGCCTTGATGAAATGCCAGCAGTAGGTCAGGAAATTGAGGCTAAGTGTTTTACACGTTTTAAAATATGTAAACATTTTTACAGCTCTTTTATAGGGTTACAGATGAAAATGCCAAAAACAGTGAGCTTTTTCTTGTGGGAATGATTTGCTACACGAGCCGACATTACTGTGCCTTTGCCTTTCACACCAAGAGCTGCAAATGGGTGCTGTTTGATGATGCTAATGTAAAAGAGGTAAATACTGGGTTTTCTCCTACCAAATTTAGTGATCTTTTCTTTCTGGAGGGCATTCTTCTGACACCAATGTTGAAGAAAGTCAAACCAACCTTTTTATTTTAACAAACCTTCAGTTTTTCATGTCAGTTTTCACAAATGAGCTTTAGAATTGCTTCCACTACTTCATGGTTGTGCCTTACACAAGCTGAATGTGGCAGAATGTTCTGCACTTGGCTATTTGTACTTCTTTTAAAGAAGATCCTGTCAGCTGTATCCACAGGGATGATGATCTGATTGTTGGCCCATGTAATACTAGTTCCTTTTGTTGCAATTTACTTAAACCACAGTGTGGAAATGTATCTTCATTTACGTTTGGAATTTGCCATTTTGTACCCATTGCTTAATAAATTCCTCTTTCCATATTTGGGTTCAGCACTGTTGATAAAGTTTTGGGGTTTCGTTTTGCTTTTTTTTTTTTCTTTTTTTCTTAGATTGGAACAAAATGGAAAGACGTAGTGTCCAGGTGCATTCGGTGTCACTTCCAGCCATTGCTGCTATTTTATGCTAACCCAGATGGCACAGCTGTGTCTCCAGAAGATGCACCAAAGCAGATTATTCACTGGTCTCAATGCAAAGCAGCAGGAGGAAATGGGGAAGACTTGGGTAATTAGAAGTATTTCTTTTTTTTTTAATAACAGTATCAGCTGTATTTCTGAAATGGTGATTATAAAGGAGACGGTAATAACGGATTTGCTGCTTTGTTCTGAAATACTTTTATCAACCATTATTTAAAGGGTCTCAAAATAAAAGAGATTAGTGTGTATACTCAATATTAGACCTGTTACAAATTGATACAAATTTATACAAATTGAGACTAATGGGTAATGGGAAAACGATTTTTCTATTGTAGATTGTTCATAACGACACACAACTTCATTCATTTCGGAAGAAAATTGTAGAATACTTGTGTATGTGAATATTTTTATGTGTATATTGAAACATTTAAAATACTTTTTAAAAATTATATAAAAAGAAACTTAAGTTTCATGCATATACTGAGATTTGGAGCATGTGTGTTTGTGTGTGCTTATATATATACACACAGAGCACAGTTCAGAACTTTGGGAAAAATCAGAAGGAGCTTCAGGAGACCTTTTTCCTCTCAGATTCATATGTAAAATGTTTTAGTATGTAAGAAGCCAATCTTTTGGTTCAATAGTTTGTATTGCTGTCTTGGGTTGGGTTTTTTAAATTTAATGCTAAGCATAACTTACAAGTAACGTAAAAGGCAAATTGAATTTGACATGTTACCCTTCACATCATGTGTAGCAATAGAACATAGACTACTTCAGGGAGGAAAGAATTGAGGACCCTGTTTCACTGCAGGCTACCACTATAAATATGGCAATATATAAAATGTTACAGAACATTGGAATTAGTGTGGGTTTTGGTGATGTTTCTCTTCTGGCTTTTTAATCCACAATTAAAAAGCTTTCTTTTTTTTTTTTTTTTTTTTTATTTTTCGCATTTGAAATTTTTT
>VZRN01004156.1:196303-267224 GCA_013397935.1 Dasyornis broadbenti
TTTTTTGTAATTTAGCAATTGGAAATTTTATATTAGGAAGCCTTTTATTTCTAAAGATAAATATGTTGTTTGACAGGATTTGAAAAGCATT
Organism: Dasyornis broadbenti; assembly: GCA_013397935.1. NCBI lineage: Eukaryota > Metazoa > Chordata > Aves > Passeriformes > Dasyornithidae > Dasyornis > Dasyornis broadbenti. The sequence continues at coordinate 196,395 of VZRN01004156.1, forward strand.
CTGGTGCTAAATCAGATCATGTGAAAGAGAATGGAATAGGAGACTCCACTAATCAAAGGACTAATAAAAAACTTCAGCCAGATAATCCAGCATTCAGTAGAAGCCATATTCAAGCAAGTGGTGGTAGAGGTCCAGGTATGTATTCCCTGCTTCCACTCCAAAAAACCCCAAATCAGATACGTCTTATTACGAAATATTTCAATTGATAGCATTTCAGGTGGGTTCTAACCTTGGGACTAGAACTATTTTTAAAGGAAGAATTCCATCATTGACTTAGTTGTTATGCAAAGATTCATTCAATGTTTAAGTAATATCTGAATATCTGCCATGGAATGTTAACTTTTCCAGAGAACTGTAAATGCAGAATGTTTGTTACCCTTGTTAGTATTTAACTAAAGTGGCTCTTGAGGCCTTGATCCATTTCTCAAACATTATTAAGCTTTCCAGTACTGTTGTTGATTGAAAGGCACATTAGTGACTTGAGGCTAAGGTGTGGCTCTGTGGATCACTGGCTACTTGAGGAACACTTTTCCCCAGCAGTAGTGTGATACACAACATTATTTGTCATCCTTTATGTTAGTGGACTTTATCTTATGGTTGGAAAGAAATCTCATGTTCTTCATCTGTGTTAAATAATTCATTACTCTCTTTTAGTTTTTAGTGTTAGGACTACTTAATCTTACTGTCCATAAATATGTTTGTGTGTTTTGGTGATGAATGACTTTTGAGTAATGATGTTTGACAAGAAGTATTTTTTGCAGCCAAGTTAGGATACAATGAACAAAAGGACAGGCTAAAGGACTTATCCAGAGAGTGTGCTCAGAAAGCTGCTGACATGAAAAACTTCACATCTTTACGAAAAGATGCAGACAGAGCACCAAGGAAAGAGTCTGGGAGACAAAGAGGTACGTGTTAAAAATTTAACAGGAGAATCAAGGGGTTAAATAGCTTTTGGTATCAATGCTGCTTACGCGGATTATTTTCTTGTAAGCGAACACACTGTAAGATGAGGGTTTCCCAGTTTTCAATATTCTGAATTATATACTGGATTTGTAGAGATACTCTAAGAGACATTAGACCTCTAACAATATCAGTTAAATGACTGCTTCCACCCTGGAAGTGGTCAAGGCCAGGTTGGACAGGGCTCTGAGCAACCTGGTCTGGTGGAAGGTGTCCCTGCCTGTGGCAGAGCAGTTGGAATTTCAGTCATCATTCAAGTTCGTTCCAACACAAATCACAATATGAAATATTAATGAGAAATTTAATGGGGCTTTTTTGACTTTTTGTTCTTGTCAGACTTGATTGGGGAAGACCGTTCCAGTGCTAAGTCAGGGTCTCCTCCTGTTGGAAATGGACTGAGGCACCTCCCAGATCAGCGGATCTACAGCAGCCAGGGAAGGGGTCCCTACAAGCATGACAGTGCACCTCACCAAGCAAAGCTTTCTGTTGGATCAAACAAAACAGAGCCTTGTCCTGCTGGGGAGAAACCAGTGATGAGGACACGGACTGATGGCGTCACCGGCTATGACACGGACACCAGTCAAGACTCCAGGGACAAAGGAACTATCAGCAGCAGGAGCAGAAGTAAAGGTTGGAAACCAATGCGAGAGACACTGAATGTAGACAGCATTTTCAGTGAGACTGAGAAAAAACAGCACAGCCCAAAGCACAAAGCAAATGTGAGCAGTAAATCTAAGCATGAAAAGGAGAGGAGTTTTAACCACTGGCCAAAGGAGAACCAAATGCAGAAGGGTTTAATGACTATATATGAAGATGAGACAAAACAGGATACAGGAAGTCGAAGTTCACTGGATTCTGAGGGAAAAGGGAATGCTGAAAAAAGCAAAGGATTTACAGAAAGAAAAATCCATGGTGATAACTGGCAAATTCAGAGGACAGAATCTGGGTATGAAAGCAGTGACCATATCAGCAACGGATCTGCAAATCCGGACTCACCTATTATTGAAGGAATCAATGCGGCAGATGCCAAGAATGTGAAGGAAAGTGCTTCCTGCAGGTAATGCTCTTAGAGCTTGCATGGATTTGATTAATAGAAAAATAGCCTGTTCTAATGTTTGTGTTGTTTAAAACCAAAAACACGCAAGAAAACATGCTTTGAAACTTGCTTGAAATCAGGTATGTGGAAAGCTAAAGTGTATCTAGAAATAAGGGTGTGGGCAATTAAGTGTTCAGTTTACCTTCACTCTGGTTTTCTTTGGGTGGCACTGAGCCAGTTACTGAGGCACCGAGCCAGAACTGCTAAGCCCTGCTGAGGGGCAGGGTGTGTTCATTCGTAATCATTCGTAGACTGTGATTAAGTTTCCATCTGTAATGGAATAATACAGTGTCCATATAAATGATACCTGTAAGGCTGGTACAGACAGGCCATGACAAGGAGATGGGAATGGCAGTAGGTGAATCCTGTGTGCTGTTACTAGCCATAGTACAGAAATTCAGTCTTAGATACATATTGAACACTTGATAATTAACTGACCTGTCTGAAAGAAGTCTTTGCTGAAAAGTGTAAAATTACTAAAACTGGTTGGACTTGATGATCTGAATATTTGATTTGACTTGATTTCTGCGATGCTTGAAATACGAAGTTGTAATCCTTTCCCATGCACTTTTCAGTATCGTGCATCTCAAACTGCATGTGGAATGTAGATCTTTCTATAAGCCTCTATAATCTGTAGATTCTTTCAAATCTTGTTTGTATCTATGAAATGGGAGAGCACAGTTGGGAGTCCAAGTGTAGTCACTTGGATAGATTTAATTTGCTGGATCTGAGCAAATTTTTGGACATATATTTTCATGGCAACTTCTTTCACGGGAGAAGAGAATGGCAAATACCAGGATAAGAAAAGGCCTTGACCTCGCTCCCCTTTCTCCCACTCGTTCCCTCTTACCAAACTGTACAAAATCCCACTATGCAAAACCTTACTGGCTTTTATTGGGTAATGACATCATTACGTATAAAGCTACTCCAGCTCATGGTTATATTTTCCGTGCTTGATGGTTGTCTCAGACTGATTTTGACAGCTCAAACGGTCTCATTTTCAAGCATGCTCAAGAGGCAGTGGGACACCCAATTGCTCCATGTGTCATTTTATGAGAGAGAATATGATCAATTTAAAACAGCATTGTTCATTAAGAAGCTGCTTACACTGTTGCTTAAACATTTGTCAAATAAAATAAAAAACATACTTTACCAAAATACAGCTGACTTCCTGGGAGTTCCAGAAGTTCTTGATTTGACTGGTAATTTCAACTGGCTGGCCATATCTATTAGTTCCCTGCTAACCTTTCAGTCACTGTCTCGTAAACCCAAGAAAATACAAGTTAATTACTTGAAAGTTTTTGGAAGTGGAAAAAGGTTACTGTTTTGTTTTTAACTCCATTTTTTGTTTCTTTCAGTCATTTTTCTTGTTTTCCTGTCTTTGAATAACAGTTTTCCTTTCAATGAAACTTTGGCCCTGTGTATCTTCTTCCTTGTCTTAGTTCTCATATAAGGTAGGAATTGGCAGAGTTTGTCAGCTCACTATCTGGATTTGTAATTCGTGTTTTCTGCTTATCTAAACCAGCGAGATTTAGTAAATCCTCTAATAATTTTTTTTCTCTCCTTTTAGAGTTTACTGCTTCTAGTTTTATTCCAGTTTGAGGGGGAAAAAAAATTAAATGAAAATCCCTATGAAGAGGAGATACGAAGTGGCAGTCACAACTTAGGATGATATTTATTGTCACAACGAAGTATTAATGAATAACAAATTATCATTTAGGAAAATGGACAAAACTGAATGTTAATAGGTTACACTTACTTAAGATATTGATACCCACAAATACATTGAATTAGATGACCAGTGGTATCTGTTCAGTAGTGTCAGTGTTGTAATCACATATGTGCTTCTTTTACAGTGAACAAAACTTGCCAACCAAAAAAGCTGACAGTGCGTTACATTCGGTACCCCAGCAGAACAGAAACTTTCATGGTAAGAAGATTAAGTTTTCAAAAAATATTATAGATGTACCAGAATTTGTCTTCCCCCCCAACCCCAAAACCCAAAAAAACCTGACAGAAATGACATGGTAATTTCGTTCACTCCTTGTGGTTTCCCTCAAAAGCATTTCTAGGAGCTTTCATGGTGGATACTAAGCAAGACTTCTTTTTTCTTTCTTTAATCTCTGGGTGGACTGCGGTACCATTTGTTTTCCTCCTAGATATGAGCCAGTATCAGGAAGAAACACTTGTAATAAGGAAGTCTACTTCCTTTTACATACTAATATGTCTGCTGGGGTTTTATAAAGTTGATAAATGCCTTGGCTTATAAATATTATAGGTCAGCCTGAGGCCAGCCAAAATCATTATCTGCTGTTGCTGAAACAATGGGAGGGTGCTTGTACAAAGAGGGGCAATAAATATTAGGCCACTTCCTCAGGAAACATTTGATTTTTATAGATATCATACTTCTTTTCAAATAACGTATAGCATAGTTTCTCCTAAGACTTAAAGTGGGGGGGTGGAGGTGTTGTCATACCTCTTCTACTTTTTCTGTCCTTGTTCTAATCTATTTTTTGGTTGTAGAAAGATAATTAACGTGGTGTTTGTTTATTTTGACAACCCCCCCCAAAAAAAAACCAACCAAAAATGAGTAGCATGGAATGCAAAGATCTGGTTTTGCATGACATTTATTTTGTTTTAGTTCTGTACTATGCCATTCTTATCAAACACAGTTGGATAGGAAAAAGGGGAAAAAAACACTGGTGAAAAATACTTAAAATGCTCTTTAGGCATGGAAACTGGGTGGGTTGAAACAATGGACTGTTCTCTGGAGAGAGTACTTAAGTATACTTAAAGCTTTCAACATGCATCCTACATTTTCTTTTAGAAAGTGTCCTGATTCCAGGTGATCCTCAGAGTTATAAAAAAAGAATTGATGATGGGATCCCACCCAGTTACTCTAATTCAGTAACAAATTCCTAAACAGCTTCTTCTAAAAATGCATGTATTTAACTCCATTTTCAAAAACAATGGAAGTGATCAATGGACTGAAAAAACAGCTGAATAATTTGATGATTTCACGTATATGTGGGGCTAAAGATTTATTTAGACTCAAGTTTTTGGGTTGTCTAAAAAGTTTGTCAGGAGACCTTTAGCATGGACAACAGTAGTCATTTACAGGTATCAGTTGTATTACTTGTGTTCCATCTCTGAATATTCTGAACAAGACATGGATTGGTAGGTAAATACCGGACTCCCTGAAAATAGGACTTTCAGAAAGGACTGAGCCTTTGTTTTTGAGAAGAACGGAATGTAAGAAATCTTTGTTAAGCTCTCATAGCAAGTCCAAAAAATGTCTGAGTGGTTTTTTTGTGTGGAAAATTTCCTATGGAGATAATGTTGGATTTCTAATTATGCCCATCGTTGGTATAACTGTGCTTTACCAGCTCCTTGTTTTTTACTGGAGCTGAATGAGGCTACTGTTCAGCTCTTGATGAATTCTGTCACTGACTTAAAAAAATAATCTTATTGTCAGAACGTTACAAAGATTGAAACACTGGATCACACAGTGATTATGAGACCAAATGGCTGCTCCTTATATGGGCAGTAAGCAGCAGATAACTACAGAATTGAAGCAAAGGTCCCACAAGGTCAATCCCTAAATTGTGTGGTCATTTTTTGGTGGGAAAATGTAAATATTGAGTAACCAGGTGTAGCATCCAGAATTTATATTAATGACTTTGTGTTTATGAAGTTTGAACTTGATGAACTGAGGAGGCAAAATGTTTTTGTCTATAAAGAACTTGCGACATGGAGCAGTGTGAGGGCAAAATTTCCAACCTCATGTTCTGCAAGTTAAAGAAAGATGACTAATTTTAATGGTTTTCCCATTGTTTTTAAGGCTTTTCCCATTGTCCAGTTCAATGTATGAGACAACTCAAACTGAAATCTAGAATCATTCTGAAGATCTGGTTAGTGTGTGAAGAAGAATCCAAATTGCCTTTGCTTATGTGTCACTTCAAAAAACCCCACAAACCAACCACAATTCTGAAAAAGGCAGCTCATATGCTTAGGAAAACTGTGCATTTATAGTAATAATTTAAACCATGCAACTGCACTTAAGGAAATCCTGTTCTTACCCTTATGGTGCAGTCACTGCACATTAATGTCAAGTTTAAAGAAATGAGTGGAGAATTAAAGCTTGTATCTACTTAGTTTACTTAACATGAAACAGAAACCAATGTGTTTCTGGAGTCTCTTTAAATTACAAAAGAAAGATATATATGATGGGTTTTTCAACTGAATGTTGCTCTAAAAGTACAGTTTCTTGAGTATAAGAATTTTTTTTTTATAAAGATTGGTCACTGTTTTTTAGAAATAATATTCCATTTTGGAGATATTATAACATGCTTACTTTCTTGACTGAGAGATTGTTTTTGTTCTACATTTCCAAAGCTTCCAATAAGTTTGCTTGTCATTTCAAGTAAATACAGAAAATGTCTGGGCTAAGAAAGAGGAATTTGCCACAATATTTGTTACAAAAAGTATTATGTTTTGTTGCTGGGTTTTTTATTGACAATTTAGGAAATATTTAAAAACATCCAGGAAATGTGCAGCTAAAACACATAAAGAAGAAGTTGAATTTAATGCGGAGTTGAGTTTTTGTTGGAGGTTTTTGTAGGGGTTTTGTATTTGTTTTCATTTGGGTTTTTTTTCCCACACAGAAGTGGACTTCGCAGACTTTTGCACGTTCTCTATGTGTAAATGGAGATGTTAGACAAGACTTTGTCTGTCTTACCTGTGAGCTGTAGAATGGATGTTAATCTCTTGAAAATCTGGACTGATTGATGTCAAAATTGATGTTTGTAAATTTCAAAACCAGACAGGTTTATATGTCAGAAAGCTATTACCTTTCATTTATTGCTCAGCTCTTTATGAGCCATTGATAAGGATGCTGGGCTCCAGCTGAACACAGTGCTCATGTATCCCATATTTAGGTTTGCAGAGAACGTAGAGCCAAAATTCCCAATCGAGCTGGCGTCTGGTTTTAACCGTGCATGGCTGTCCTGTCAGCAGAAGGGAAAATAACACATCTATTTTTAAGTCCGCTGGAATTCCGCAGGCACAAACCACCTGGTGCGGCTAGATGCGCCTCAAGGAGCCTCGCTGGCCTCTGCTGCCGCCTCCCGGCCGCCTGCCGCACTGCCGGCTGGGAGCCTGTGGAATCCTTCGGGAGGGAAAATAACCACAATCTGCAGCAGAATTTAAATGTTCGTGTTTGAAATGTTAACCTCACTGTTGGTAACATCACTGTTAGGTAGCTCCATGGCACAGGAGTGGTTTCAAACTTTCACATTAATTACGTGTGCCTTGCATGGGCTCATTCGGTAACAACGTTTCCCCATAAATATTGTTTCTAAGGTTGTGATATTGTTTATCATTACATGTTTCATTAATTTTTTTTCATCTCAAGACTTGAGCGAAGCCATATGGTGGCGTTGTCTCTTGTGCTATATGCTGCTTTAGCCTCTACTACCTGTGTTGTTGGTCAAAGATTTCATGTCTTTAGTCTCATCACCGAAATATAGGGCAGATACTGACCCTCAAAATGAGTATCACCAAACAGCAACACCCAAAGTTTTCAGTTTAGTTCTGCTCTGTTGTGGGGATTTTGACTCCTATGTTCATGAGTCTAAAGTTCCAACTCTTTAAATATTTAAACTTAGGGAAATAACAAATGAAATAGGTGTAGCAGTTGTGAGTCTAGTCTGTACACAGATGAAATAAGCCATTGTAATAATGAAAATAATAATGATAATGATACTAATAAGAAGAAGCCATTACTCTGAGTGGCTTCAGAGCAGGTGACTGATATTAATGGGCTAATTATGGCATTAGGAAGATTAGGAGTATCTATCTCTAATCAAATAGACTACTGCTTGTCACTTGCCAGGAGAGTGTTTTATTCTGTGTGGTGTTGACGTGAATATTTCAATGCTTCCTTTATTTCTTGCTCACTAGGAGTTGCCTTTTTCAGAACTTGTATTTTCAGGGAATGATTCTTTGCCTGGGAATAAAAATCTATAGGATTTCAAAATTGTGATAATTACCTATTTTCTGGTAACAAAACACCCAGAAAATTTCCTCCACATTCTAAGATCTGACCTTCTTTGACAGATTGTCTTCAAAATGGTTATTTTGATTAATCTCATGTCTTGAAAGGGATTAGTTGTCCTATTATGATTTGGTTTTGTAACCTCTGAGGAATTACAAAGAAGGAATTGGATTGTATATATGTTAATTTGGAATTTTCTTTTTCTAGCCCCGGATTTGAGAAAAGACCAGATCAATTCTGAAGTTAACTACAGACCTCATCCTCATGTTGGTTTCCCAACAGAACTACATTTGCAGGTGCCCAGTCCTCCAGTGAAGAGGTAACGAATACTGCAATATTCCTCTCTAATAGTTTTTAAAAAAACTGAATTCTGTTATGTTACGATGATCAATACTATGCATTGAAGAGTTAGGATATTCAATATTTTTGACAGACAATTCCTTTTGAATTGTGCATAATTGATAGGCCTAAATTCTGTCTGTCTTTAATTTTGATGATGTCAATATTAGCAAATAGCTTAGATTGTTTTCTTACCAGAACAGAGGGATTTAACCTTTTTCTGTTTGGTATTTATATACAACAGGCAATGATTAATCAGTTTGTGGCTAGTGCAGTCTAACATCCAGCATTTGAAAAATAGATGTATCAGACTCACAAGGATGCTTAGAAGAGAGCAGAGGTTGTATTTGACATAGTCCTGAATGTTCAAGGAATTTCTTACCTTCTTTGGGCACATTTACATTTCAAATCAAAGAAACTCTGGAGTAATTTAATACAGCTTGTACTCCAAGGGCTGTTATGTTGAAGAGATCCTGGTTCTTTTGTCAGTTTGAATATTTCAGCAGTTTCACCAAGGCTGTCTTTGAAAAAAAACTTTGTTATTTGAGCCTTTTCATACGTTCTCAGGAATACTTACATCCTCTGTGGTTTTGTATTTTAGAGCTGAAATGCCTGAGACCAACAGGAAATTCTTCCCATCTTCAGCTCTCCAGCCAGTTCTCAAAGAGATTGTGAAGTCAGACGGCAGGAGCAAGGCAAACGAGCAGAACTCTTCTGAGTGGCTTCACCCAGACAGGTTTGAGAAGGTGAACGTGCTGGTGTATAGTGCTGACAGCGTGTCCCACCCCTTCCCAGACAATGCCTGTGGGAGGAAGCCAGCCCACAGTGACTTTCCCCCCACTGCCCAGCCGCAGTCTCATCACACAAGAACACTCGGTCCCAAGGTGGGGCTGGTGCCCTGTGCACCTCAGAACCTGTCGGAAAGGCCAGCGGTGCTGCCCAGCCCTCCCAGCGAGCACGCCGGGCATGCGCCCCGAAGGGTGGATGCCCTCTGGGTGCCTGAAGCTGTGTACCAGAACATTCCTCCCCCTTTACCTCCAAAGAAATATGCTCTGAGCACTTTGTCAGGATCAGAGAACAACTCGGCAGCAGATGGGAAATCAACAGAAGTGTTGCAAAATAATCTGTTAAGGCAAACAGGTGCACCTTCAAAATCTGCATCAGAAGCAAGTGCAGTCCCAGCTGAACAAAGGCTTAAAGAGCCCTTTCCAGGGAACGAAGTGTTTGTTCATAAACCGGATTCTCCACCTCGCTTATCAGTTAATGAGTTCTGGACTGTGTCTGAGAACATGCTAAAGAAAGGATCTCGTCACACGGGCCCGAGCCCTGGCTACGCAGATGGGAATGACAGCGTGTCCCTGACCACTTACTTCTCAGTAGACAGCTGCATGACTGACACCTACAGGCTGAAGTATCACCAGAGGCCCAAGCTGTATTTTACAGAGGGCGGAAGCTTCCACAAGGAGAAGCATCCTCCAGGAGCTGGAGTAGATCTGAATGCCCCATACCACACCACCATTGAGCCCAGGCATCCCACACCCGAACAGAGGTACAAGGCAAATGCAGAAGGAATACACTGCAGTCGATAGGTTCTTTAAGAAACCTACAGCTGGATCTAACTCTGGCGTTTCATGTAGTCTGGAAAGGGACACAACCTGGAATCTGTGTGTGTGTGTGATTCCAGGTACCCAGCTGACTGTACTTTGCGTGAGAGTTTGGACTGTTCAAATGAATATGCAAATAGAGGTGAACAGAGGAGAAGAGGTGCTAAACTTGTGGTTCTTTGATTTGTTACTCTAGTTGCCTTAATGCTTACCTCTGTTACTCAGCTTGTCTTCTACAGTTTGTACTCAGTGTGGTCCCTTGGGGTGTGCACACCTTGCAGCAGCGGGATCGGCTGGATGTTACTAATTTTGGAAGAAGATCTAGTTAGCTGCAGTTTAAGAAGTGTTCCTTCAGACTGTGGTCACTGCGTTCTTAGACTAACAAAAGGGATAATAAAAATTGCAACCACAACTAATACAGTACAGGTAGTCATAACAGAGCAGTATTTGTCCTCAGAGATAGAAGGTGACATAGTTTTTTTTCAACTGATGTCTCTCAGAGTCTGTGCTTTTACAAACCTTCAAGTGTCTTTAATACAAGTTTACCCAGAGGATTTATTTTTTATTTGAAAAGCCTTAATAATAATAATAATGAATCTTTAAAAACCATTTTGGTTTGCAAGTGTTAAATGAGACTTTCAAAGGGAATTGAAGTAAGCTGCAGTAATACTGTCCTATTAATATCCCTGCTCTGTTAGTGTATATTTTTAAACACATTTATCAGATTTGTTCACCCTTTAAGCTACATACTTTAACTTATTAAATTTAATTTCATAAGTTAGAAACCAGTATAACAAAATAGGATGCTAATTTTAAATACAGAGTTATCATGCAACTATGAAAGATTAATTTTGTAACATTTTAGAAGTAATCACTGCTTATGTTCCGTTCTGACTTATTTTACAATTGCATGCAAAGTAAATGCTGCTATTTATTAAACTCCCCTTTTTTTCAGCTTGACATTTTGGTTCATGGGGATCACACATTTGATTTTTTTTAATTTTTTTTTACTAACATGTTTTCCTGTTTGGAACAGTCCTACACATGGATATAGTCTGCATTAGCAGATCAGCCTGAATGTGTAGCCATTTAGACTGGTGGCTAAGGGGGCATGGGCAAGAGGTTCGTCTTTCTCTGCTCTGTCACTCTGCCTCCAGTTTTGGCAGCTCTGGAATTTACCTTGTCTTTCGTTAACCTGACTTATCTCAGTAACAAGGAGGAAGATTTACTTGGCTCTTACTTGGTTAATTAAATCAGTGCACAGAACTATCTAGTGAGTGCTGAGGCGACTGTCAGCAAAGCGTGACACAACCCAAAAAGGCTAAACTTTTCCATTATTGACATTCGAGTGTTAACTTGGGGTGCTGCTGATTACATCTAAACATCAATGCCTTTTATTTATGAAAACAATGCAAGAAGGTCAAATATGCAGAATAAACACTCTTATACTTGCACTGTTAGTCAAAAAGGCTTTTTTTATGTTTATAACCTTATGTACATGAGTTTTTATGCTTCAACCAAATGATGGCAACTGTTTAGCACAATTATCCAAGTTCAATGTTTAAACAGTAGTTTTGGTTATTCTGTGGCAAAGTCAGGGGTTTTTTTCTTTTAAGTGGCATGTACCTTACAGCAGAACTGGAACATTATATATATGCAACAAACCAGGTATCTCAGATTCACCTTCTTTCTACCTTCTTGATCAAAACATGTTGTAGCACTTGCAAAAAAAAAAAAAGAATTCTAGAATTTATAATGAAAATACTATGCATGTTTCTGTATGGCTGCTAGTAAACAGCAACTTAAACAATGATGCTTTTGTAAGAAAATCAGTTGAAGACAGAAGAACACTAAAAATGTGAGAGCTTGGGTGATTCCTATTGTTATACTTTTAAGAGAGATTTGAGAACCTGTAAATTGAAATTTTCTAGTTTCCCTAGCCATGTTACATAGTATAAACAGCCAGTTCAGTACAACTGTCCTCTAATACCTGTGTTAAAACAAAGATTATTGGAATTTGTAAATAATGTATAATTTGTAAAATGTTTTGAAAAAAAAAACTTGTATTTGAAATGACAGTATTTTTATGTATGAATAGCACAGCAACAACTGTGAATGATGTTAGAACACTTATTTTTCAACATGCATTGCAATGTTGATACTTCTGTACCACGAGCAATACGAATGCCTCTTACTGATACCAATGAACTCTTGCTCCCAGTAAGCACAACTGGTAAACTCCTCTCTAAAGTAGCTGCAGTAACTTGGGTGTACTTCAGTCTCCCTGCTTAGCTTGAAACAATCTTACCAGACAACTTTCTCTGTGACCCATGTTTACCAGGTATTTAATGATTAAATAGACAGCTAATCAAGGCACCTTCGTTTTTATATTTGACTCTGCACTCCATGTATGTATGTACGTAATATTTGCTAACTAATATGTGATAACTTGTTTTAACTTACCTAGGGTGCCTATTTATTTTTTTATAAATGTCCCCCTCCAGCTATAGATTTGTATAAGAGCCTAGACAATTTTTGTAACAGTAAAGATATTAACAAGTCTTGTAATTAATATATTTTTCAGTCTTTAGAATTATTTTCTTGCAACGTTCTGCTTGTTCAAAATATCAAGATAAAAATTTAAAATCTTTGTTGTCTGTTTGTGTTCTATGTTAAAAAAAAAAAAGTTGGCCTGCCAGAACTACATTTTTAAAGTGCTTAGATAATGCTAAGTTTTTGTGGAGCGAGTGGTTTGGTTACCTTTTTTGAACAGTAAAACTCATCTTCTGAACTATTTGTTTATAAGCTGTTAAATAGATTAAACTTCTACAGTAGCTATGAAATGCATAAAGCTATTTTTATACCATAATCCCACAGACTTGGTGACAAGTAATTGACAAATATATGAGCTACCTCACTATCTTTACTAGGGATTAGCAAAATTTGCCTGGATATGTGTACTTAAGGGCTTCATGTCCTTGTGGAATAGCCTGAGCCCAGTGCAGCACAAGCCTGCACTTTGTTAGCTCTTACGTTTTCTGAGATAAGCAAAACCTTTAATGTCAGATCTCACTGAAGGAGAAAACTAAATTACTGGAAGATACATTGAAATTCAACTTTCTAAGCCTTAATAGCCTTTAAATCTCACCTGTCGTCCTTATCAAAAGAGAGATGGAGCAACATTACAGTCCTTTTGTAATAGGTTATTCCCTGGGGCTCTCACTTGTGAAATCATGCTGGAGGGGGGAAAAGAGAAAGTAGGGAATGAGCATATGTCCACTTTTACACCTCAAATCTGACTTAACCTGATCCTGAACCATTTTCTTTTAATTTGTGGGAAGACACTGAACCACTCTATACTTGAAAGTCTCTGCAATCTAGTTATTTTCTTATATGTATTCCTGGAAAAAAAAACCCCAACCATGCATAGATTGTGCTTCTCAGAATTAGAAATCAGTATTCCAAAGGGAAAAATACCAAAGAAAATTGAACCCACTTCATCCACAGTTGGAAGGCTATCTTCCCCCAACCCTGACCTGGTAAAAAGCTCACTCCATGTGCTCAGCTTCTGTTTATTTCTCTGAAGACTGCAAAAGATTCCTTGCTTTAACACAGGTTTGAAATTCTCCCTACAGTGAGACAGGAAGTTCATGTTGAAACCTTTTAATTACCTATTCCTGTCTTCTTGTAGCCATCCACTAAAGATGAGGAGGAGGGTTCTTTATGTGTCATCTGCCAGTGACTCAAGTCTGCTCTTGTAAGCTCCTCCACGATTTCTAGCAAGGAAAGCAGAACCTGATTTATCTTAAACCAGTAAGTGAGGACAGGACCCTGTTGCTGAGTTAAACACTGGCATGTTTATATTTGTATATATTTATATGTATAAATACTGAACCTGAGGAGGCTCGGTAACGGCTGAAGGTAAAGAGAAAAAAAGAGACAAGAGTCTAATAGAAAGCCAACCACCATCAAGCCATCAGGATTAACTTTTTGGAAATAAAACAGCTGGCTAAGCTTCATCTGTTGAGGGAATAGATGATGTTTCAACTTCAGTCTACACAAGAGCTGGGTTTTATTCTAGCTGCAGCCACTCTGTAGGGTGTCCTTTCACTGGATTTTATTCAAACAGTGCATACTTCCATTTCTGCATGACACACCTTTAGGCATTGATCACAAAAGCAGTCAGTCTGTCTTTCTTGACCTTTAAGGCACAGTTTAGGACACACAAACAGAATACCGGTAAAACCTGAACAGTTACTCCTCTGACACACAGATAGCTGCTGCGATATAGTCTATAAGTATGTGCCTCCTGCATCGAGATGCAAGTGGAGTCGTGTTCCCAGTTGCTTTTCCCGCACACATGGTCCTCCTCTTCCACCGCCTGTGTTCACAAGGTGCAGTCCGTGGTGAGAACGGCCCTAGAGGGAACAGAAAAGGTCTGGTTATCTCCGTAGTACTGCACAGCCCTTCGGAAGATAATATCATGTAAGGAGCATCAATCACACCTAGTAAACAAAGAGCGGATAATAAATCTCGCAAACAAATAAATAAAGCTGGGGGTTGGTTGGAATTATTTTCCAATTTCCTGAGAGGCATTTTTGCTTCCGAGGCCTTCTGAGGCGGGGCTGTGGGAATGCCAAGGCTGCTGCCAGGGACCCGCTCCTGGAGCGGAGCTTTTCCTCCACGGGGCACAGCCCGTCAGGGCTGACCGACAGACCGACCGACCGCCTCCGAACACCGCCCCTCACCTGGGCCGCGCCCTCAGGGCAACAAGTAGATAAGCAGGAAAAGCGCCAGGTCGAAGAGGATGAAAAGCCACAGGTCAAGCCAGTAGGACTGTCCCGACAGGGATCGCAACTGCACCCGCCCAGCATCCTCCTGCTCCCGCTCCCGCTCCAGCCGTTCCTGCTCCCGCTGTCGCCGCCGCGCCGCCGCCTCCATCTCCTCTCGAGGGTGTCTGGCGGCAGCCCCACCGCGCAGGCGCCAGGGGCTCTTCCGGGTGCGGGGCCAATGAGAGTGGAGCGCACGTACCGCGGCCACACCCTCGGGATTACGCGCGGCGGCCCCGCCCCTCCCGGCTTAGCTATAGCCCCGCCCCTCCCGCCTCGGGAAAGCCCCACCATTCCCGCCTCAGGCACCCCACCGCCACTCCCGCCTCAGCCAAAGCCCCACCATTCCCGCCTCAGGCACGCCACCGCAACTCCCGCCTCAGCCAAAGCCCGTCATTCTGCCTCAGACACAGCTCCGCCCTTCCCGCCTCAGGCACCGCACCTCCATACCCACCTCAGCCAAAGTCTGCCCCTGTCGCCTCAGGAAAGCCCCTTCATTCCCGCTTCAGGCACATCTCCGCCACTCCCGCCTCAGCCAAAACCCCACCATTCCCGCCTCAGCCAAAGCCCGTCATGCCGCCTCATGCACAGCTCCGCCCTTCCCGCCCCAGGCACCGCCCCGCCCTTCCCCCTCAGGCACAGCTCCGCCCTTCCCGCCTCAGGCACCGCCCCTGCATTCCCACCTGAGGCACCGCCTTGTCGGGAGGGTATTTGCGGTAAAGGTGCTGGACGTAATGGGGTTTCGTTTTTGTCCTTCTCTGGTTGGGAGGAGCGATGCTTGTGGAATCTCCTCCTGGGCTGATGACTAATATTCCTGCCTGGGCGCTGCTGGCTGCTGCTCCCTGCCAGGTGAGATAAGGACATTGGGGGAAGAGCAGGCCGTCTGTCCTGTCAGACCGTGTTGGTCTTGTCCTGCCACCTGTGCTGGGGCTTGTGTGGAAATAAACATTCACGAGTTCGTCCCGATGCGGTTTCTTAGGGAGCAGATAATACCCTGAGAGAAACCAGAATACGTTTTAGGAAATCTTGTTGTGAAGAAGTTTAGGAAAATTGAAATTGTTTTAAGATACGCTCCTTTCCTTGAAAGTTAGTTGGAGCTTGTGCACTGAACAAACATGGGAAAGTTCATGTAGATCGTGTATTCTGTGTGCTTTATTTGCTCAACACACAGTTGCAGAAGTACATGAGCAGCACGACCTGATGCCACACTCACGGTTGGGGTATGTCATCTTCAGTCCTTCCAGTTCACTTCGTATTAAAATCAGGGATATTATTTTCATTGTGTCCAGAAGAGTGACCAGAAACCCAGGAGTATGTGAAACAAAACCTTCCTCTTGGTAACCAATTCCCCTTTTTAGCCTCATATTAAGAGATAGTGCAATGCTTGCTGCAGAATGCACAGCAGGTGCTTCTGTGCAGAGCTTGCTTCTCTTAAACAAGCACTTAGGGGTAACAGTTTTCCTTAATAAGTTCTGCCAATAGAAGTAAGGATGGATGTGTCTTTATACAGCAAGCAGTGGTTAAGCGTGTGTTGTAGATGAAGTATATTAGAGATTTGGGGTGAAACAATGACAGTACTTCCATTTTAAGCCTCGTCCCCATCTGTAATATCTGGTTTATTTTAGGTTTTCCCATCCTTTTGCTCAATATTAAGTACACAGAGAAACTCCTTTTCAGTATAAATACCTCTGTAAAGAAACTAAGTTTCCATTTGAGAGCTTGTGCAAAAAATAATGAAGTTCTGCCTATGCAAAATCGTTTCTGCAGCCTTTTATGTTATGACACTTAGGTAGGACTTGGTACAAAAGGTATTTTAGCATTTGGTAATTCGGCTTTTTTTATTCAAGGCAAAACAATAGTATAAAGGAATAGACAATGTTTTCAGCAGGGCTAGGTAAATGCAGCCAGGGAGGTGTTTCGAGGGGATGGAAGGAGAAAAAAACCCACGCAGAGGATGTGTAGAAAATGGTCTTTTTTATTGTGTATTCATTCTGGTGCAGCTTTCTGTGAAGTGCTTAACCTCTTTTGAAGAATCTCTTGGATTCAACTCCTTCATATACGTAGGTCTGTTAAGGAATTAAGAAGAAAAATCAGTAGCTGTAATTGCAAATTTCATTTCCCAGATACGGTTCAGAGAGTTTGAAAGATAAATGAGGTTGTTTGGCTTGAAGAAAATATTTTCTGCTTTTAGAACAGGTCTTAAAACTTTTACTGTTCATTCTATTGCAAGCTGGTGTGTAAATATCTTCCTAACTCACCTGAACGAGTTCATCACCCACGATTTCTCTGTATGCTTTAAGAACTTTTCCGTTGTCTTTTCTGGTAAATGTGCCCACAAGTTTATTTCCTTCCAGGGCCCAAGCACCCTATGATGGGGAAAAAAACCCAAATATTTTTCCACAGTTATGACACTGATTTGATTTAAAGGCTGTAGAATGCTTAAAAAAGAAAAAAAGATTAAAACAGTGTAATAATGGTTTTTAGAAAGGCTGTAAAAATGAAATTTTAGTAAAACCATTGGTTTATTTAAATGTATCATAGCTAAGCTAGGCGGTTTTTGCTGGTCAATACGCCTCCTTTTAATTAATTGTATCAACAGAGAGAATGTAATTTCTTACAAATACCCACTCTGCACTCTAGGTGGTGAACTTGAGTATTAGAAGAAGTAAAATTGCAAATCACCTGGATTTCATTTTGTGAAAATTGCTACTTGCTCTGGTTTTTGTGCTCTCTCTGGAACCCTGAGATCCATGGTACAGTGTTGAACCATCAACAGTAAAGACTCCCTTGTGCTTTGGTGTATAAGGTGCAAGCATGCCTGAACAGTCAGGTTCAGTAAAATTTAAAGTAATTCAAATGTGAAATTTATGTTAAAAACTAGGAGCACAAATAATTCAGCTTAAAACTGTACTTCATAAAGTCATTATCATATAATAGATATTGAATCAGTAAGATTCTTACAGAAAGTTCAGTCCCATCAGCCAGGCTGTACTCAAAGTTGACTCCCAGAGTGAATTCAATCTCTATGTTTCGGAAGTTGCTGGCTTCTTTGACGATAAATTTGTTCCCATCTTGTTGGAAGGTGAGCTTCAGATTGTCATGGGCTCCCAGCTTTCTTTTCATCATGCCGATACCTAGGAAAATCAGTTAACATAAATTAGAAAAACCCCCAAACCTCTAGAACATCATATTTGTCCCTTTTAAGTGAATTCTATGTGGCCAAGTGAGTTTATTGCAGCATTCTGACCCAAATTTTTATCCTTCAGCTTTCGTCGAGGCCATATTCACTGATACACCTATAATACAAATCACTGTCTAACTGGAGTGGTTAGGTTTATATCCATATAATGCACAGTTTGTACAGATTTTAAGTAAATATCAGGATGTTAGAACGACTTGAATCAAGTGTTTCCCTGGAACTGAAGAATGATGATTTCCTTCCTGTGTAAGTTTTAAACCATTTTAATGTCAAAATAATATTCCAGCTATAGAATTCTGTTTCAAGTTTATGCATTCAAAATCTCTGAGCCTTTTTCTTAAATATAGACTTACAGATTCTCTTTTCAGCTGAAATAAATTTGGAATTAGTGAAGATGCTTAAGATTAACACAATGTAATTATAATCAGAATATTTCTCAGCATCATCCCCCCCGGTCCCAGAATATTTTGAAAAGAAATGCTGGGGCAGAGCAGCCAAGAGTGAAAGGTCAGGCTGGCCTGAAGGCAGTTCTCAGACAGTTTGAGTTTGTATTCAGCTGGAGTGGTATTTTTTCTGCAGAAGGGATTGGAAAAGTAAGCCTTACCCATTGCCTCCATGAACTTCTCATAGTTCTCATTTCTGTCAATTTTCCAAGTCCCGTCGAATGCCATGGCTGTGCCTGCACAAGGGCTGCTCTGCAGGAACGTGTCTGTGCAAAGGGAATTTATGTGCTGCCTTATCTTGAGAGCAATTTACGGGATGATGTGGCTGAGTAAAGCTCAACTGATGCGCTGACTTCTTCGAGGAGAAATTTGCTATCATTTAATCAGATTTCCAGTCCTGACCACACTGCCTGCTGACTCTCTCTTGTTGCCTCCAGATCATGGCAGTATCTTTATTGCTCATCTCAATTAAGGATTGCTAATCCATTCATTCTGTGTACCATGTGCAGTAAAATTAAACTGAGAACATTTCTTGGCATTTTTAATCTCAGCTGTATCTTCAGGCTTGTGGGAGAGTCTTTATGCAACTGGAGGTGATATTATTTACCAACAAAGCAAACACAAATCTTTTCTTTGTCCATTATCATTTGCTTGGGGTCTGTTCTGCTCAACAAAACAAGCATGGGGCAGGAGGATTTACTGAATGTCTGCAGGTTGTTTCAGAAAGCTCTCCTCTTGCTGCCTGTCTAACAGTGAGCTGTGAAAATTGGGATGGCAGTCTCTATTCATATGATCACTTTTTAATATATATAGTTTAAATTTTCAGCAGCTTGTACAAATTTTCCTCATTATAACACATTCAGTGAAGAAACCAGCCAAACTGGGGGTGTTCAAGCTGTTTACTCCTGATGGTGTTGAGGGAAGTACCTCACAGTGTACGTTTCGCAGCATTTAGCTCTCTGTGTGTAGTTTCCACATGCAGTTTCTTTCCACAGTTTCATGCAGTTTTTTATCACCTGAGTAACTCAAAAAGCGTTTTAGTGCATGCCCCGTGATGTGCCAATCATGCATGCCAATCTTACCCTTCAGCCAGCTCAGAAAATGGGCAAACAGAGTTTTTTCTAAGAGTCAGATGAACTTTTTATTGCACTGCTGTGTATCTTGACCTCGGCGTTTACCATTGTCAGGCTTACATATGTACATAAACAAAAATACAGTGTCGAGTTCTAGTCCATCCAAGGTGTTGTTACATAACAAAACCGATAACTCTCTTTACAGGCTGTGCAGAAAGGTTCTTCCTGGAAGTGGTGTAGTGCAGCTTCTGTTGTATTTAGTAGAAAATTGAGGCCTATAATAATGTCAGTTGTTCAATATGACAAAATATGACTTTGGTTTTTCACATGTACTAGAATCATATAATATACACTTCATTTAGAGTTCTTTTGTCTTCCTATAATAGCTGGTTTTCCCTCTAAAATTATAATTAAAATTGTTTTTATAGATTTTTATTTTTAGTTGGAATTTCCTCAACCTTTTTTCTTCTTCCCTCTACCTGTTCCTTGTGTGCTTTTTAGAACTAGAGCTCTTTTTTAGGTGGTGCACTGAAATCTTGTTTTTTAATATTGCTGGTTTCATTCAATTCTTGAAAGTGAGGGGTGTGTTCTTGGCTTTGTGGCTTTCTTCAATGTGCCAGCTTCAGAAAACTGAAAAAGGGACAAACTTATTAACTTTGAAGTTTGATCTTTAGATAAAGTGAATGGGAATAAATTATTAACTTATATGGTCATGCCAACCTCATCCTGCCAATCTATGATGATCATAGCAAGCTGTCATGGCAATTGACAATGAAGTTCCAAAGATCAGGGTGACAAAAAGGCTTTTGCAGTGGGTTGTATTAATCTCTTCTGTTTATTGTTTTGTGGCTTGTATTCAAGTTGTTCTGACTAAAATTAGCTAGGACACTAGAACTCTTGGATTTGTTAAGGCTTGGTGCCAGCATAAATGTAATATACTCAGGAAAATATTGAGATATATATATAACATTATATAATTAGAGGTGGATTAATGCCTGATAAAACCATGCAGATTGCTTGGTCAGTATTTATGAGTGTGTTCTACCGAATGATTCTTCATTATGTCTTGGGATGGATTGCAGAGATGGATCCCTTACTGTGGAGTTTCATTAAGCATTTTGAACCCCGATACTCGATTTTATATCAATGTGGCAGACAGACAATTCTGTACCAGTAAAGCCAGTCTAAGCATAACAATGGGTGGCCTAGCAACCAGGAGCTTGACGAAGCCTAACTAATGCCATCTCTTGAATAAATCGTTTCGAAGTTCATATTGCAGTGGGGTGTTGCATTGTTGCAGGATTATATCCTACTTGAGCTAGATGTTGTCCTGCTCCAGCTGCCTGTTTGCTGAATTTCTGCTTTTATTTTGGTTCAGGGAGAATCTCCTGGATGCTGCTAATATGAAATCTGTCCAACAAGAGAATTCAACATTTGAGGATTACCTAGAAACCTCCAGTGAGTATAGATCCGTTTGCGTGACTAATTAATAGTGGGCTGTGGGTCTTAAAACTTACTCTTAACTGCCGGTATACACTGCTTTTTAATGTCTGTCTAATGACTCTGATCCATTAAGTGCTGCATTTTTGAGAGTTTTTTATTGGAGAGAACTGAAGTGCAGGAGTTAATAAGATGCAGGTTAAAAAAATCTAGAAGCAAAATTTAGGATTAAAGCAGTAACAATGCTGGTATTTACTTTATCAGTTACTGTATGCTAAAGTGAATGCTAGGATTACCTAGAATAATAGAACCTGGCCTTGTTTCAATGAAAAGAGGGTGACAGTGAATAATTGCCAATTAAAATAAGTGTGCTTTTCCAGAAAAGGTTGTAAAAATCTCTGACCATTAGTGCCATTTGTCACTTGCCTCATAGAGACTGATATGCCAGTTGTCCCCATGGCTCTTCTCAGCACAGCATAACAGTAAGAGAGCACCTGTATAACTCAGATATTTAAATATTTGTATATGCAAAAGGAAAAGATGGTTTCAGATAAAAATTCTTCTTTTCGTGTCTCTTGTAAAAGCACAATGGACACCCAGGTTCTGATTCTCTTTCCAGCTCAGAAATGGACTTTCTACATGACCTTGATCAAATTAACTCCTCTACTTATCTGTAAAATGAACTTTCCTTTCATTAAGAAGCTCTATATATCATAAAATAAATTGCCTGTGACTTCATTAACTACTACAGTAAAAAGATTCTGAATGCTTATAAGCAAATGTATCATGTGTAAAGTAGTGGTATGATTTAACCATGGATTTTACTCCTAGAATTTGCTAGTGTTAAACAAGACAAAACTATGTAAACTCCAGATTTTTTCAGCCATTTAGCAGCCATTATGAACTTACGGTATTTTTCAGCTGAAATGCTTTTAAAGTTCTGTGTATGCTAATAAATGCTACTCTTCTCTGAATGGTTGAAAATCCCAATGACTGTCCGATTCCATAAATCTGTCCCTAAAGCGTACTACCGGAACAAACCCACTCATGTGAGTTTTTTCCTAAAAATCTTAAAGAGTGAGATTCCATGGGAATGTGAAATGCAATAGCTGTCACCACTGATACTAAAAGTGTGGTTGGAGGAAAGGGCCTTTGTCTTTTCCATTTGTTAATGAGGCATCACAGCTGTACAAGATCAGAAAGACCTCGTGAAATGTTTGTTCACCTCTTCAATAAAAATGCCCTCGCTCAAGGGCGTGTTCTTTCCAGGGCTGGATAAGGAATGTATCCCAGTGCTCCTGCTGAAAACACTGCCGCTTCTCAGAAGGGAATTCAAACCTTCAGCAGGCCAGAAAGACTGAGCAGGAGTGTGACTGGATTGGTGAGAGGGCTGAAAAGGTTGTAGTCTCAGCAGCAAATGGTGACCTGATGTTTGTAGATAGGCACAGGCAGTTGTGCAGTTGCACTCTAAAATTGCAGTTGGTTCGAGCAAACAGTGCTTGTGTTTTGTGCTGAGCTAAATCTGGCCCTTCATAACTTCTTGAATGAGCCTGCTGTTTGTCAGGGACGTACATACTTTTTGGTTTTTCCTAGAGCTAAAAAAAGTCAACCCAGAAGTGTTGCTGTGCAGGACTTAATAGGCAAGGAACAGAAATTGCCAAGAAGCCCTGATCCAGAATTACTTACAGGATCAGCAGTTTGCACATGATGAGGTTGTCAAAAATAATTTTTTTCATGGTTTTTGTTGAAGTCACTGGGCTGACTGTTTCTAGCTCTCTTGCATGCTACCCCAGGAATTGATGTTTGGGGGCAGAGGATGTGCATTCATTTGTGCAAACTCTCATATTTGCTGGTTCTGCTTTTTGTCAGAAATAAACTGATTTCTGACAGCTCTCAGTAGGTGCAGCTCCAGCGCTCTCTAGTGGTTAGTAGCAAGCAGTGAAGCATTATTTTGCTGGTATTAAACAAGAACTACTTTACTGCTGGCCAATCTCAGTAGTACTCAGAAGTATCAATATTAACAGAGATGTTTTTCTCTTCAGGATTTCTAGGACCTAGAGAAGTTTCTATGTAATATAAATTTACAGAAGTAATGATTTGAATCAGGTGTTGAAACTTCAACCTCAATAATATTAATTTACAAAGAGTAAAATTTAACATCATCCTTTTTATTTTAAAAAGCATGGAAACAGTACAAAGAGAGGAATGAGGAAAGAGGTAATGAGCAGCAGTCTGACCACAGAGAATAAGCTGACTATATTCTCTGTCAGCTGTACAGCAAGTAGGGCTAATGATTCTCTTAAGTCATGTAACTAGCTTTTATCCTAACAAGTCAGAGGACAGAAGCAAGAGAGAACGCGTAACATTCAGAAGACTTTAATACTGCATAAAGGCAAAACATAATATACAGAGAAACCCCTTAACCTAGTACAAAAATACAGTGCCCAGAAACTATGTATTTGTTCAAATATTTTTATAAGATTGAAGAATACAAATGGACAAACTCAGTGACTAGTGACTGTGATTAAGGTTTTTATTAAACTATAATAGGAATGTATGTTAAAACTATTTACAGTGCATTTCAAACTACATTCTTTAAGAGACACGTGCAGGTGTCTGCCATGTGAATACAAAGAGGACTCAAATTCTAACTTCAGTTACCTCTGTAACTGAAGTTAGGCATCCAACAGTGGGCATCAGTAGGAATAGCTGAACACAGCAAAAAGCAGGGGAGGCAGCTGTCACCAAAGGTAAGGTTTTGGTCCTTCTTTACAGGTAAAAAAAGGTGGATTTGACCCATTCTTTCTCTTTCTATACAGCTCAACCCAGCTCCCACTGAGGTAAATGGGAATCATATAATTGACTTCAGGTGGGCATCTGAGCATGAGTGAAGCCCTGGCATGCCAAGCTCATGCTGTGAAAGTTAGTGGGAGCCAGCTCTTACAGAGCATTGTCACATAAATACACATTTACAAACAGTGGTACTTAGATATGAGTTTCTCTATGGAAACAAACTTCTTTATGTGGAAAAACAACTTTCCCATGCAATTTCCCTTCACCTTGCAATGACCAAGATAAAACATCCTGCTATTACAATTTGCTACATTTAGTAAGTGTCCCTAATTACCAGGCCAGATTCTGTGATGTTTCTTCTTCCTGTCAAAGCCCAAACAAAAAAAAAAAAAAACCACACCAAACCATTATTTGCCCTCATTATTATTTATCATACTCTGGCCAAACTCATTCTATTATTCAAGTGCCAACATTGAAGCTTGTGTTTTAAATTAGTGCAAGCCCCTGAAGAGGTACAGTGGGGAACTGTGAAATAAAGCTGAAACCTTGTGGAATGTAAACTGCATGAGATTTGACATGAAGCAAAAAACTGCAGCATCATCAGATAAGACTCTGAACTAATACTACTATTTAAATTTGTTTGAAATACTAGGTCTTTATAACATTTTTAAAACCAGATTAATTCACTATGATTGAGGCAATTTTTTTCCATATAAAGTCTCTGCTGTCTTCTTACACATAACTGGAAGGGACACCAGCTAGATGACTCCTCTAATTTCAAGTGAGTAAATATGATTCTTCATTATCTTTCTATATAATGGGTTGAAAAATTAGTTATGAGGTAATTCTGAAAAACCTTATGTATTAATTAGATAAGTGTGCCATTTTTGTCAGTTCATGCCACTGCCAGCTAAAATGCATTGGGTTGGAATTTAAAAGATGCATGCAAGTGTCTGGGGGGGTGATGCATATCATCAGGCTTTGGTTCTCTCTTCAAAGGAGAAATCAGTTGATCATCAGTGAAATTAATTGTTTCCTTTTATCAGTAGCTCACTTGTAGGTGTGCTCTGTGAAGATATGAGTAATGTGCTCTTAACTATAATCTGCTGCTAATTAAAAATTAACACCGTCTCTAAAATCAGGATTACATTATTCCCTCATCCCCCCTTCTTTAATTGTGTGGGATAATAGAAAATGTAGACCTTCTGCAGCTAGTATAGACTGTGTGGCTAATTTATTGGAAAAGAAATAATACCTAGGGCTCCAGCACCTCACTGTTGTTTGGAAATAGAAGAGGTAGGGTTAATCAGTAATTTCGTGTATGCTAATACAAGTAATTTTTTTTCAGAACAAACAGAAATAAAAATCTACTGTAAGCATTAAGCTGTGCTGTGAGTTTGAAAGAAAGTATGTGCATATCTGAGATGAATTAGGATACTAACTCAGTTGTCTTCATTGAGAGGAGTATTAAGAAGTAGTGGGACAAATTCTTGTACTCAGAGACTTAAATCTCAAATGTGACAATGGTTTCAATGGACTGATGGCTGAGCTGACAATGTGAAAAACTCCATTTCAGCTGGTTTCTTGTGTAAGCCGCACTGATTCTTTTAGCTGGACAATACAAACTGGGACAATATGTTTGAGAGCTGACTGAAAAAATTAGATACACAACTCATGATGAAATGAATGAGAGCTGCATGGCTGTGATCCATCAGCTGGCTTTGAAAATGTTGACTTCTGAGCACAATGAACTGCAGGCAAGAAACCTCTAGTCAGGCGGGGTTTGTTTTGGGTCTTATTTTTCCCATATTGTCCCCTATCTACATTATGAAAGGAAGGAGAAGTTTCTGCAAATGACTCACACAAAGCCATGACACAAGAACCAACACACTCTGACTTTGCCTTCAGGCAGAGTAAAGCACTATGTAAAGACTTTGAATTTCAGGAAGCACAGCACTCTATGCTTTCAAGGTTCTTAAACCAGTAGTTTAAAGGCTTTGGTTTTGTAGAAATATGTACAGCTACCAGTGTGTTATGATATTTAAATACTGATTTACTAGGAACCGTTCTTTATATGTATGTTCCAACATTTATAGTGGAAGAGATTCTGTGGGATAAATGTGTACAGGTATGTAATTAAATATATGCACATACTGTATAAGTGTTCCTTTTAAGTGAACCTTTAAAAAAATGTAACATCACGCCCTTTTTTTCAAGTCAAAGGTATAAATCCAGCACTCCTTTGTAACATTTATAAATTTAGTTATAATAAAGCTTTGATGAACCTACCACATAGCAAAGAAATACTGGAATATTAATGTCAAAGTTACATCAGTACACTGTGATATCATCATAGTTATCTGCTGTGTTGTCACCTTTAATTACTAGTCTCAACCATAATAGCAAGAATACACCTTTATATACATATATTTGATTCCTGTTTATATTAAATATGTATCTCATCAGTTAGCGTAATAATTATATTTCAGTATCTCAAGCACTCAAGGAAAAGACTATACAAGGACTATGCAAATCCTGAAGCAAAGTTTTCTATTTATCAAAAAGTACCTAAAACCTTTTTCTGGGGGGCTGTGTTGGGGTAGGGAGGCTGCTGTCATCTGCGTACTGTGTATGCACAGAAATGCACATATGGAGCACTGCAAAACAGTAGTCCTGGAATTCTTAATGAGTGTTGAGATCCATCCTTTTTTTTTTTTTTTTTATTTAGGGGGACAGAATCAGGAGAAATCCTTCTGCAAAAAAATGTTTTCAAATTCAGCTGCCCTAGTTTATTATTGGTGCTCACTAGAGAAGTTTGAGATAGGACTTAATTAGTGACAAGTAATTTAGGTTGGCAGAATTGCTGCTGCTGTCAGAATACCTTATTCTACATAAAAACAAAACAAAAAAATCAACTATGTAACTCAGTATCATCAAACATTTTGAAACATTTGCTTCATCTTTTCTTCACTTCTGGCATAGTTTATCTAAATGAAGAAATTGATAAAACGGGGAAGTTTTCCCTGTCTTTCTGACCAGCTCTTACGAGCTGGGGTTCACAATCTCCTGGGAACAAGAATTTATTGCTATTTCCAACTAGAATTTCCTAGATTATTGTGATAGAACTGAATTCCCACACTTCAAAGTACAATACCAAATGTGCTACTTTTGCCAAATACAATTGCTGATTTTAACAAAAAAACATTATTACACATTAAAAAACTGGAACATTTTGTGTGTCTCTGTGCAGCCAAAGTTACATGTACTGCTAATGCATTTTAGACTGCTGACATTCATCTCCTAATCCTGTCTACCCAAAGGATAGTACTCTCTTTGTATTCCTCTTTTGGGATTTGTCTGATGCAGATATTTTCTTTAATTGATGCCCAATTCAAACCCAGTCTTATTAATAATCTTCATTTAAATAATACACCAAAATTTTTTTACTAGTGCAAATGAATTGATTTCCTATTTTTCAGAACATTAATGCCTCACATAGAAACAGCAAATCCCTGTACCATTCTTGGCTGTTTTTGCTTTTGGTACTATTTTTTTCCTATTTCTTCAAGACACTATGATTAATCATTTTTAGCTAATGCTAAAAGTGATTTTTAAGAGATGTTAACATAAAACTTTCTTCTAAGTGGTCATAGCCATTTCATAGTAACACTGGCCCGAAGAATCAGTCATTGATGGTCACCAGGACTGTGCCATTCCTGCATCATTCTGATTCAGATTTTCACCTCTTGCAGTCGTTCTCATGTGCCTGTGGTTCAGTCTGTTGGTTAGATGATGTTAAAATCAACTTCCAAATGAAGCTAAAACCAGCACACAAAACCAATCCTGTTTTGTTTCCATTTCTCTGCGTACTTCTTGCAGCTTTCTGTGGGAACCATCCTTCCATGGCAGCCTGCCAGTCGTGTTGGGACATTTCATCAGTCTTCACGCAGTTTCCATTGGTCATGGATAATTATGACACCTGTACCACAAAACTCCTAAGACCCCCATCACCTAGTAATTCACAGGGGTCTTAGAAATTTCTTCAGGTGGAATAACACATTTGCTTAGATATCCATCTAGTATGAATAAAAGCCACCCCAACCCTACTGGGTACACAAATTTTGGGGCTTTTCACCTCAGATCCCAATTCTGCTTTCTGAAAGAGGTTAGCAATAGTTTATGCTGGGATAGGCTCCCCAGAGTGAGTCCCAGTCTTCCCTCTGAACCTCTGGAAAGAAATCAGGCAAGACTGTTTAATACTTTTATAACATAACACAGCAAGGTGGGAAGAGGGAGCGAAAAGGTGCAAAATGCAGTAGTCTTTCAGATACTGGCCACAACATGATCACTGAACAACAACTATGTACATCTGGAAAGCAACAGGCGCTCAGGCACAGTCAGGGACCGCACCAGTACCTTCTTGTGGGGGAGGGCAGCAAAAACCACCCTTCCAGGTCTTTTTCCGTCTTAATCAGATGTAACAAAAGAAACATACTATCTTCAGATTATCTTGGCACCTACACGGTCATGCTATATCTTGAAATGTGGAAAAAGAATACAGCAGTGGCGAAACATAAGCCAAATTCATACAGTGTTTACGAAATGCAGTACTCCCCTATTACTGTGTCTCCTATGTGAACTTAAGCCTGTGGTGGTTACATCAGCATCTCAGTTCCGTTTGGCTTGATTGCTTTCTCCATTAATCAGGTTCTTCTCTTGCTGCTCAGCTAAGGCTTGCCATTTCTGCCTGTTTTTTCTACAGCCATCCAGTAAAGGGGAGCAGGCCTCTGACACGTGTGTTAGGGCCTGAAATAAATTAAGAACATGGAAAAAAAGATTGCATTCAACTTTTAATTAAAAAACGGAGAAGGAAACACATCTCTCATAGTTTTTTTCAGGTTCCTGAACTTTGGGGAAGACTTGTAGATCACTAACTGCACTGGTTCCCTAACTAACACAAAAGCTGGCTACAGTTAGGACTAGTATCACTTGGTAACTGTAGATATAAGCAGCAGTGCATAGTTCAGAGTAAATAATGCCATTTTTTCTAGTCTTTTCATAAATGGAAAGGTAAAGCTCTACCCTAACCAGAAGCAGTGTAGATGTTCAGGCTTTACAACTGTGGGCATTCAAGCCTGCTCAGGTGTCCTGTTAAAAAGTTTTCCATTTGTCCAGTCTGTACCTTTGAAGACATTCTCAGTCTTCTTTTGGTGGCCTACCTCGTACTGGAGAGAGTTTTCTGAGGCTTCGCAGCAAAGGCTGCCTTATTTTCCTGACAGTTTCTACAGCACAAAAACACTTGATTTTCAGGGACAGCAGCTAGTAGCTCCCAGTCCTTTCTGTACCCCTTTTCCTTTCAACTGGTGACTGTGCATTCTTTTTTAAAAAGTTCATTGTGTATGAGGAGAAAATTCAAGCAATCATCTGGTTCCTCCCACTGGAAGATTCATAAGTTAGGTTATCTGCTCACATCCTTTCTTTTTCTCACCTCAGTTCCTGTAACATACTTGCTACAGTTCCAATAAACAGACTTTCACTCTAATGTTGTACTGGTTAAAAAAATAAAATCAGAAATTATTTTGTTGTGTTTCACACTATATTTGACCAAGTAGCTTCTAATACAGTTTATGACCAGGACAAAAAGCATTTCAGTGAATTCTCTCATGCAATGCTTTAGTGTGTTATGAAGGAGAAGAAAATAATGGAATGGGAAGTGTTAAACTTGGGTAAATTTCCTATATAGATCACCTTTTGTATGAAAAATTCTTTATTCTTTAAAACTTTTAAACAACATGTTCTTGTCAGTGCACTACCTGGATACCATTCTTTTCCTACACATGAAAGCATGAGTTTTGTGGCTTTCCCTGATACTCCAGAATATAACCCAGGGATGTAACAGCAGTTCCACAGAGCATAGCAATTAGACTACACTAAAAAAAATTGTAACAAAATACATTAATGAGACAAATATACCACTAATTATAAACACTAAAATAAATCTTTCAACAGAATAACGACCCAAATGCAACATATGATAGTTTTTTTAACTAAGGGTCTAGTTTTTTATTTGATTTTTATTCTAATTTTAAATCTATATCTACTGGTGAGCAGCTCTGGTTTTAGATATTTCCTGTTCCTCCTTAGGAGCCATACCTCATACAGCTGCAAACAAACAGCATCTATGAATCCAACCTGCATGCTGGGAATTTTGTTTTTCTTCTCTCTGTTCATTAGATCCTGCAGATAAGAAGTAAACAAGTTCTGTGTTTTAATGCATTAAATAGAAAACCCAACCGAAACCAAAGAGAATCTGGAATTAAAAAGCAGCACCTTAAACAGCACAGCAAGCTCAGCACAGTGGGGTGTCCTCACAGGTGTTACAATGAAGGGAATTGGACTGCATGACTTCCCTCAGGAGATTGGCTTTGGATTGACAGAGCCCAAATAATCAGACAAACAGGCAAACTTACTGGGTCTGGGTAGCTGCAAATAGGTACCAATTTAGGAATTTATCTCCTGGACAATTTAGTAATACTGACTTAAAGGAAATAACACTGTCTGTTCTTCTGGTTCAGAGATAATGACACACTATTGCTGTTTTGAAACCACAGAAAACTGACTACTAGGAAGACAGGGAAGGAGTTGGTCCTAAAGTGTGGTCAGTGGGAGAAATTTTAAGTGCTGTTTCCAAAAGTCACTTTGCAAGAGACGATTCTGCCACTTACCGTGGGTTCTATGTTGAGTTCCTTCCGCTCTTTATCTCCTTGATCAAAGAACTCAGTAGCCACAAGCTCAGCAATCTGTAAGAGATTTCACTCACTGAGAGCTCTAAAAGCTTGCTTGCTACCTTCAAACAAAACTGTTTCTTATCTTTCGTTAGGGCATATCAAATTGCACCCCTCCACTTATGAGACTCCAGCTCTGCATTCCACCACTGCCTTTGCAGTAAGGACTGGGTGGAGGAAATAACCTTTTATGCAGTTCGTATTTGACAAATCTTAGAAATTAAGCACATACCCGTTGCTGAACTGGCCATGGTTTGGTTATGGCTGATAAGTCACAAGCAGTCATCAGCATTGCTCTGCACAACAAACAGAAAGAAATAGACAAATTACTCTGTGTGAAACGTATGTAGCCACCAAGGTGAGTGATTAGTAAAATAGAATATAGAATTTCAAAGAACAGCCAAGTCAGAAAAACAAGTAAAATTAGAGCGAAGTTATAAATCTAACTCCACGTGCTACTTAACAAAGTTTATTATACAGGCTGCAGACTTAGTAGTTCAGACCCAAGGAGTTCAATGTCCTGTGTGACAGTGCCAAATTGTACAGGCCCAGAGCACAGAGACCTGCCGGGTTTAATGAAGCTCACAGCAGCATGGCATGGGAAGTTGGGTACCCAATAATATTAAATGACTTCTTAATTATTCTGCTTTTACTTACAAAAATAGCTCCTTTTGTGAGGGATCTTCCCAATTAAACTGCTTCTTCCTTAGAAGTTCAAAAAATTCTCCTCTCCTCCTTTAAAAGAAGTTAAAACAAAAGATTTTGCAGCATGCTGACATGATGCTAACATCCAGCAGGGATTATCCAGCCAAACTTTCAACTTACTTTATGTATAGTGCTAGGTCTGTGGCAAGAATGGCTTGTTTTATCATTTTCAACGTAGCCTTGTATTCTTCAATGGAAAGGCTGCTGAGAATCTGATTTCCCTTTACAAAAAAAAGGCCAAAACCAGTGCTGTCAGTAAAATGGGCAATAGCACACCAGTTTGCTAAAATATCTCTAAGTTACCAAATCATTATAAGTTGCTTGCTGATATCTGAGGTCATTCTTTTACCCTGCTTCCTTTTGCAGATTCCCTAGTTTAAAAATAAAAATTCCAGTCTTCTTGAGTAATAGTAGAAAGCTGCACAGCTACAGCATCATCACTATTACAAACTGAAACTGCAAGCAGAGCAACATCAAAGCCTTCCATTCCATTTCATTCATTAAAATTAAATTTGTCACTAGTTGTAGCACAGCTTCTCTTTCCTCTTCCTTCCCCTCCCTGAAGCAGAGGAACTGTAACAGATTCCCATACCTGCCCACACACCATGAGTAAATGAAAATATTTTCATTTTATGAAACAGCATAAATAACGAGCTATTAAACAGAAATATAAGCTCAGCAGCCCCCTGTTAAACTAAAGCAGTACAGAGCTGGTGGAATGGAACTTGCCTCCACTGTTTTTTCGTATTTGCCTATCTGAATAGGAAAGGATCACTACAATACAAAGGATGCCAGAAGTACCACAGCCTGTGACACAAAAAGAGCAGTCCCTCAAAAAGATTGTGCATGCTGAAGAACTGGTCTTCAGAATTACAGCATCAAATTATAAGAGCATCAAACAAGAAGAATGTAGTTTTATTTGCATATTTACTTAACTTAGGTTTGGCTTCACTTTGGAATGTCAACAATAGCAGTTGGTTTGGTTTGGTCTCATCAGGGCTGCTTTCTGTATGTGTAGGCTGGAATGTTTTTTAAAATGAGAGGAGGACCTCGGGTTTGTTTGGTGGTTCATAAGAGATCATGAAAATGGTAACAAAGCCTTTTGTTTCCTTTGGTCCAAGGAAGCAGGTACTCAAAAGGATGTTAGCAAGGCTTCCCTTATCAGGAAATACTTGGAAAGCTTTGAGGGCACTCAGCAACAGAACTGTGATTTCCATGTTGCTGCATTTGCTTTCTTTACCCAAAAAGGAATCAAGAGCACTTAAAAACATGTAAGGGTGGGATTCCATCCAGCGGCTAAAAATAGAAAGTAAAATAGTTTCCTTCAGCATGCACAGGAATGTGGCACTCACTGGACTATTCAGGATCATAAGGCATTGATCAAAATGATGATGCTCCATGATTGAGTGGCAATACAGCTGAGCCAGTGGATGTTCGCTTCTGAGAAGTAAAAAGATGGAGAAATCTAATTAGACAAACATACCACTGATGCAGAAATAACCTCCCTTTTAATGTCCTCTTCGTAGCAATATGGATAAAAAGATAATGCTGCTCCTTTGTCAGAGCACTGACAGCTCTGGTTTTCTGCCTTCTGTTACCTGTTGAGACCAGCTGCACGCAAGGAGTGAGAATGTAATACAAGGTTTTATAAAAAGTGAAAGTTCTTGTATACAAAGCAAAGGTAACAAGAAGAGTTCATTCACAAGCAACGTTTAGGAGACAGTTTTGGTTCCTGTAACATGTTCCTAAAAACCTGCCTGCCATATTTAGTCAGCTCAGCCGCTGAGCTTGTAAATAATAATGCAAAGCTAGTATAGAACCCACTGATACCAAAGGAACAATTCCTGCTGACCTCAGTGTAATTAGGGTGCTGGGCCCAAAACGTTGATCAAGTAATTTCTTAGTGTTAATAACTGTACTGGTGTTTCATCATCACTATCTTCATGACCAAACTCCTGCAACATTGTTACCTACCCTTTGCCCAGGGTAAAATCCAAAAGGGAAACTGCTTAAAGGCCAACAAAGATGTTAGTTGTACTACAGGCAATGAAAAAAAGCAGGAAACCAATTGTGCAGGGGCAGAACTTTAAAATACCTTAGTGCAGAACTTAAAAGTACCTTAGTTTAGAAAATAGAATTTCCTGTTAGAGTAGCTTTAGACAAAGTACAGAAATTCCTCCTCTCTTGAGGATTTCCCATTTCTCCCTGTTCCTCATTGAATAATACAGTTCTTGGTTCTTGCTGCTCTGTCTTGATTTTCAACCCCTGGTCCAACATTGCTTGTGACATCTCTTCGAATAAATCTTGCTTCTTTTGGAAGTCTGTTTTGCTGATGCTCCTGGACCTATCTCTCTAATTGTAATCTGACCTATAAATATTTAATCATGTAAGAAGTTTTTTTTTAGCATATAATTCCATGAGATTTTCTGTATGGTTAAGGATCATTCACATGACTCAGTGACTGCAGGATTGGGTCCCTGTGAGTGCACAGAGACTCAAATAAAAGTCGTAAGAAGAGACTCAGGGGATTTAAGAAGCACAAAAATGTGGAGAGAAAGATGGAAAGACAAACAAAAACACAGAAAGGGAGATTAAAGGATGTAAGCCCCAGAGGAATATGGGCTGGCTGCCCAGCACCTCCTTTGAGACCACTGCAAAAGGGGTGTAGAGCAAATGTACTCGTGTGTTTCTGTAAGGAAACAAACTGGAGGATGGTGCCAACACATGCTGGGTGAAATTCCCATTGAATTAAGTGGGATGCAAATTGTGTCTCCTAGAGTTCATCCTGACTGGAGAGAGAAATATGTGAGAAATCTCTTAGGTTGTCTTCCCAAGTACTGCTCCAAACTAGCGCTTGCTCAGTACTCACAGACCCTGGCTGGGGCTGGAAATCAACTCAGGTCCCACTTCTGTTAAACCCCCATGCCAGGCCAAAGGACACCACGGCTTTCTGAGCACAGGGGTTTGGTTATGCACCTTTCTGTGCTTCCTACTTTACACGTGTGATTGGAGGAAAAAGAAAATAACCTCCGCTGCATATCTACCAAAAGGACTTGAAGCAGTTCCCTTTCTGTAACTTCTACTGCCAGGACCATTGCAATTTTTGGAACCTTGCTGCTTAAGAAAAGAATCATACACTAAGTATCCACTGTCCCTGCCTCAAAGGAAGAAACAAAAGGGGTGTGTTCCTAGAAATAAAAACTTTTGTATTTAGATTTAAATGAGGGATTAAAAAAAAAAAAACAAAACAAAATAATGAAACTTTTAATTATTAAGCTGTAACCATCTCAGCTTTACAGCATGTGTGAATGTTAGATTTTGCTGTCTATGACACTTTCCCAGGACATTTTTGAGAGGAGATGACGCAGCTCCAGATGTCTTCCAGGAAATTTATTTTTAAATAAATAAAGCAAAAAATAGCTAACTAGTTCCAATCACTGCAAGGCTACAGTTACTGCTGGAATCCTCTATCACCAAGCTAGAAAAAGGTTATTCTTTCAAGTTTGTGGAGTTTGTTTTTATTTTCCTTTACACATCAGTCAGTGTTACTCCAAATATATCTATCTGAAATGCAGGATTTCTGCTTCAGCTTACTTTTTTTCTGCCTTTCAGTATTCTCTGCCTCAAACAAACTTTTCCTTCCCTACCATACTACTTTACACATAGTGAGAACAGCAGACCACTTCCACAGGCTACTTCAAAACCATTCTCCAAATCTGCCAGAAAAATATACAAGCACCCATTTCTGGGTATCTTTTCCTCATCGCTGCTCAGTCCAGGACACATTGCCATATCACGGGAATCACATTAAACCATGCTTTAAATCAACTGAAGACACATATATTGTTATTTGAAGGGATACCAAATTCACTGGATTGGGCAGATTTGAAACTACTAATACTAGAAAACCCAGTAGCTTGAATTAAAAATTAAAATATGGGAAGAAATTTAGACTTGTTCACATATTTAATTTTGAGAACTTCAAACCAAAATATTTGGTAAAAAAAAGGTTTTTTTCAGTGTTTTAACCACGTTTTGTCTCTTTTCATTGTAAAGGCTTTCCTGTAATTCCAGATTGGATAGAAGTTAAAGAGCACAGATAACCCAAAATCAATGCAAAACAGTCATAATGTTAATTTAATGTGATTTTAACTATGTACCTTATGCTAAAAAACTTAGAATTCTGGAAAAACGTGGCTAAACCAAGAGTAAAACAATCTGAGTTCAAAATGGCAAGGAGACACCTCTGCATCAGAGGGCTGCAGATCTCAGTGCTGTGTTGGCCTGGACGAGACAGTGAACAGCTGGGTTGGGCAGCGAGTGATCTGAAAAGCTGCAGTTTCCTACATGCTGTCCCTTGGAAGCTGGGGCCTTTTGCTGTCACTTTCTGGGAAATGGGGGATGGGACTTCAGGAATGGGAGCAGGAAGATGCTGTCCCTGCACAGCAAAGAGTTCACTTCATCCGCCATCCTTGTTAGTCAGCAAGTGAGGCTGGGCATCTTTGCTTTGGACTTGTGAATGGTTCTGCTGTTCTTGCACTTCCTGCTTTGTAAAGACTGCTCCTTTGCACAGCCCCACATCATCAAAACAGTCAGGTTGTACATAATTTAGCTCTGTGCTTTTGGTACTCACCTGTTTTTGTTTGACTTCTCTCAGACTCACTTACCTTTGGATGTAAGAGTTGTTCACTCCCCTGTGATCCAGATCATGGCTCAGGGTTGCTATCAGCAAAGCCAATGTTTCTAAGTCAGTCAGTTTGCTCTGTATGCAAAGAGTAATGCCAGGAGTGAGTTGGGGATTCATTTTGTACAATGTGTTTTACATCTGCTTTCTAGATAATGAAACCTGTTCTTAGTCAAGTCAAAAGACAACTCAGTTTGGAAATGATTCATTTCATGTTTCTCCTAGGAAGGTGTGTCCCCCAATGCTTGCCTTCCCCCTCAAACTAGAAAAAATTTGAGTTATGTTCAATGCTGTTCAGACTCCAGAATCTAGGACATGAGAATCAGCAGGGAGTGAATCCAGTGTAGTTAAGAATAAACAATTTATGGAAATTGCAGTGGAGACTGTCAGGATTCCAAAAATAGCAGGCAAACTATCAGGATCATCAGAGATTGCTCAACCGCACACAGAGCAAAACTACATGTCCATTCCAACAGAGAAGGAAGATGAATGCCCTTGCCTTGGTCTCTTTCAGCACATTTTTATTAGTGAGACACAGTTTGGAGAGGAAAGAAATGCCTTTTACTTATGGGTTTCGGCCTACAAATGGGATTTATTTATGCTCTCAGAAGTGCTCACTGTAAAGTAGTATAAACCAACTTAAAACAACAGTCTGTAATCAAACTAAACAAACAGGTTTATTCAGAATGGACAAACATTCTGTTTCCTACAAGAATATAAAAACAAAACATAAAAACATGTTTTGGAATAATCTAGAATCAATATCTTACTTATTTTGAGGATCGTCTAGCCCTAATCAGAATTATTAGGTTGTTTTTTAAATTATTATAGGTTTTTTAAAGTGGAAGGTTGAAAATTTGTTCAAAGGCATTGAAATGAATATTTAAATACTTATTTCTATGTTTTTATGTTCTGTTGTTTTTCTAAAGGTGTACACAGCTCCGCATTTGAACTTTAAAATTTTCCTGTTGAATATTTTAAGGAAACATCCCAAAATGGGGTCAGGCTTTTCTTCTCCACCTTTTTAACTTACTTTAGAGAATTTGTCTTGATAGAGGAACAGGACAATGTACCTGAATTTTCCCAGATTTCAGAGCAGCAAACATGCACTGTGCTGTGTTAAAGGCATGTCTCCAATTGTGATAAGCAACATTCTTCCGATAATTTTTCTTCACGCTTAAAATCCATCTGCAGAGAACCTTTAAGAAACAGCATCACAAAGATTTGATTTCATAAGAAGAACAGATTTCTAATACATTCAAACTTTCTTAATCCCACTTGGAAACTCTCTTACTGGAAAACAAAATTCCTTTTCACTCAATTTTAAGTTCAAATATAACCTACTTGTAACTGTGAACATAGATAAGAACAGGCTTACAACCACTAGTACAGCTCCTAATTAAGTATGTAATACTTGTGGGTTTGGGGTTTTATTGCTAATGGCTAAATGCTGATGTCAGAAACACTGCTGCTAATTCAGAAACTTAGGTATCCTGGGCTACCTGGGAGAGAAAAATTCTTGTTTATAATGACATATTTGACAGAGAAAATTTAGTTAGTTAGTTATTGAATCCTCTTAAGAGCTGTTCTGAAAATGAATAAGCAGCTTTTCCCTCCTATCAGCCTGCCAAAACCCAAGCAAAACTGGACTTTGGAAAGCAAGTAAGTGTGATAGAAAGATTACTACATTGCTGGGTAGTTTCTTTTTTTATGCAGGAAGTAAGCACGGCCTGGATGTTTTACTCAACAGTATTAGAAATTGTGGGTTATACTTATATATATATATATATATATACACACACACACTTTTTTCCTAAGAAAGTGACAGGTATAAAGGTCAGGTAATAATCTGAAGTTGGGACGTACTCCTTAAGGTTGTTGACCTTACTACAGAGGTGAAGGTCAGCAATGGGATATTCAAGAGATCAGACTCAGTAATACAGCACTTCTTTTGGCCCTTGAACACTACTAATCTAAATTGGTCTATAAACTGCTGATCTGGAAAATAAATACATGTTTTCTTTAACTAACTTGTTTGCCTATGAAGCCCTACAAATTCATCTTGCATTTTGGTATGAATTTTGATGGTTTTGTTGAAAAACAAACAAAGCAAAACTAAAGTATTTAAACATGAAGGTTTCTACAAACAGCAGTTATGTGCATTGAATGGAAGAGGCTGAAGAGATGATCTATTTGACCTCCAGGGCCAAAAGCAGGAATACCTGTCTTGATCACCTCTCACAGATGCACATCTACAGCAAGATGTATTGGTAAAAACCTTCAGGGAAACTCCCACAGCCCACCCTAAGTTATCTGTTGCAGTTTTTACTATCTCCATAACAATAAAATTCCCCCTAATCTCTAATCTAATCTTTTGTAGGCAAAGACTAAGAGAGTTACTACCTCATATGGACATTGAGAACAATGTTATTATCCTCCTTGTAAGTTTTTTACTTCCTAAGAAGTTGCTATCATCTCCTTCCAGTCATTAATCATAGACTATAAAATTACTCATCCTTCAGTAGAACCAAACTGACAACAGACCCCAATACTTTATATACCTTCCTAGTTTGCTAATTACTCTTCAATACAGATGTCCAATTATATTTACTGTGGGATCATGCACTACTCTGAATCACTATTCATCTGTCTCTTTCTGCGGAACAGTATTTGGCAGCAACCATACCTCATGTTTCATTTGGAAGTTTTGCACCAGGTTGAGGTCTGTGAACATTCGAATTGTGCACAGTGTTGTTTCAAAGTCTGACAGCTCAAAATCACTGAAGTAGAAGTCAGTCAGGTTGAGGGTCTGTGCAGATGGCACTACAGCAGCCTGGGGAAGAAGGAGAGAACACAACTTAGCACTAGGGCAGAGAAAACAGAACAAATACCTGCTTTTTCAACAGAGAATTGAAGAAGAGACCATTTTACCTTCATGTGATACTGAAAACTGATGATTGCTTCTCATTTACTTCCCCATGCCTTTCTTGTTGAACAGTACCTTATTACCTTAGATTTAACACGCACTTCTCCATAGATCAAGAGAATAAGGATAGAATTACCTGGTCAGTCTGGTTATCTAAATCACCTGAGGCAAATTGTAACCAAAAGTATTGATGAAATTGGGAGAATGAGGGGAAAAAAAGGCTGTGGAGTTACATGCTTGTTTTTATGGATGTGCAGACAGCAAAATATGTAACTGTTGACATTTTTCTAAAAATGGTGAGGAAAGAGATGTCAGTAAAACAGATTTGCTAAGAGAATCCATATTCAGCATGATGGGGAGTCAGAATGTGTCCACAGAGCTTTCTCAGGGCTAGAAACCTGAAAATAGAGATCACCTGTGATCAGTAATCTTTAAAACCCGTGGTCAGTGGTTGTGGTGCAATTTGCATGCAACCATGAACTTTCAAGGTGCAATTTCAAATGACAAGGGACACAATCCCCTTCCCCCCCAATTCGATACACTTTTAAATCTGCATTTTTAATTGTGAGAATTATCTCCATGTATTACATCCCTTTTCTAGTTATAAAATACAGAGTATAGGTATTGGTTTCCCTTCAAAATACCCTTGCTGAGGTTATGCTAAGTCTTATATTAACTCTTATAATAACAAAATAAATGCTAAGTCTTATACTATAGAACAAAATTTACTATCATTTTCTTCCATAAAATGAAAGGTGGAGTTCTCAGTGCCACTAATTTAGAGTTGTTTCACCTCAGTATGAATGTGGTCCGAAGAAATTCAGGTAAATCTGAAATGGTGAAGGAAATAAAACCTATGTGTTTATCTTTCTCTTTGTAATTCTAGAGGAAAACATTTCTCCAGTGTGGGCAGCTGTGTGCCAGAAGGCTGAGGAACTGAAAAGGAAGCATTTGTCATAATCTACAATATTAGTACATGTAACATGCAAATCCATAGAACTGTGGCTGCCAACCTCTGTTCTGTATAAGTTTGCTGTCCTCTGTCATGTGTCAGAATCAGGAAGTCATGGAAGACTATGAAAAGGAGTATTTACACAGGGAAAAAAAAAATGCACCATTCTTAGACATTTGTCTTGCCAGTAATTTTGTGTCCCTCAGTTTGGATTCATGTGGTATTTCAGCTGTGAGCACATGAAAGGCCTGCATGTTCAGTGGCAAATAATGCAACTGTTCAGCAAAGCTATAGACAGAATTTTTTAAAACTGCAAGTGCAGGCCAGTATTTCACAAGGAAAGGGACTGGAAGGACATGCAAGGAGCTCAAAAGAACACCTCATGCCTCACTTCATTCATAATTTATCTTTCCCTTCCTTGATCTCCTGCCTCTTACAGCCACAAGAGTAAGTTTCATTTCAGTTGAGACATAAAAAAACCTCCACTCTATAGCAGTTTATAGTGTTACTTAACCAGATTAGATATTTCCTTTTTCACTTACAGAAGCCAGTAGAGCTTTCTGCCTCCTGTTTTACACCACGAAAGTTCATCAGCTATTTTAATTTCAAGTTATTGAGCTATGGTTTCTGTAAATACATTGGCAGCAGAAAGGCTGCTGTGGAAAACCTGGGACCACTGTGGTAACTGGGTGGCAGCTGCAAAGAGCTTTGATTTGTTTCATCTGCTTTGCATGAAAAACACAGGCAGACAGTATCCAGGCTCATAGGAGGACAAAACAGGACAGTTCTGTAGTATTTGAAAATGATGATGGAAGTGAAAAATTTGACTGCAGCCCATTCCATGAGGCAGATAATGAATAGAATAGAATAGTGCCAGTTGGAAGAGCCCTACAACCATCTTTTAGTCCAACTGCCTGGTAAGTATCTTTTTTCAGATTATTTAGAAGCAAAGCAGAGCAAAATGGTATATCCAGAATCATAATTTGAATCTGTTTTGGCCATCCTTATTACAACAATATGAATGCAAAAAAAAATTTAAAATAAAAAATAAAATTATGCAAGTGCAAATAAAAAGGCCTGTGCCTGTGCTCCGGTATCATCTTGACACAGGCTATGACTGTGCTAGGAAGCACTGGCAGGTTAAGCCATGGAGGTGGACACTGCTCCAGTTCCAGGTTTGCTGTGGTTCTGTTTCATTGAGCAGGAATGATGTAACCACAAAGACTTCATCACAAGCCCTGAAGAGAAGCCTTGGGAGAGGTGTTGCACTCTGGTCTTGTCATGGCTCTGTATCGATGAGCAGCAGCGTGGTAGGACTGAGGTTCAAAAATCTCTGTGACACCATTCTAGAAATGTCCTTAGCCTTACACTTTATGTTGCTTGGCCACACCAGTCCAATGCTACCCAGCTCATGGTCTCCTATGCCTCCCTCCTTCCTCTCCATCCCTCCCATTTGTTTTTGTGCAGCAGGGGTGATGCTATTTCCCTGGAATACCTGCTGGAGACTTGGAGAAACTAAGCACATGCTGTGCTTTGAAATGCACTTGAAATCCTAACTGTAGTTATTCCTTAGGCAGTGGCTTCTAAACAGAATTAAACATGAGCAGAACAGGACACTGCACAGAAAAGCGATAATAAAAAAAAATTTTAAATCATTGCATTAAAAATTCAACACAGAGTTTATACGTAAGGCCATAAAGCTGCACCCGTACTTGGGATGCTTGCAAAGTACCAAAGCTGTAAGACAACATTCAGACTTGGCTGCAGAACAGAGAATTCGCATCATTTTGCTTCTGAAGTACTTACTCATTTTGAGTTTGATACTGACACTGCATCAGCTGTGACTGTCTCAAACTCCTGAGAAAATCAGTCAGTGTAGTTCTGGTTCTCACAATGCTCTGGCTAGCTTCTAGCTCTTATTGTAGGCATTGTAATATTTCCCTTTTATGTGATTCAACTCAGGAACCCATCAGTATAAGCTTCACTACAGTTTTTATTTCTGGAAGATGTGCTTCTTCCTCTTTAGGGATCACATCTGCGTACAGGACTGCTCCTGGTTGTTCTATTAAAGGAATATTTCTAAAGTAATAGTAAAAAATTCAATTACCACTGTTACCTGC
This sequence comes from Dasyornis broadbenti, assembly GCA_013397935.1. Lineage (NCBI taxonomy): Eukaryota > Metazoa > Chordata > Aves > Passeriformes > Dasyornithidae > Dasyornis > Dasyornis broadbenti. The sequence goes on from VZRN01004156.1 coordinate 238,398, forward strand.
AGCTCCCTCGTTTCCTCCTCAGCAGCAGAAGCATGGTATGAGAGAACCTAGAGAAAAAAAAAAGCAGCCCTTAGTACAAACAAAAGAGCAATGTGATAAGGAGGTACTTTTCCTAGAGCAGATTGTTCAGCATTCCACTGCATTTGCTGATGAAATCTTATGTCTGTGCAGGGCCCAAGCTGATTTTAAGGGAGCTCTCTGAATGCATATAGGGAGATATCTGCATCTTATACAAATCTCCCATAGCACAGAATCTTCTAGAGATAATTAGGCCAAGAAAACATACATAGTTTCTATAAAAAAGCAAAGAACTCTGATTTTCTCTTTGGAAAGTTTTCATGCCCCACTTTCAAAGACAAATAATACATGAAACAGCTTATTATGAGCCTGACATTACTGCCATAGTAATTCTTTCAAGAGTTTATTCAGACATAAGAGAACGTTTTGCTCTAACTGAAACCTGGCACTGAAAGACAATATATTCATTTTAAATTAAAAAAATAAGCTCGTATTTTTTAGTTATTGAGAACATATGACATGAAAATGTTACGGAGTTTTATTTTTTTGTAAAGGACCCATTTTATATGCTAACCTATAATCTGGCTGAAACTTCCTTTATTATCTATAAAGTGTTATAGTAGGAGAGAGAATTGCTAATTTGCCATATAAGCAAATGATTTTGACAATAGTTTAACCAGCTTTTTATTTAACATGACATAATACAGGTTTATTTGAGAGCTGTAATGTTTCTTTTAGAGGCTACAGGGCACATAATCCCATTTTAGGAGCTCTACAAACACTCTGTTTACATAAAGAATGTTAGGAGATCCAAAGTCTACACATTTTTCACTTTCAGCTTCAAGTTATCACCCTGGAGTAACTCAGCTTCTCAGACTAAAGCCCTCTGCAGCTGTTAAACTTCACAGTAACCAGTTCAAAGGCTGGGAGCAGATGATGTTCATCATAATATGGTTTAATGGAGTCTGAGGAAATCGCTGAAAACCTACAATAATGCTGCTGTTACTTCTCACACTGGTTTGTCTAAAGGACTGAGCCAAAACCATCACAAAAACCCTCGGACAAGAAAAGGAAGCCCCTTAATCTGCCAAACCATTTCTTCTTCCTACGTGACAGAACGCACCCACACTGTGCTGCCAGTGTGCAGCCTCACAGAGAGGAAAAGATGTCTTCAGCTCCCCACTAAATCTCAAGAGTGAAGTTAAGACAGAATACCAAATTAAAGAGTCTGCTGGCAGAGTCAGAAACAAGCAGAAAACTCCTGAGCAGCTCAATAGCCCAAATGCTGTTCTCCTGAGGGAGAACTCTGTTCAGTGTCCCTGTGAGAAGCTGCATGAATGTGCCGAACAGAGGGGGCCTGGGGAATATTAGGGTCTGTTTGGGGCTAATTAAGGACCACCTAGATTTTGGGCTCACCTCTAATGTCACCATCTGTTTGGCCATGGCTCTTTCTACAGCTTCGTACATCTGTGTGTTCTGGATCCCCAGGCCACAAAAGATGACAAATGCTTCCAGGAACTCCTCATCGTTTCTGTTGAAAGCCTTGATTTGTCCTGAGTTTTCTTCCATCTTATTCACAAGCTGGCAAACCCCTATGTCAGGACACAGAAATAAAAGGAAGTAATACAGAGAATTGCCAACAGATCATCCATTGTGTCACCAGGAGTTAAGTTTAGGACAGCTTAGCCTACAGTATAAAGCACCAATATACATAAATGACACAAGATTTTCCCTTTTTTTTTTCCCAGAGTAATTTCAATGTATTACAAAACAAATGTTAAAATATTTTATACATTTAATAAATGCTAAGAGTATTTATTAACATTTGTGAACCAAAAATGTAGAGCTTTAGAGACTTGATTATCCTGTGAAATTCTAGGGTCGTTCTCATCCTAACTTTTAGTATTAATAGTATTCTAGATTGATTTAATCCCTAAAGACAATTTGCCCTTTGGAGGCTAATTAAATTTTTGCAACCATGCCAAAAGAACATTTATGAAAGTCAGAACAGTGGTACACAGAGTTTTTGCTTCCTTATTTGAGTCAGTGCTAAGTTTTTTTTCAAGTACATGATCTAAACAGAGAATACGCAGGTTGAGGTTCAAAGCTGAAGTACACTCGCCCATTCTATGAGGATGTGGTTGAATTACAGCCTCTTCCAAACACTACTGAACTCCTTGAGAAGCATCTGACTGAATTCAGCTTGTTAGATTCAAACTTGTTGATATTCACATCTGTTTATTTTCTGTTACGAATTTCTGGACCTTTCTGTGCACATGCCATTGAAAAAGTCTGACAGGTAACTGCTACCACATCTTGCTGCATCTTAAATGCCTGACACTATTGCAAGCAGAGGGGAATTCAGAAATACACCTCCCCTTAGTGTTACCTGCTAAGAAATCAGAATATTAATTAAAGCAGCTGTATTATAAAAATATCTTGTCTCTGGCCAAAACTGCCTTGGTGGTTACTACTGTCTCAAAGGAGTCCAAATATTTTCTTACTGCCATGAATGTGAGAACTAACAGTTTAGATCATAAAAGCTGCATTTTCCTGGCCAAGTGCAAAGACATCCCAGCTGCAAAATCAAAATTCTGAAAAAAATTACCACGTGTGCATCTTCCCCAATTCAGCAAATAATAAAACTGAGGAAAAAAAATGCAGCACATACATGCAAACTGGTTTTAGAAGAATGTTGGCCTCACAAGTAGACGTTTTAATGTCTGGTAACAATATAACACTGTCCTGTCTCCTCTAAATAGATCCCTAAGACCGTTATAGCTCTAGCTCTAAAGTGTTGTGGCAGGGACTGGGGTATCTGAATATTGCAAATAGGATTCTGAACCTTCGTGGAATGAGATGGAAAAGATCATCAAATCACAGTTAAAAAAAAAATCCCATCAAATCAGGATTCATTCGAATAAGGAAGAAGATTAACTTTCTCTGGGAAAAAAGAAGCTGACTTATGAAACTCTTTAGGAAAATCCCATGAAACTGACTTTCAGATCTCTGTTTAGTACAGTTTATGACATTATAATTATTTCCATAGCAACTGTAATGTAATGAACACATGATTAAGACCCAAAAGTGAATCTGCCACAAAAGTAAATGAATTCTTTACAGACACAGTATTTGCACATAAATGTCTTTAAAAAATAGAGAACTGCAGTGAATATACTGTGTATTAATTTAGACTCATTAACCTCTTTCAAAAACTTCCCCAAAGCACTGAGAGATCCATTGATTACAAATAAAGGAACTCAAAAGTCTTTCATTGGGACATAGTTATAAAATCACAGCAAGATTATGTAAAGCTTTTACCACATACCTGAGAAATGCTCAAGTCAGGAGAATAAAGTTCTTTTCATATTTCTTGCTACTAAGATTTGCTTGGTTTTGATGCAGACACCCCCACACCACTTCCCAGTTTCTAGGATTTTTCAAAAAGTTTTTTCTATTTTCTTTTAAAGATTATTTTTAATCTTCAAAATTATTTTAAAAAGAACACAGACTTCTAGTAACAGTCATTTATGCTATTTAGTATGGTAAAGAACATCTGGGTATTGTCCCAAAGACAACTTCTTGACCTTGCCCTATTAAATAACTGAACATTAGGCAGCTGTGAAACCATAAAAGACTTCAAAGAACATCTCCCAATGAGAATGACTCAGATTTGAAAAGCCCACCTAAATGGCCTGACTGAAACTTTCAGTTTGAACTTCAGTAAAAGAATCTCAATAGAAAAAAGATCAGATGCAACTGTTTTATCAATAGCTCACGGCATGGTGAAATATCTCTAATTAAAGCTCCACAGTTCAGTATTCATCTTGGTCTTCAAGGGTTTCTTGGAATATTTAAATAAAGTAATAAAAGAACTCAGGAAAGAAGCTAATAGTAAAAGAAATTTCAGCAAGCTGCATTAGATAAAGACAGAATTCCTCTTTGTGCTTCAGAGATTTAAAAAAAAATTAAAAATCTGTCTTCACAAAAAAGGGACCTCGTATTTACTCTTTAAATTGGGCCATGCAGTTTTGCCATAATTCTCAAAGAAAATTATTTGAAGACCATTAAAAAGGCATTCTTGGAACTCTTAATATTTCTTGCCAGATTTTTTAAAGCTGATGAAATTGGATTCATGCTCCTATCTAAGACTCAGTATATTTTTTCTGTTTGCTTGTGGAACTTACTGATGCCAGGAACACAGTCTGACACTTATGCTACTCTTTGGCAACTTATTAGGTAAGCAATTTATACCTAAGGTTGCAGTAGACTTATTAGTTGAAAACATGATCATTTGGGATCTTCTCTCCTGGCTTGAGATTGCATGTTGCTGTGATTTTACTGTGGTGCACATAAATCTATGATATGTATCACATTATTTTTGTAGAGGTACCTACCTATCACTTTATTCTTTTTCCCATTTTTTATTGGTGTACACAGCAAACTCTTTATGTTCTGACTTACATTTTCTGCATTGTCATTCTGTTAAACAAACAGAAAAATACAGTTACAATTTTAAAGGCTTTTGTTCAGGTGGCTGAAGTGAAAAAGCTGTAGAGCTGTGCTCCACAACTGTTCTTGGCTTACATCCTCCTCCCAAAAGCAACCACGTGATGAATGAGTTTGCACATAACTTCAGGCAGAAACACTACTACAGCTAGATCAGCATTTTGCACTCTTCCCAAGATCTTGCATCGTGTCTCATGCTCCAACAGAAGGAGACTGAATTTATTTGGGAGTGGAAGGATGGAACAAAACAGACAATGCCTCTTTGTCAAATACCTGGTGAGAAAAGGCCATAGTTCTGCTCTGACTGCTCCAGGAATAATGTGGCAGTTGCTGAGAAGTACATTTGGTCCAATCTCTTATTGTATGTGCATAAAACAATGGACACACACTAATATTTCTGCTCAAATATTTTGGGGTTTTTTGTATTGTTGCTCTGTGCTCTGGTGCTGTGCAAGGAGCGTAGAGAGTATCTTGGCAGGATTTTCATGAGGTAAGCGTGCTGTTGACTGTCCTCCAAAGAAAGAGGCAAGCCAAGGTTTCTAGGGCACTGGGAACACCTGGGATTTCCCTCATGTCAGGGTGCATCAGCTTTCAAAACATTTAGGCTACAGCCCTGCCTTGAGACTGCTCCTATGCAGTGGTGCAGATGCAGTCACTGTGTTGCTGAAAAACATTATCCAGAATTCCTTCTAACAGCACGATCATTTTCTTTTTATGAGTTTGTTTTCTGGGGGGAAAAAAAAAAAAAAAACAAAAAACAAAATAAATCTAACCCTACTGAACAGCCTGTTGCAGACAAACAGTTGTTTGGATGATTTTCAAGGTATTAATTTTATTTTTAAATGTCTTCAACATAATCACCTCTTTCTTTATTAACCTATAGAGTATATCCATTGGATTCTGTCTGTACTTCCAGTCGTCCAGTTAAGTCTGAGAACTCAATGCCTGTGTTGCTCAATCCTTCACAGAAACCCACTCCAGAACATCCAAGAAACCTTGCACAGAAAAAAAACAGGAAACCACATAGCTCCCCACCTTGAGCCTGCCCTTTCTTTCTACTTACTGGAACAATCGCACTCAGAACTGTTTCTTCTGATCCTTTTGTTGTCTATCTCCGAAAAAATTTTGGTAAAAAACCATCTGCTGACTATAGTTACTCCTCTCCCTCTCATTACCCTGTTGCCAACATGCTTAAACGTAATAGTAAGAGCAGACATCTTCCTAATTTCTGCATTGAAAATACAGAATTAAAAGTTTGCTTCTTGTTGATGATGGCTGTGAAGGCAACCTAACTGCAACCTGAGCCTTGCCAAGTGTCCTTCCCTGCTCACTCTCCAGTATCTGTGAGCTCAGTCATCCACCACACCACCAGCTCACACTTGAGGAAAGTGTTAGGCAGAAGGTCCCAAAGAAAAGTGAAGTTGATCCATCTCCACTCCGGCAAAGAACTTCCATCTATAACATTAATCTTTGCCAGAACCAGAAAGGAAAGGATAAAAGGGAAGGAACTTCTGAGAGCCTCCGAACACTCACTGTGCACCTTCCTTGGTGTTTGTGTCATTCTAATTGGGGCCATTACATTGACAGTAAATAAAAAGCAAAAAAGATTTGAATGGTAATCAGAAAAACATTTTCCATTTCTGAATTTCAAAAGTAATCTTATTTGACTTACTGTCCATGGAAATCTTCTGTCTTTGCAGACATCTGCGATGTTGAGTGGCTCCATCGTGTTCTTGACATACTGAGCATACATGTAATTGATTTTGTTTGTGTCATAGTCCCTGAAGGATACAACATTTTTATTATGTACTTAGCATAAAAGAGAATCATTTTATTATGCCAGGCAGGTAATAGGAATATATTTTCCATATGAGAAAAGGATATACAGACACAACCAATAGATTTATAATGGAATTGAGTTCAAATCCTGCATCCTAATCCAGCTGTCATCACAAAACTGCAGCACAGATTGGTGCATGGTTTCTACCATTTCCTTAATGTTCAACAACATTAACACTGAACACCAAACTAAAGAAATAAACAATTCCACACAGTTTACACAGATGCAGGATAAAGAATGAACAGCTGGGTTTATACTGAAATAAACAGAACTATTTGAAAACAAACTACATTCACAAATCTGATACTCTTGAAAAACCAATACTGCATGAAATTAACATTTTAGTTCAAGAGAGTGCAGCAGGTATCACTTGTGAATTTTCTGCTTCTAAGTTAATTTCAAATTTGTTCTAAAAGTAAAGGGACCATCAGTCACATGGAGGTTCTGTTACTAAAATAGAACCATCTATTCCAAATCAGGACATAAAGTATCTTTACAGAATCAATCATTTCCACTTTCTTAGCCACAATTTATTTAAGGCATTTTAATTCTCTTAGACCCTTTGCCTGCCTTTAGAGGAGGACCTATGTCCCAGTTATAAACCTATTCCCATCAAGCTCCTGTAGTACCCCTCCAACATTTGACTTGACTTTTGTTATCCTCCTGGGCTAAGGATGTCCCAGGGCTGGAGGAGAGGAATTATTCTCTCGTTATTTCACACATGCAAGGCAACACCCCACAATTCTGAAAAACAGTCTGATTTGGGGTTTGATTCAGTGTCCTTGATTGCATTACATAATAAAATTTCAGGCTTGTTAAGTAATATTTCCCATCTAATCCATGCCTTTATATTCCTGCTCTTGCCTGAAATTGTGCCCTTCAAGCATAGCAGAAGTTCTAACTCCAGTGGTTGATTCACAGTACAATCCTTGGCATATAATCGTGCTGTCTCATCAGCCAGATTCTGATACGCAGCAAATCCTCCAAGATTCCTCTCCCCTATCAGTTATGAGAAATAATTTCCAGGTGGCCCATGCAAGCAGTAAATAACATTTTGAGTCCATTAACTAGTAACCATAAAAGGGATAATGAGGAAGAAGGGTCCATTCCTAGAGAGTAGAAGAGGAACTAAAGATGAATTTTCTTTTTCACCCTGTGATCTTCCCAGGCTCTTGTACCTCTGCACTTTCAGGTTGAACACTGTCTAAAACTGTAGCACAGTTTAATAGCTTTTAGTTGCTCAAGCCATACACTTCAGACATCATTTCCTATATACACGGAATTAAACTTAATATAATAAATATTTGCTACAAAACAACATCAAAGGGGCTCAGAAAACCTGCTTCCTCCCTGCACACAGTATCTGTAGTAGAACATTTTATATACAACTGTGTCTCTTTCTGACAGTATTTGAAACAACTGTTTCTGATGACAGAGACAGTAACCTTCAGACTTCAATACAGAGATTCAGGCTAACTTTGTAAACTGTTTAATCTGTGTATTTTAATTCAGCTGTTCATCTCTTTCTTTTCCTCCCAGTTGAACTCCTTCATGGTTTCTCAAAGATGAGTGAGAGTTAGAACTTGACGACTCTAGTCTTGATTTAAACCGACATGTTCTTTGAGTCATCTTCCTTATCTATGAGATGAGGATAATGATTAGAATAATTGATTAAAATAATTCTTTTGGTTATTATCTACCAATTTACATACATCTCCTCTACAACATAGTCATCCACACAGATTTCTTCCAGATCAGTTGTAGAGCATATTTCCATAGCTTAGCCTTGAACTACAAATATGTTCTCAGACTGGCAAAGTGAAGAGATCACACCCAACTCCTGTTCTGCTCAGTGGGACCTTTTTGAGGCCAGAGAGTTTGTCTGTGCACACTTCAGGGAAAAACCTGTTGTATAAAAATAGCAGTAATACCTGGAATCCAGTAGAAATAAGTGTTATTATGAAAAGAATATTAAAAGCAGTTTCTTCAGCGTTCTCCTGGCATGAACAAAAGTCTGAATTGATTGGTTTACCTCTTCAGATTTTCAGCTGAATCTTCTAGTTCCTCAGATTCCATGTGAAAGACACTAGAAAACGTATCCTGGAATACCAAGAGGATGTTTGAATACACAGGTGTATAAAGTGGTGTTACTCATTAAAACCTTGTTGCAATTATCAAGACCTATTCTTTACTAAAGACAAGTGTAAAATTATTCAGCTTCATTTCTCATCTGTCATCAACATAGCAGATCCTACCACGCAGGTATCTTTTGATAGAATTTTAAATATCACCGAATTGTCTTCAATCACTGCTGATGACCCAGAGAAGAAGAAATGCTAGTATTTACAAGCTGTGCCAAATTTATATGGCAGCACATAAATTCTTTAATTACACAAGACCAAAATCTCCCATGCCTACACCCAATCTGAGCAGATGCCATGAAAGAAAGGACAGAGGATGAAAAGAACAGAATCCACAATGGGACAGAAATACAACGGAGTCAGAGTGGAGGGAAGCCCACACCATTCCCCGGGAATAAACACCTCTGCCTTTAGACAAAATGAACATACTCACGGGACAATCTTCATCCACTATAAAGATGGTACACCTCTGCACCTGCATGAAGGATATTATAGTGGCTGCTATCTTCTTCAGGATTACTTCCAATGACTGTTGCTCTTCAAAAATCAGGCTGGCAAGGTCAAGAAGTACCTGAAGAAAAAGTCAATTGTGAGCATTTGACTAATTGTGATTTATGCAGTAATTATCATTACTCATGTCTTTGTGTCTTCTGCTCTCCCCTGAATCAGGGAAGCCAATGTCTATGTCTGTGACCAAAATTAAGTTTGGGCTCTCACACAGATTTCAGGTAACAGTCAACATACGCCAGTCTGACATTTTTTATGGAAGAAAAAAAGAGCACAATTAGCTGTCTGATGTTTTCAGTCAGAGAAGCAGACTAGATTTAGGCATTAATAGGTCAAATGAAACCTCAGACATCCAGACAACATAGTTGCTTGTCCTTAGGAAACTTAATATGTTCCTATGGCTCGTGTGCATTCTCAAACCAGTGCTACTTACATTTTTTAAGACTTCTGAACACAGTTATTCTCTGCTGTAATTCTAACAGGTCCTAATGAACTGATTTGGTGAAAACATCATTTAGATACTGTCTGCTCTATTTCAAAGCTGCTGTTGAAGGACTTCGCTGCTCAGATGTGCTCATATGTTGTTTTTTCCCTTGCAAGAAACATGAAATCAATTTTAAAAACTATCCAAATTCCTACCAATTTACCAACACTGGAAGTCATTTCAAAACTCAGGCCTACTGGGAAAATTTTAAAACAACTGCTGTCTACTCTTTTCTCGAAAACATTATCACATCATACACAGCAGGCATATTCACCCATAAAGGCCATGGCATTAACAGCCCATCAGTTACAAAGCTGGTTGCAAACTACAGCTTTAGCAATCGGAAGGAGATTCAGTTTTCTATCTAATCATTACTGAAAATATGGTTATAGTGACTGTCAAAGTGGTAATAGCCTAAAAGAACAGTCTGTATTCCACAGGAGTAATTCTGTCTGTAATTTCTGGAATGTGACACCTCTGGTTGTTTAATACATATGGTGAACCACAGGATAACTTCAGGCAGTATCAAGTATTTTCTGACATACAGCTTTACCTTCTTTCCCCTACATGGGCCACTTCTCACAGCCCAGGCTGGAATGTGCCCAACGTCTTCCCAGTGCAGCTCGTGAGAGCTTTATCAGAGACACACAGCATTCAGTCATAGGGATTAAATGCAGCCAAGGAATAACCATCACATCAGAAATAGGAAGAGGAGGTACTGATTACTTGCAAACCCTCATAGTTTCTGTATCCCTGGGACAAACCTGTTGGCCGTACCTGATTGCGCCTGTTCTCGAGCAGAGACGTCTCGTACAGCTGAGCGTTGTGGAGAACAATTCCACAAAATGCCAGATATGCAGCAAAATCCTGGAGAGAAATGAACATGAACACCTCATGGAGGCAATGTCCCACAGCATCTTAACTCTATTCAAAGATAAGCTACTGCAAGGTTTTGTTTTCTCTGTGAAGTATTAATTAATATTTTTTGTTATTTTTGGCAAGCGCACATTCGGGGTCTGAGTTTTTTTCAGTTACTCTTAATTTCTTATTTCCTCAAGAATCCCGTCTCCTTTTTTAAAGTTCAACTCTGAAGATCATTATCTTTGATACAAGTAGGGTTCATCTAAAAAGCAATTTAAAGGAAAAAATTATTTTGCAGCAATGCATATTTTATCTAGAAAAACTGAGCGCAGACAACCAGCCTCTCTGAGGGAATTCAATGTCTTGGGAAGTGGAAATCAAAATTTGCTAACATAGCAACCTCACAGTTTTTTCCTCATTCAGTATGGGATTCATTCTGATAGCCTGCAGATACTCAGTGTGCGTGTTGTTTTAAATGGGAAGTTTTAAAAGAGAAAGGACAAATTCTGATTCTTTTATTGCTGATTGTTAAGTCAGCTTCTTCAGCCTAAGCACAGCCTGGGTTTTTGCCCCACCCATCTGAAAGGGAAGTCTGGAAATTTTTGGAAAGCAACTGCAGGGTGAGAATTAGGAATCAGTTCTACTGTCTGCTCTCCTGATTCTCACATATATTGTTCATAATTTATCTAAAGCTTTTTCTTTTCCTTTTAATGCTATATTGAGAAGTGACATGGTATTTAAAAGAGAATAACTCCACAAATTTTAATATTCAAAATATGGTGGGCTTGCCAGGAGAGTTAGAACCAATTAACTAAAAATTATGTCCATTAAAAGTTATGAAAGTGTTTTACAATGCATTTCAGTAGAGTAAGCCTGTGTTTCAGAGATATGTGACAGATAGCATGATGCAGAAATTAAATTATTTCACAAACACATTTCTCATGGCCTCAAAGAAAACAACTGCAGTATTACTAGGAATGTTTACTTTCTCAGAGATGTTTAATTTTAAATAACTTAAAAATTTATGAGCAGCAGGAAAATTAAAAACATATCCATCCTTCTTCCCCTATGAAAACAGATGAGACATAAACATCCAGCTTTTATACCTTTTCATCTTGTTCAGTGAAAGTGCCGCTAATTCCCGATTTCTTGTTGATTGCTTGAGCCACACCAACAACCTAATGTATTCAAAATGGAGTAATTAGCTAATTTATAGGAGTTGGTTTCCATTTCTAGGCATATTTATATATGACAATAAATGATCATTACAGGTATTTGCTTGGTTGACTCTTAAATCAAATTGTTAGTATAATAATGCTTCTCTCTCTTTCATAAACATTTCATAGATTACAGGATTTCAAGACCTTAGCCTTTCCCTGATATAATTTTGTGTTTCCATTCCTTATGAGACAAAATATTATTAATCTGAAAAAGGTTACGCAAAGTTTTTAGGTCTTTTCAGATTCTTTAGCATGATTACAACAAGAGACAGAAGAAGCTGCAAAAACTTTCTTTGCGTGAGGTCCAAGTAGTGTCAAACCAATGCAAGGTGCTAATGATGGGGTTTTTTATCTTGCTTTTTTAGTATAAACACTATCAGAGGAAAACTGTGGTGTACCTGTTTAAGAAGTTGTATTTAACTATTAATGGTTAAATGTGTAACTGCTAAACTGATGGAAGATGTGGTTTTATTTTTGTAATGGAAGACAATTTACTATCTCTCAGTCTAGCATTCCCAAAATACTGACGCCATAAGGAAGGTCATTGTTCTGTAGCATGAATCACCGCCAACTTAGGGTTCAAAAATGTCTGTCTGAAATAAAGCTTCACTGTCAGCTCCATTCCATACAACCCAATTTTTCCCACAGTCAACCTCTTATTTACTTCAGTGAGGAATATTTCTCATCCAGTGAACTTCCTTTCTGCAATAACAGTGCACCACTAGCCTATATACTTTCTCTAGCAGACTTTGAATGAAAGCAAATCCCTTAACTAGTTATTATGCTTTTATGTTAACCTACATGTGCAGAGGTTAATAGTTAGACTTCTTCTCATGCCACTATCTTCTCTGGGTATTGATTTAATTATTTTTTTTTCCAGTTTTGATCCAGCATAAGCTAAGAAAACTTTAACGAAGCCACAGGCTTTTCACCCAAAACGTGAGTACTTGCATGTTGGCTGTTTAAATACATGCCCTCCAGGAAAGGAAAATCTGCAGTTCTTAAAAAAAAAAACCTATAAGAACACAGTAAAAGAACCATATTAATAAAGAAGAAGAAAAAAAAAAAGAGACTGTTTAGGTTTATTTCATCACACTGCAGGCTTCTGATACATTAGCAAAGGCAGGTATTCCAAGAGCAATGGTCAGGTTTAGATCTTGGATAAGGTCTTTCAACAAAAGGTTTTAACTGAAGAGGGAGGGAGTAATGAGAAGAATAAACCTGCTACAAATTCATGTTGACTTGATTATGATAAAAATTTTGTGCATATGCAAACCTTTTTATTTTTCGTTGCTGCTTCAGTGGTATTCTAAGCTTTCAGACAACTTTGTATTGTGTCCACTTTTTTCATACAAAATGAACAGTTTTCAAAGTCAAACGGGTCCAAATTCTACCCTCATTTATATCAGTACAAATTTCAGTGCACTTCTTTGAATTCCATAGAATATGGTGTAGAGACAGTTATGAGGAAAACTTTAGACAGGCGTTTTTTAGCCATTGGAGTCTTGTCTGCAACCAGGTAATTAGGAGAAGATGAAGGAAACTCGAGAGGATCTGCTCCTATCACTAAAGTAATTATGTAATTAGGACAAAAGTCAATCATGTGGTAGCATTTTGGGCCATGGAGAACATATGCTGCCTGCATTTTAAAGAGTACTAAGCACAGCATGAAACCCAAATCCTCGTTTTTAAAACTTATGTTAAACAAATCAGAAGTAACAACAGGCCTGGTCTGTGATCTCCAGCTGGGAGCTGTGTTTGCATCAGCACAAAAACTGAATCAGAGGTGACCAACTGCTCTGAACTCAGTTACACAGGGAACTAAAAAAGCTTTAAAAATTATTCTGGACTGAAGAAAACCAAGACTAAGGGAAAGATTGAAGTAATTAGGATCTGCTTATAGTCTTGACACCTGGGAGTTTATGGCGTAATCACTGCAGTAAGTAGTGTAATGCGGAGTGCTGCACACTCCTTTTCCTGAGCTTCCCCCCAGCTGGACTAGGCAGGAGGGATTACAGAACACAGCATATCTAGAAGAGTCCTGCAGTTCCCAACAAAAGCCTTCCTCCAGGTTTGCTGTTTTGAAAGTGTGTAAGGGTGAGCAGAAGGAAATTCCCCTTGGATCAGAAACCAAGTACTTTGCTGTTTTCCATTCAGACCACATAATATAGACATACACCATGAAGACAAAAGCAATTTTGATGATGGAATTGTTCCCTTACTTTCAGTCCCAGAGAATAACAAGTCTTCTATCAATTACTGAGTCAATACTCACACATTTTTTACCACATCTAAACACAGCTTTTCTGATTGTATTCTTGCTGCTAACACAGGTGGTCTTCCAGTGCTTGTTGTCTAACCTTTCTTTTCTGTCTGTGCTACTTTTCCAATTTAATAAATCCTTATCCACATTACAAGAAGAGGTTTCTCCTAATTATCAGAGAACTTGAGTTTTCCTATTTGACTGCAATAGCTGAGTCCTGTCTCTAAAAGTAGCAGGCTACCTTGAGTACCTCCCAGTAAATGATATCTGATGACTTCAATGCTGATGACTGTGCTCTGGATTTTATCTGCATTGTCTCATGCTGCAATTTTTCGCACATTAAAATTACAGGCCTAACTCTGTGAAAGCTGTTCCAGCTCTACAGACAGCTGGTGCCTTTTTTAGTAGGTTCTTACTTAAGCTGACTTAAAAATATAATTAACTTTGCTTCTTAGGGAGATGTATTTTTTATTTACTTTGCTGGCACCTGAAGAAAAAAATCACATTAAAGCCAAAGAATGGTAATAGCAAATGGGAAATGGGACATTTTTGATGTCACGTTTGAACATAGCCACTTCAGAAGACAAAGTGGTGTTAACTTTACTTTGCTCTCCTGGTCTTGTAGAGGTTTGATTCAAGCTTATAAAATTATCCTACAGGGACAGAACTGTATAAACACACTTCCCTTTTTCATCAACAAAAATTTCACATCCTCTTCTATCATTTATGCCAGCAGTAGCCTCCATGCTTTGCAGCAGTCTAGCTACTATAATGTGTGTCTCAGCATAAGCTGAAAATCCATCCAAGAAGCAAATTACTGATCTCCATAATCCTGGAGCAAGACCACTGCTGGAACTGAGGGAGTTTGTTTAAAGACAGCTTGGCTAGACCTGTTCTGTGCTGCAATGATTGGGATGTGCGATAACTGAAGGGTTCACTGGGGGAGAAAATAACTTAGCTGGCTGACAGTGACATGCCCAGTCCCATTTTACACAATAAAATTCAGCAGGGTATTTTCAAAGGTGGTTGTAAATAGTAGCACCTCTAATTTGTTGGGAAGAGCTTCCCAGTGACAGGAGACAGGGTAAAATAAACAACAAACCAAACAACTGAGTGAGCGTTACCAGAAAAAAATCCCCAGCATTTCCCTAGCCAATTACTAGGAAATTCCATCTTACATACTCACAGCCTGGGAGAGAAGTCTCAGTCAATTCAGCTAAAAGCTCCATAGGAGAAAATCCTACAGATTTTAGTAGAAATTAAACTGAGATTGACTTTTATGCAAATGATTATGCACAGCTCAAAGGAAAAAAGAAAGCAACAATAACAGAAAACATTCCTGGAGATGTTGTATGGTAGCTGTGGTGACTGTGCTTCAGAGACCATCCATTCTCCAGGCATTCCAAACCTGTTGGAGAGCTGTACTGAGTCTTGCATCAGCTCTGGAGAGCTCCACAAGTTGGTTTAAGCTAAGGAATGCAGTAAGGACTTCTATTCCCTATCCAGTCCTGTCACAATGACTGTTTTTTACAAGTGTCTACAAAACCATGCGGAGACATCCGAGGTGATAATTATTTGCCACAACTTCTGTAATGCGTTTTCTGTGTCTCTGAATTCAAGACCAAACAAAACCAGAAAAAAGTGCCTCTGCACTTACTGACTTTACCGCAGCAAATCGGTACCGTTTGGAGATTCTGAAGAATGAAAGGCTTGGGGACACACCAGCAATGAGAAGCCGCTTTTTGAGATAGACAGTGCTGAACTGCCCCACATTTGCGTCTTCTGTCAGCAGTGGTAATGCCCTGATTTCTGAAACACCCCATAGCACTGGAATGGTTCATGTGAACAGCTACAGCTCGAGCTAGAGCCTGGTGCCAGTGGTACCAGTTTCCTCTTGCACAAGAAATAACCATGGGAACTCTGTGGTTCAAACTCGCTAATAGTAACTTTTCATCACTTTTATACCAATATAGGATATAGGATAAAAATGCAGTGTGTTTGGAAGGTTTTGCTGTGTTCTCTGATACACATCAATAATCCAAGCAGCACCTCTTACCTACTGCTGTCTAGAGAACGGTATATAGTTCTCTGCTCTTACAGAAGAATCACCAAAAGAGAAAATCTCATCTTACATCACATGATCAGCAGGGTTTTCTACATCTGAAGTGCAACATATCTGCAGCATTTCTGTCAGCAAGAATAGGTTGAGCAGGGGATTAAGAAAAGTTGTTTTATTATTAAGTAGATGTAATCCCATTCTTTATGTAAATCTGTGTAAAGGTAATGGAACACACTGTGCACTACAGTGTGTCCCATTGTTACTAATTCCAGGGTCCTGTCTGTGAGCTCTTCTGTGAATCAAATTGTTTTCATTTATGGAATTTCTTACTAGTTGTTATTTTTAAATAAGACTTTGGTTTCTCACATGCCTCGTGGAAATATAGGCAAATGTGAAAAACATCTACTGGAAAAATCTCCATACTTCAGCAGACCCAGAGGATTTACTAACCAGCATGAGATTTTCCTCCTCTCAATTACTAACTCCTTTGTTTTAAAAAAATAGCACTAATACTAAACAAACAAACAGAAAGCCCCAGTTGCTCCTCTTTCTCACTGTTTGTTTTTGGATGATTTCCAGAATCATCTTTTCACTGTGATTGCTGACATCCTGGCCTAAGGCAGCATTCATGAGCTTCGCTATTTCTAGAGGAGCTTTGGGGATTTTTTGGTTTTATCTATTAATTTTTTTAATAAGGAGGAGCCATTATTCTGGTTTTGTTGTTTGGGGGATTTTTAAACAGAAAAAGTAGCAGAACGCAAATGGAAAATTAAGGACAGATTCACTGAATCAAACATCTCTCCAAAAACAAATCAGTCATTATAGCGAGAATGAAAAAAGCCTTCTGGTAGAGACTGTAAAAACCTGAAAAAAATTAGGAACGCCATCCTTTCCTCTAAGAAGTCTCACAGTTTAGCACCTTCAAATTATTACATATGAGTGTAACGCTCTCCTCAAACTCCAGGTTGACTGAACTTGTCAAAAATAAACAAATTCCTGCTTCATTTCCACTTGCTGATGCACTCAGGAGGAGGAAGCTGGCCAAAGACACGGCCCATTGCAGGTTTATTCAGCCCTTAAGTCATGGTAGACTGGACAAACAGACTGCAGCTCCTACTCCGTCCCCACCCACCATGAGGACCTGGTGAGAAGTGAGCACTTTCACACTCGTCAGCCAGCAAGGCTTTGTAGCTTAGTTCTGTTCCCAGTTCCATGGAGCATATTATCTTTTTCCATTTGACAAAAAGCAAATGGGGTGGCTTGGGTGAAATTGAAAGCCTTGCATCAGCCTGACATGGACCACTGATCCCTGACAGCTCTTCACACAGCATCTGCTTTCCTCATCCACTGGCTCAGAGCCAGCAGTGGCTGCTGCCAGGTAGAAAGGGGAAGACTTTTAAGGAGGAGTGAGAGTAGGAAAGGATCAAGTGCTGTCCTCGGAAGAATGGAACAAAACCATTTAAGCTCAAGTTTGCAGTACGTGAAGAAAGGAAATACTAGCTGGTCAGCTAGAGTAAGATTCAATAAACAAGCTAATTCAGAAGTTTAATCTATTTATTTGACACTCTGCAAGAGGAGTGAAAGATTGACAAGCAGAAAAAAGAAGGTATGATGTCTTCCAATCAATCTTGGCAACATTTCTTTTTGGGATCTTTCTAGAAGCAAATTATAAATGCTCTGAAAAATAAATTAATTCCAGGAGAGAAAATCTCCATTTCAAAGCTCTGACACACTCTGTGGAGAACCTTACATGTTGTGAGTATTGTAAGAATTGGTGATGTGGCTGAAGGCCATCAGGATCAAAGGAAAGCCAAGCATATTTTCCACACTTCCTAAGTCAAAGAGTGCATCTCAGCTTTCCCCCATTCATTGGCTTCCATGAACTTCACTGAATTCATTCACCAAATACTCAGGACCAGAAGACATTGTTAGTCCAAAATAAGAACACTCCCTAATGCAGTAGCATGAGACAGGAGGAGAGAGCTCCCATGAGAAGCAGCATGGACAGGAAATACAGACAAGAGTTCGGTGAACAGATTCACATGGTTTTAAATTAGGGGTGATTTGAATTACGACTTGTAGATGACTTTTCTGAATCACATCGACACCATGTGTTGTTCAATGCCTGATGTCAAGCACTTAGCCCATAAGTAATAAATTAGAAATCGCACTGGGTTAAGAGAGTGTGAAAATAATCAGGTTTTTAGACAGTGATAAAACCCAGTTCGCGCCCTCTGAATTAAGCAATATACATACAAGCTAGGCTGAAGTACAGTAACGTAATCACAATTTGACATAGACCAATAATGTTGACAGATACTGAGTACAGGAAGCAGGAACAGCACTTCTAGAGTTAAATACATACATTCTACTGCTGCATCTGGGATGAAACTCTTCCTGACAGTTCCCTTTGGCTTACATGACTGAACTAGATAAGATAAAATTACAGTCTAAACAAACATAAGCAGTCTCTTTAAAAAAAAAAAAAAAAGATGGTTTTACACTGGAAGATGACGACAGCCAGCTAATCAAAGTTTAAAGCATCAGCACGGCTGGAAACAGTATTACATGAAGTGGTCCCAAGACTGCAACTTACCTCTTCCCTGTGATTCTTTATTGGCATACAGAGAATGCTCTGAGTCTTATACCCTGTGATCTGGTCAACTTCTGCATTGAATCTTGGATCCTGATACAAGAAAAAGTACAGTTATTAGACTACTTGCTTAAAGACCAGTTCCTTTTCCCCCGTGGTTTGTAGATTAAGAGAAGTTGAATATTTGATTCGGCTGTTACCCAGGATAACAAAGGTTCCATTGCCAGCCAATCATTTTATAAAGTTGTTGCTATCAATGTGTTAACAACAAAACACCGTTTGTGTGGAACATGAGTGCCAGTAGTTTAAGACAATGGTCATAAAGAACAAAAAACCCCAAGCACTAGGAGAAGCCTTTTTTTGAGCCTACACCATCATGATACTAAATATGCTCATGGATTAACCATCCCTAGTCTACCCTCTATCATCAAGAAGAACGTACAGAAATAAACAGAAATATAAGCGCCCACAGAGGAACACAGTTTCATGAATGTGGTTAGTGGTTTTGCTTTTATCAGATATTGCTTGTTTCATTTATTCACCTCTATACTGAACTCTGAATAATCACTTCAATGGAACTCTGATTTTTTTAGTCCTAGCTTCATGGTTCTGTATACAAATGTATCTATAATACCTGTATTATAACCAAACTCATGGTGCTGGGTTTGTATCTTGACCACTTTAAGTCAATATAGCACTAAATACAGGCACTAAAATGGAAATATTCCAGCAGCTGATAATGTGGCTTCTTTTTTCAAGCATTGCTGAAGGTCAGTTTCCTTGGCTTACCTCATAGGCATTCTTGATGTTCAGAGGCTGCCCTATGGCTGCCACGTGACCCACAATGCCCTTGTTCCACTCCAGGCGAATGCAGTTGTTGGAAGCTTCTTCCAAGGTGGATCCTTCTGCCACATCAAACAGCCTGCTCACGAGGAACTTCTCTTTAGAGCTGTCCTCACACACCAGGAACAGGGAATAGCGATCGGCTGCTATCAGCTCGTGGATATGTAGGAAGATCTTATGGCAAAGCGCTGTGACATCTAAGTGACTGGAAATATCTTTCACAAGTTCTAATAGTCTTGAGCACTGATCCCCTGCACTGGTCTCAATCCTTGGAGATTGCAGAGGCATCTGTTCCTTCTTGTCAGAGTCAGAGAGGAAGCTCACTGCTCCTACTGAGTCCTTGACAAAAATAGGCCTCAAGGGTCTGTCAAATTCAGACGCAGAGATTTTTCTTGCTGGTGTCCCAGAGTTGGTGGGCTCAGCACAGGCAGGCTGGTGACAGGCACAGGCTTCACTCTGGGACTTGGTTCCCTCCTTGCAGACTGGGATAGTATGAACTCTCTCAGCAAACCATGCATTAACCATTTCTCTGTAACACAAAACCAAAATACAGTGAAGGATGTGAATTCAAAACGCTCTAATGCATATTGGAAGCTGACACTGTGAAGAGGATAACCAAACCTTTTCACACAGAGAACACTGTGAAGCACCTTGAGGCTCCTCTGTATCAATATTCTCCAATTTTTGGCAGCATTTAGCCTAGATTAAGCAGTAACATTTTCTGTCCAATAAAGAAGCTATTTTTGCCTAAAGGAAATACCTGAATAGGGCAGAGGAGGACCACTTACACTGTGGCTTTCAGAATACAGATCCGATGTTTACACCATTATTTTGTGATTGAAAAATTTCAGTCCTTTCCATTCCTAAAATTTGGATTTCTTGCTCAGCTGTATATATATTAATATGAAGACTAAACTTTCTGTTTCTAACCTCTAAAAAGATAATTTTGAACTTTAATTCTCTCTATTAAGTCACCTGCAGCCCGTCCTATTTTTATGTTGCCAATATACTGTTTTAAAGTTAACTTCTGATCTCTGAGTAATGAAAATTGCTGGTTAGACTAAAAGCATAAAAATTTTACTTAAAAATTGTCATAAGAAAAATGGATATTTCTAATTCAACCCCCTTCAAAATAATGAAAGAACAGACTGCTTTTATGCATGTCTCCTATTTCCTTTCCTTGCAGACAAAACTGTCTAACTCAACCCCAAATACTGAATAACTCTAAAATTATATTTTTAGAGTTCATCACCAATTAAAAAATGCCATGCATCTCAAGTATTTAACTGTGTTTCTCAAATTAACTTAGTACTAGAAAGCCAACCCTAATAATGTCCTCACGAAATACAGCATATCATCATAACACAAGTATACTTTTTTTAATCAGGATAATATTTTCTTGTCCAAAATCTGAAGGGTTTTTGTTTGGATTTCTTTTTGTCTTTTGTTTGGTTGGGTATTTTAAACACAGGGCTTTTTATTTCATTTATTCAGTGTTGATGATTCCTCAGAGCACATGCCCTACTCTCAGAAGAAATGGGGTTTTGCTGTATTACATAACACACGAGCCTAGGAACAGCAAAAATCCTATTAACAAGTCTGATCTTTTGGAAACCTTTCATGGTGGTCATGTTTTAAATTTGGGATATTTTTTATTTGCTCAGCAGACCACAGGAATTCTGAGAGTGAAGCTGAATGAAACCATGGAACTGAGTCAGGTTAGTCAGCCACTGATCAGTTACACGCATCGGTGTACGTTATACATGAAAATCACTGTAAAATAACCTGATTTTGCTTACAGCACAGCTTTATCTATGTTGTAGGATGCAATACTGCAAGCACCATTAACCATTTCATTGAAAGCAATTCAAAGTGACTGATTATCTGAAGTCCAACAATATTTTTAATAGCAAGCGATTGACAAAAGGAAACTTAATTGACTTTTGTTAGGGTGGTTCAAAAGAGTTTTTCAGATTTTGCCATCACATACCATTTGGAAACCTCAACTGTAGGCAAACGCTATAAAAATGGAATTATTAAAAACTACCAATGATTCTTCTTTATTAAAGCAGTGATACCTATTTTTTGTGGAGTTACCTCATCCAAGTGGTTCTTGCAGTGAAGCAGAATGAAGAAAAATTAATATATTATTAGAACTTCAGCTTTAACAGTATTACTTTACAGTACTTAAACAGGATAAACATTAAATGTGAGAGCTGTGACCATTTATTACCAAAATGCATAATATGATTTGCATAGGACAGTGTCACATTCGCAAAAGCTGTTTCAGTGGGAGTCAAAATAAGAAGCCAGCATTTGGTAACACTTGGAATTTTCATTTATTAAACTTAATGAGAAAGAATAAAACTTTTTAATGAAAATGACCCAAAATATCCTTTATTAAATTTAAAAGTTAATAATACAAAAATCTCTATGTAAATGCAGTACAATCTCTAAAATCAATGCTGGTAACTCTTTTCAGCAGATGTGTTATAGGTGGGTTCTTCTTGTTTTACTTGTCTCCTAAAAAAAAAAAATTACCTGGAAATTTTAGCTTTTCCAAAACAAACTATCATCTAGCACTAAAGCTGCAGAAAATAACCTTGAAATGCCAGCTGGATGCATTTAAACCTCAGACACAAGAAGGTAGGTATAGAATAATTGATAGCTTTAAAGAAGGTTTGTGACTTGATCCAGATTCACGGGTGTGCTGACTTCATTTCTGAACACTGAGGACTGGCATTAATGGCAGGTAAGATTGCAAAGTAACAATAATACTGTGGTATCAGATGGAGGGTGTTCTCCAACAAGTCATGAAGCACAGAAGCCGTGTAATTGAAAATGCACGTTTGAAGCCATGTTGGGAAATGCACAGGCATGAACCTGCACTGTTGTTGGGCGACAGCAATTTGCAGAGCAATCCCATTCATTGCTTACTTATTCACTCCTGAGCAAAGGAGAACATAAAAGGCTATCGTTCCCCATTCTTGTGATTTACACTGAATTTACATACGTGGATGTGTTAGTACAAGTGTAAGGTAAAGAAAGAATCTGGTACCTTTGTGCACAAAGCAAAGCTGAAGCAGAAACTTGATTTATCAATTGAAACCTGTCATTTTGTTTATTCTGCAGTGTTGTGTTACAATTTCCCCAGTCCTTAATGGTGTAGCAATAGCAATCAGTAAGCACAATGTACTTGGAATTCTAATACCTGTTCTCTAACTGTGGCCATGAGATCATTAATTTTTTACCCTCCTGCCTTTTTACTATGGGAAATAAGCATACATTTCTTAAGGAGGTTATTGAAGGATGTGGAACACAGCTGTACAACCTTTCACATGAAAGGAATTACATTTAACAAGAACTGACTACTCGTTGGGTATCTGCACTATTTATGAAGCACTTCAGCACTGAACAGAACTATATGTGGTGCTGCATAATTATGAGTAACATATTCCTGTCCTTTAATGCCTCTTGGGTGATGGTTCGTTCAGTAACTTGCCAACATAGTGTGTGATTCTAAGAAAGCTCTTTAGATTAACAACACCAACTCCTTAACTAAACTGGTTAAAGCGTGGGTTTCAACTTCAAACCATTTAAGCATTTTACTTTGGGCAACAGGAAAGCCATTCAAATTCAACTGGAAAAAGAACAGTGTTCACTGACCTTTACCAAATGCCTCTTCTAACAAGGAAACTATTGAGCTCCTTTTACTCACCCAGTTACACACACGGGTGGAAGAACCAGGATTTCGCATGAGCTGACGTATTCGAACTCTATTTAAAATCTCTCAGTGTCTTGATATGCATTTGCTTGTTGACACTCAGTCCTATTTAACAATGCATGACAAGAAGGGCATTATGACTAACACAAGTATTCTCACAGCTCAGACTTAGCTCAGCAGATATCCAATACCAGACACGTCCTGAGCCACAAGTGAGGTTCCTGGAAATTAGCAATGAGTGCCATGTACAACTAAGATGTCATTTTGAAAAGACGGAAAGAAGAAACAAACACTTGTGACTATTCCTGTGAACAGTCTGCAGTGAGCATTGACATTGTCAAGAGCTGATTGTAAGGACAAGACTCTGGCTGTGGCTTAGAGGCTGCAGGAGCAGATGCTGATCCATAGTACTCCATGCAGACAGTTAAACTCAATGCAGTGTCTGTAGCCCACCGTGGCAATCACTGCACGTTGAGGAGTTAAAGCATCCATTCCTCATGACCTGGATGCATCCCTTACTGCACTATGATCCTTTAATATGAACCATGGCTCAAGAAAGCTGTAATTTATCCCAGAGTTCGTGAAGAGGAATAGTAGAATATGAAGGAACCATTTTTTATTCACTCCTATCAGCCAAATCCAATCTTTCCTTTGTAAAACATGACAGCAGTGGCTGCTGAATTTGGCTGGTGACTTCAGCAGCAGATGACAAAATTGGAGAGGAATTTTGAAGCAATTGTGATAAGAAGGGGATAAAAATGCAATGGCAGGCAAAACATTGAAGAAAAAAAAGAAAAAAGATTGTGTGATCCTCCCCTCTATCATTGCTTACATACAAGCACACATAATCTACAGAATGGGAGACCTTGCGAGCTTCACAGGAATTAAGACTCTTCGGCCCCGATTTGTTAAATGCTGCGCAGAAAGTAGACCTGTCCCTAGAGCAAGAAGTTTTCGGTATTAATAGGCAATAAAAATAGAAAAATCAATGGCTGAGACAACACAGGCACAAGGAAGCAAAATGTTTTGAGCCAGGAGGGCACAAGTAGAGCTGAAGAGAACCTTGCTGTATTTCCTGTGCCATATGCATCAAACCATACTGACACAACACTAATCACTATTCTACTCATACACTGGGAATATTAAATAATTTATGGTAGCCATCTTTGCTTCATTGTGATTATCTTCAAAATACACAGCAGACTTCTCAAAAAAAAAAACCCCAACCCAGTGAAGATGATTAAATATTAACAGCCAGATTATGGTTGTCTTGCTTACACATATATAACCACGCCGCTTATGTAAGAACACACCAGTGTGACCATTCAGCACAACTGCTTGCTACCTTTGGACAAAATGTACAAAAATCAGAATGCAGAAGTAACACTGAGATGCAACAACGACAGCACATTGCGTGTTACTTCTCTTGTACAAAGAATGCATAACAAGTACAGTACCAAAACAGAACACAGCGATAAGTAGTTTCCAGTGAAACAGCAAATAATTCCCCATTTTCTCTGCTGCTCATATAAACAATGTCTAATGCTTCAGTAGCTGTGTGGACTGTACTGCAAATTTTTCACTCCAACCAGAAGTTACTGATAATGTACTTCAGGAGTGGGATCACAAACTTGCCTACTAGAAAATGCCAGCTTTCAAGCATCTGAATTCCTGTGGCCTAATCCTGCCAGTGTTGAAATCAACAATACTTCAGGCTAAACTTCATAACTATTTTCTCAATTGCCTTCCATAAAATAACCACTAGATGTCTTCAAATTTATCTCCAGCGTCTTGACATAGTTTAGACATGGAAATAATTTAAAACATTAGCAAAAACTCAAAAACTATTCACTTTTGGCAAATGAGTTTGAAATTCAAAGCCACTTGGATATATTATACTTGCCTTCCCATTTTCTTTCTAGTACTCCCTATTTCATGATCACATTTTAAGTGGTTTAGTCTCTTTTCTGGCAATGGAAAGATTTAAATAAACGGTATAAGGCCTCATTAGATAGAAACAGTAAACTGACTGTAAAAAAAATGGTTTTCAAATTGACTAAGAAAAAGTAGATTGACAAAAACAACAGTTGTTTTTCCTTAAATCCTTCCCAATTATAGTTAGTGGAGATGCCGTTTCTCACAGTGGTAGGCAAGCAGTTCTGGAAGCTGAAGTATGACAGTGCCAGTTTTTTAGCACAACTCGGTCAAATATATTAGCATACATTTCACTTTAAACATTTCAAGCGGCACAAATAACTTCTGTTTGAATACAGTTCTTAATTTAGAACATTAATTCTTGATTCAAACCATGCTCATGAGAGACTGAAATAACTTTTTAGAACGATGAAATTTAAATCTTGTTTTAATGCTCATTTTTTAAAATAGAAGGCAGAGGTTGCTTTATTATTTGTAGCAAAAGTATTCAAAATGGAGAACTAACACTGACAGGCTATTCTTGGCTATTTTCAAGCTTTCTGTAATAAACTAACTGCAAGCTTCACTTTTTACAAGAAAGCTTTCCTCCACAGAAGAGGCTTTCTATTTGTCCTATTAAGAAAGACAACAAATCCTCACGGATTGAAGTTCAAATTCTAACACACGACCTTTATTTCTCCTCCATATATTTGCTTCTTGCTCCAAGCTCAAAAAAATTTAAAAATTAAAAATAACTAGGTGCGAAATTACTTGTTGTGCAAAGCAATAGGACAATAATGGTAATTTTGGTAAAAAATGGATTAAGAGTTCACACCTGCTTGGAGACCTCACGTAAGACTTCGCCACAATTTCAGTTCCACTTAAATTCCTAAACCAGGGGCTAAGTATGACTAAAGTGGTGCAGAGGCTTTGGGATGGCTCTCTCTGCTAGGGTGAATTCTCCATAATGCACAAATACGTGGGAAAATATATATCTTTTACTAAGCAAATATATTTTGTGACTATATTTTCAGTGCCAGACCTAATTTGAAATGACAACCATTGTGTTACCCTTGAGGGCTCTTTGAGTAGGGCTTCTTTTCTGGCACTTTGTAAATAGCTCCTTTTGTTTTTAATGCCCTTTTAAAATACATTTTTCTTCAAGTAAGTCATATAAATGAAAAAGCATTTAATGTAAATTTATGTATGTTTTGTTGCCAGTAAGGAAGATAAAGACTTCGGTATTGGGCTTTTATCAATTGTATTGTTTCCCATGACAAAACCAAAACTCTTTAATGGATACAATGAAAAAGGTGGCGGTATGTTAGTTCAAGTCAAGAACGTATTGCCTAAAATTGCTTCCTCTTCACATGAGGATTCTTCAACAGATACCCAACACAGAACTTCCATGAACCTCTACAATTTACAAATCAAAGCAAGGGGTCGAACTTTCTTCAATCTCCTGTAGAGGCAATGTATGCCTAAGCTCCACTTTTCTCCCCAGTTGCCAGGACTTTGACCCTGTTCTCTAAAGTCTTCGCAGTAACAGCAAAAAAAACCCCCAAAATAAAAAAAGAAACAAAAAACCCCAAACAAACAACAACAAAAAAACAAAACAGAAAATCACAAAAACACTCACCCCCCCCAAAAACCAACCAACAACAAAAAAAACCAACCCACCCAAACAAACAAACAAAACAAAAAAAGAAAACCACCCCAAAAACCAAAAACAAAACACAGAACAATGGAAATGAGATTTCAGTGCCTATTGGCATTATCAAAAGTGCAATATGATAATAAAGTTACCCTGAAAAAGAAGGAGGCAAAAAGTACTTTATGGTTAAAGTAGTTCACCCCATCTTATTTTCCACCCATCCTCTAAGGTTTACCAGCTGTATTTTAATTAACGTAGTGTGCACACTCGTTTGTTTCTTTGTCACCTAGGGCAAGCCGAACTGAGTAAAAGCACATTCTCCTTGTAGTTACTCACAGTTTCTGCTGACTAGTTCATCTCCACACCAAAGATTCTGTATAGGAGTTCAGTTTAGAGCTTTGGAGGAATTTAAGGTGCAAATTGCTAGTAAATATTTCTTATTGTTTCTCAAATGACAAATTTTTTCAGTCTACAGTAATTGCTGTTTTAGAAATTGTTTCCAAAATACTCCAGCACACACCTCACTTTTTTCCAACAACAAATGCCAGAAGTACTCAATCACATTTACAACTTCATAAGTACGGGTAGCATTCTTTACCTTCCTGAATGCTTTTTGAATCAGTAGTTTAAAATAATTTAGGATGATCTTAGAACTTTGCTGTTATCTAGGAAGGCTTAAGAAAGGATATGGATACATTATTTATGTGCGGGATAACTATGAACATCATTACACCAACAAGAAAACTTTCCAAGATTTCATCGAAATTGATTTTTTTCCTGTATTCAGTTCTCAGAAAAGCTCAGTAAACATCCAGTAACACCAAGCAAGTGGATGAAAATAGTCTGATCCCCTGCATTAACACAACTACTTCCTGTGGTTTTTGAGCCATGGTCCAAAGAATCCGTGGGTCTGCAGCCCTCTTGTAAATGCTTCACATGGGGTAACATAGCAAAGCCCCCTTTCTGCATATCCACCCGTCAGCACAGGATTCTGTGCCTTCACTGGACAGCTATTAGGGGTCCCTCAATCATGGAAGTTCAAAGCCCACTGTCTACTTACCAAGGTCATGTTAGGACTGCATATGGCTCATACCTGTATATTTTTAGGATTATTACTTTTTTTTTTGCATGCAACACCTTTTAAGAAAAAGACAGGCCACAGCGCATTTCAATGCGGAAAACCTCCAACAGCTCTACCTTCAAAAATCTGAATTTTCATTCAATTACAGATAATTAAGCACACACGCATTAGCAATGCACAGAATGCATATGACACGTAATATTTATGAGATTCAACTTCAGATAGCTGGCTCAAACTGAAAAATGTTTTTAAAAGCCCTCCAGACAGACTAGAACACAAATGTCCTGAGTAATGCAGTACTGCGGCAGCACATTACAAATTGATTGTCCACCAGCCACCAAGAAGGAAAAAAACCCCAAACAAGTGTACTTGAGTTTTTCGAAGTAATAAATGTACTTGATATATTCAAGTAATGCATATCTCAATTTTTGCACAGTTTCCCACTAAACACTAGTTTTGGAATCCTCAGTGAAGCACTATGAAGTACCATGCTGTTACAGATATTTATTTTTCCAAATACCACCCCACCTTAATTAATTTGTCAGTATTTCTCAAAACTGCTAATAAGCCAAGATACATTTATAACAAAATAATTATATTTTCAGTGAAATGCATAGAAGATTTGGGTTAATAGTTCATCTTTAACACACCATACATTTAGGGAAGACAAAATCTGCCTGTAACAATGCAGTTACCTCTAATAGAGAGGAGAAATTTTACTTTGGCTCTTTTGGCAGTCTGCTGCTTCTGAGAGCAAAGAACAGTAAGAAAAAAATCACTCCCATATTTTTAAAAGTAGGGACAAACAGGAAGTCAGAAATACAGAAATATTTCACAGCGGGTTGAAATAAGTGTGATGTTTGAGCATGGCAATGCATGGGTTGTTTTTTTAAAGGAATGTAAAAAGAGAAAGTTTCAGGAAGACAAAAAGGGTAATGAATTTAGCTATAAATGTGACCAAAAAACCCAAACAAATACATGCAGATGACGCCTTTATAGCATCTAGTTAGAACGACTGTAATTGTAGCAACAAAGAAGAATCACCTTACTTGAAAAAGATTCTGCTTCTGGGAAGACAGAATATGACAGGCAATTCTAAAACTTTGGAAAAGGAAA